>CAIGQW010000302.1:14099910-14113971 GCA_903798125.1 Danio choprae | reverse complement strand
AGACAGACAGACAGACAGACAGACAGACAGACAGACAGACAGACAGACAGACAGACAGACAGACAGATTGTACAATTAATCAATATTCAACTTCTAAATGGTCAAATCCATGCAAATATGTGACAAAATACAGCACTTAGTCATTCACATAAACTCGGAATCATCCGACACCGGGCTTATCACTAATAATTAAATAACAAAAGACAAGGACAAAATCACTCACTGCTCTTGACTGAAGGACTTTAGTAGCTTTAAGAAGAAACAAATCAAGTTTAATTCTTACAGTGCAGACTATGCTTAAAGCACAGTTGGTTTCATTTGTATATTTTTATTATATTGTATTATTTTTAATACAATAATACGTTGTATTATTTTTATTATATTGGATTAAAGGGATATTTTTTCCCTAATTTTTGTATAATGGAGAGAAGATTTGTTCAACAAATTAGTTATAATAACTCATTTCTAATAACTGATTTATTTTATCTTTGCCATGATGACAGTACATAATATTTGACTAGATATTTTTTAAGATGCTAGTATTCAGCTTAAAGTGACATTTAAAGGCTTAACTAGGTCAATTAGGTTATTTAGACAAGTTAGAATAATTGCTTAAGGGGCTAATAATATTCATTCATTCATTTTCATTTCGGCTTAGTCCCTTTATTAATCTGAGGTCGCCAAAGCGGAATGAACCGCCAACTTATCCAGCATATGTTTTACGCAGCGGATGCCCTTCCAGCTGCAACCTATCTCTGGGAAACATCCATACACACCCATTCACACTCATACACTACAGACAATTTAGCTTACCCAATTCACCTATACCGCATGTCTTTGGACTTGTGGGGGAAACCGGAGCACCCGGAGGAAACCCACGCCAACACAGGGAGAACATGCAAACTCCACACAGAAACTGTGCCAACTGACCCAGCCGAGGCTCGAACCAGCGACCTTCTTGCTGTGAGGCGAACGTGCTACCCACTGTGCCACTGTGAGGCGGGCTAATAATATTGACCCTAAAATGGTCATAATCCTGATTCTCCCCCCTCACAATCGAGAAGTCCTAGCAGACAGACAGATATCATGTCTCTCTTGAATCAGATGTGTTTCTGGCAGTGCTTCTGAACTAGAGTGTGTGCAGATGTCCATGTGCAGTGAGTTCATTATTACAGCACTTACTCTAACAGCTTCTGAACTGTACCATTAAACGCCATCTCACACCATCTGCTTGGACAAGCCATCAAATAATCAAATACACCAGCTAAATATCCAACAGAGCTCCACCCAAACCTGCTTGTTTTTGCACAAAAGTCTGGAGTTTTTAGGCAATGTGAATATGCCATTATCTCTTAAACAATCCTACATTTGCATTAAATGTTAAACAATTATTATGAATCAAATGTCGGTTTCTGAAGGCCCCACACCGCCTAAATGCACTCCTGTATCCTCAGCAAGGCCGTCAATCAGCAAAAAAGCAACAGTTGGTTTTACAATTCACATTCTACATTCAATTACTCCAAATTTTGGTCCTAATGACCAGCGGCAGCAGTAATTCATGGGTCTCAACTACCCACAGTCATTAGAGGAGCCAGTGAATGCTGTGTGGTAATTAGCAGAGAGAGAAAGACACAGACAGCCGGCATGACACGACACTGAAACTGCGCCGCCGACTCATCCCTCTTTTTAATTAGCAACATTAGCAAGTTAATCCCGTTCCTTTCCCTCACAAGTAGCGCTGTGGGCATTTGCCACATGCAGTGTGTAAAATATGCCAGAATTCAGATCAATAGTATAATTCTCCTGACTGCAAAACCGATTTTTCCAATGATCTGAATCCAAATGTTTTTCAAATGAAAACTCAAAGTGCATCGAGCGAGGAGTAAGTTAGCATATTACTGGAGGACATCATCATGATGTTATATCTTGTTTTTTGCTTCAAAGAACTGTTGCAAAGGGTTTTGGCCAATAATAAGGCCAAACGTTTGGAATAGTGTATACTGCTGGCATCCTTAATTTTATGATTTTTTGCCATTTTGAGATTATTGTGTCAGCTCATATCTATGTCCAACTGACGTGTTATATTTCCCATGTGTCACTTTCTAAATCTACTAACAAACCAGCCTTGGATAATTCACTTTTTTTTCCTTTTCTTTCTTTCTTTCTTTCTTTCTTTCTTTAAATTAAGCAGGGCTGTGTCCGGTCAGTACCTGGATGGGAGACCACATGGAAAAGCTATGTTGCTGCCGGAAGTGGTTTTAGTGAGGTCAGCAGGGGGCGCTCAACCTGCGGTCTGTGTGACACTATACTGCTCAGTGAGTGCCGTCTTCTGGATGAGACATTAAAACAAGGTCCCGACTCTCTGTGGTCATTAAAAAAAAATCACAGAATTCCTTCGAAAAAGAGTAGGGGTTTAACCCGGGCATTCTGGCCAAATTAGCCCACTGCCTATCATGGCCTCCAAACCATCCCCATATGATAAATGGCTTCATCACTCTCCTCTCCACCAATCAGCTAGTGTGTGGTCTGGCGCAATATGGTTGCCGTCGCGTCATCCAGGTGGATGCTGCACACTGGTGGTGGATAAGGGAGATTCTCCCCAAAAATGTGTAAAGTGCTTTGAGTGTCCAGAAAAGCGCTATATAAATGTAAGGGATTATTATTAGTATCAGTTGTATTACTATTATTATTATTATTATTATTTATTTATTTATTTATTTATTATATCTTTCATTCTATATCCATCCATATTTGTTTCTTTATTTTTTCCTTCATTTCTTCTTTAGTTCCGTTCTCCATCATCCATCAGCTGTCCTTCTATATATTTATTTATTCATTCTTTCATTCAATGCATTCATAGGACAAGCTAAATTAGCAATCTTAAAAACACAAACACAACAGGAATTTAGAGTTGCTGTTGAATTTGTATATTATAAACAAACAGATTTTTTTTCTAAATGAAGTGGGGCGTAAGAAAAGCTTTAGTGATACTGACTGAGTGTGAAAATTTTGTTTTTAATTGCTACATTTTTTGTGAATATATTGTTTTTGTGTGAATTATTATTTTTGTTTGTTTTTTGTACAATTGTTTTAAGTGTTTTTAGTAATGGTTTTTATTAAAAAGGGTTTTAAAAGTCAAATAAATATTTATCTTTCTATTGATCTATTATTTGAGTATTTTTTCAGTTTGTCATTTAATTTCTGTAAACAGGAAGACATGTACAGTGTAAAAAGAGATTAGATGACATTGCTTTAAAAAAATATATTGTAAACTCATTTTAATTATAATTATTAAGTAAACAAACAATGTGCATAATTATACATGTTAAGTCAATGGTTTTGACTTTAAAATCAATGTGTTGCTTTTAAGCCAACGAGTTTACTCACTTTTTAAAGTGTATGAAAATTCCTATTTTAAAAATGTCATTAATTCCAATGAAGACAAAGCTGAATTTTCTGCATCAAGTTTAGTCTCTAGTCTTCAATCTAATAGACTGATTTCAGTGTTCTCATTATCTGTGCTTTTGTAGTTCATACACACTAAATATGAACAGTGCATGATTAGTGATTCTGCATGCATGTAAATAAATCATCAAGCTTCGATTCCCAATGCAGCTTAATGTCATATGGCACCTCTACTAGCTTCACTGTGCACTGTGGATCTCTGTTCTGATTGGTTGTGTTGTGCGAGCGCAGGATGTATTTCAGCTGCATACTCCACATCCATCACTGCCACCGCTAATGCTTCCCTCCACTTAATCTCATTGTAAATTCAACACTCACGCTCGCATTTTTACATGCTAATTATTTGAAAGAAGCATTCTTAGCATTGACAGTTTGCTTGAGTGCAACAACACCCATTTTGTTTTTAGGGCTATAATATGCCATAATGCTAATGAATGCATATATTATAAGAACTCATCATGTACACACTCTTATAGGGATAGTTCAAAAATTCCCAAAAAAAAAAAACAAATGCTGTTAAATCACTCAAGATGTAGGTGACATTTTTCTTCAGTTTAAGTATGTGACGACATAAACACACTGCGAACTGTTTGCAGAGACTGTGGATTAAATATAATGTCATAGTAAATAATGTTCAGTTTCTTAATATGACTGCAAAATATCATCAGGAGCAATGTTGGGTGTAAGTAGCTGCAGAGTAACTACTGTAGCTACATTAAATATTTAAATGTAAATTAAATAAATGTAATTAAACTTTAGACGATAAGTAAAATAAGGGATTACTTTACATTTTTAGGTAATTTGATGACAGTTATTTAAAATGTACTTCCCTGTAATACTGTGAGTAAATTTTAACATGTTTAATCAAAACACAAACTGTTTCAAAGTGATGAAACATATTTCATACATATATAATTTCCTACTCAATACATAGTTTAATGTATGAATGTATGAACAATGTTTTTATTATCACTTCGAAACAGTTTGTGTTTTGATACATATGTTTAACATTTCTTCTGTTCATTTGTTTAAACAAATCTAAAAGTAAAAGGCCATTGTTAAGAGGTATTGACTCGTATTGACAACTAGTAATTAAATTGTTATTGAGTAATTAAGTTACTTTTCAGATAAAGTAATTAGAAAGTCATTTAAATAGAATTTAATGATATAATTAGTAACAAATTACTTTTTTGAAGTAACTTTCCCAACACCGATCAAGAGTCATGAGTATTACTGTGAATTCACCTGAACAGTATGTGCATATTTTTACAATGCTAGTTTACTTGCAATTTATGAATCTCGTAAATGGTTAAAGTGAAGAATATTATTTAATGTTCTATTGAACATTAGTTATTTACACCATGGATGGGCTGAGGTAGAGTAAAAACAACAGCACATTTTCATTTTTGGATGAACTATCCATTTAAAGGATACCAATGCAGTAATATTCAATCAATCATTCGTTCATTCATTTTCCTTCGGTTTAGTCCCTTTATTAATCAGGGGTCGCCACAGTGGAATGGACTGCCAACTTATCCAGCATATGTTTTACACAGCGGATGCCCTTCCAGCTCCAACCCAGTACTGGAAAACACTCAAACACACCCATTCACACAAATACACTACGACCAATTTAGTTTATTCAATTCAGCTATTCCACATGTCTTGGACTGTGGGGGAAACCGGAGCACTCAGAGGAAACCCACGCCAACACGGGGAGAACATGCAAACTCCACACAGAAATGCCAACTCAGTGGGGACTCAAACCACTAACGACTAAACCGCTAACCACTGAGCCACCGTGTCACCCCATACATTGATATCTAAAGAGAAATCATTTTCAATTAAAAATGAATGAATTATTTAATTAATTGATGAATCTCACTAGTTTTATTTCTCTAACAATGTCTGAACATCAGTTTTAGTAGCATTTTTTTTGAGTATTGCCTGTATCCCTAAATACCTTTAATGCATTCCTCTAGTCCAGACAAAAGTGTTTGCTAAATGGTTAATGTATATATGTAAACTCATAACACATAACATTTGATTTCAATTCAGGTTTATAATGTTTAAACTACAGTCTTGTTCAAACTACTTTTTTAAAATGACTTGAAACAACACAATTATGTTTTTTTGGGGGGGACAACTTAATTGTTTTATGTTCAATCAACCTAAATTTGCAAAAACAATAACAAAGGAATTGTGTGGAACCCAGCATTTTTACAGTGTATTCTTTAACACAAGCGTACTCATTTTACATGTGGTTTTAATAATTTACAAAAGCTTAAAGTTGATTATAATATATTACACTACACATTCTCATGCTGCTACTCTCAACAATTCTACAGCATTTCACCCACACAACAAAAGGCATAAATATAGAGTCTGCTGGACACAAGTGAGCTCATCTGACAGCACAATTGAGCTACTTCTATAATCAAGACTGCAGAAACATAAAGAAGACAGAACAAAAGCCGAGGGACTGAAACAAGGGAGTGAAATCAAACTGATATCAGTCCTGAACTGACTGTCTGATGCTTTTGATATTTACTTCAAAGCTGGCAGTCTGAGAGCTGCTTGAGCTTTGTGGGTGGTTAGCTCATGCCTTTATTCTTTTCCTTTAAAAAAATAATAAATAAATAATAACAGAAAAAAGCAATTAATAAATAAAAAGAACCAGATCCATCTGTTAGGAAAGGGCTGACTAATTGGCCCACTGCTCTATGTAAGAAGCTACCTGACTGTTAAAAATGAGACTTGCAGTTTCAGAATCTAAATACGCGCCAGAGGGAGAGGGGGGAAATAAAATAAAACTTTGAATGAACCATCAGATATTGGATGAATGAAAGACTTTGTGCCAAATTGATGCATCATCCCATTGAGAATCGTCTCTGAGTAATCCAAGCTTTTCAGTTTTTGTTTTTGTTTTTTTTCTTTAGTTTTCTTTTTTTCGAGGGCAAATTGTTTCTTGCTTTGACATTGTCAGGTGAAATCCAATCAGGGTGGAGGTGAAAAATAACGCAATGAAGTCTCTCCTGTAAAATCTTAATTTTACACACAAAAAAATAAATCTTCAATTGAGAGTATGAGCTCAGGAGTGTGTGCCACATGCGTGTGTCACTTCTCTTTTGATCTGTGCTCCGATCCTTTGTGACTTCCTTCCCTGTTTTGTACAAAGCACGAATGTCGATGCAGAAAACAAAACAAATAATGTTAAAGCAAAGTCGGAAAAATGTTCTGTCTCTGGGGGCGGGATGACGGTTTTGTTTCATGTCGAGCTGTCAGAGGAGCACTGAAGGAACACCGTGCACATACGTTTGGGGCTGCATCTGAAAGGCCTGTAGAAACTCTCTCTCTCTGTAGAAATACATCTCATTAAAATGGAAGATTGAAAGAGGGAAGAGTGGAAATGAAAGAGAAAACACGGATAAGAAGAAGGGAAAGGTGGGCTTGAGGGAAGGGGAGAAGAAAGCGGCTTGGAATGAAAGAGAAAGAATGAAGATTGGGGAAGAAAGAGAAAAATAAGGAATTAACAAAGGTAATCTGAGAAAGAAAAAAGTAACTAAAGAAATGGCAGTCAGAGAGAAACAATCACCTGCTGAGAGAGACAGCTGAAACAAGTCAGTGTTTTTCCAACAAAAGACTGAGAGGCTGAACAAAGTCGTTGTGATGTGACAAATGTTAAAGCTGAAAAATCAATGATAAAAAAAATCTATAATAATAAAAAAAATAAATAAAATAATTATCAGGGGTTGCCACAGCGGAATGAGCCGTCAACTATTGCAGCATATGTTTTACACAGTGGGTGACCTTTCAACCACACACGCACTCATACACTACGGGGAATTTTTGTTTTACCCAATTCACCTACACCGCAAGTTTTTGGAGTGTGACCCAAGCTGAAGTCGAACCAGCGACCTTCTTGCTGTGAGGCAACAGTGCTAACCACAGAGTCACCGTGCAGCCTCTATAATGATAATAATGATAATAATGATAATAATGATAATAATAATAATAATAATAATGCAATTCAGTTTCAATTTATTTAACTAAATCAATAAATACAAAGTAAATATACACTTCTGGTAACCACAACAAAAATTATATTTTTATTAAAAATGTATGCATAAAATTATCATATTAGAATGATTTTTTTATTTTTCTAAGTAAATTATCATTTGTATTTATTACTGTATGTTTTTATCTTCAAATTAATGCATCCTTACAAAGCATTAAACATAATATTCACAATAATATTATTATGTTATCCACAAATAATACTTAATACTCCACTTCTCAGAACAAGCAAAAACAAACAAACAAACAAACAAACAAATAAATAAATAAATAAACAGTTGAGGGCAAAAACATTAGCTCTCCTGTGAAATGTTAATCATTTTTCAAACATTTTCCAAATGGAGAGGTACCATTTTCTTCAATGCATTTTCAAACATAATAGTTTTAATAACCAATAACTAATAAATTTTGTCATTGCCATGATAACAGTACATAATATTTTACTAGTTATTTTACAAGAGACTAGTAGCCAGCTTAAGGTGCATTTAAAGGCTTAACTAGGTTGATTAGCTTAATTAGGCAAGATAACCTAATTAGGCAAGCCATTAAAAAACAACAACACAAATGTAAGGAGGCTATTAATTTTAACGCTAAAAATAATTTATTTAAAAACGTAAAAACTGCTTTTAATTCCATCCAAATAAATCAAGCCACTTTCTCAAGAAGAAAAAATAAAACCGGGAATCCTTGATCTGTTAAAAATCACTTGGGAATTAGACATCACTAAAATAATTAACAATGTCCCACGAGGACTAAAAATGTTACCTTCAACTGTGATAAAGCACCAAATGTGATGTCTCTGTGCTTTAACATAAAGACCTAAGTGCTAAACACAGCAGTCAAGCTTCAGTGGATGAACTCAATTGCCTTTGAACTGTACAAACACACAATGTCTCCCCCACCAACCTGCTCTAAATAGCAAAGCCTAAATAACATCATGCTGCCGCTGACTAGCAAGTGACAACTACACTGCATGTACTGTACCGCTGACTATGTACTGTAGTGCTCCTCTGGTTTCCTTTATTCTCTTTGGCATCAGTGGCTCTCAGGCTGTTCAATTTAGATTTGTTAAGCCATCTGGACCTGAGATTACATAACTGCAGCACGTACAGATGCATTTTTCCAAATATAAGCCATAAAAAGAAAGCCGACCTCAGTAAGCCGGTTTAATCCACAGAACTCGTAGAGTTCCCATTGACATTGACACCTCGATTCCTAAATCCTCACACTCTCTTAAAAATTATGATTTGAAAGTCATCATTGTCTCAGTGGAAGAGTTTAACGTCATCTCACCTGTCCTCTGAGCTCAGATGTAAGAAAAGAAAATAGTGATTTCTACACTTTTAAATTACACTGGTTCTTTACATATATATTACATGAGCCCGGTTACTTGCTATTCAAAATCAGATTTCACAATAATGCTAATATGACATGTCCTGAGGCTGTTTTACATTAGCCTAGAGCCGTAACAGCATTGTGATTTGTTAGCTTCCATAAATTGTCTTCAAACAGGCGCTGTGGAGCATGTTTTGGTCTGAGAGGCAGGCCATTTCACAGCTGTTTACATCCTTAAACTTATTTTCACCTTTCCTGAGTCTTAAAGAACAAAAAGCAACTATCAGAAGCAGGGATCCAGACGGCAAAAAGCCTGACCTCACTTAAACATTCATCAATCATCATCGCCAGACTAACTGAGCGGGGCATCCTGTCTTAATTAAAAGGTAATGTGCCAACTCAATTAAACAGGCTCGCTACTGGACACAAACCCCAATTACATATTGCACTTTAATTAAGTGTTGCTGATCAAAAACTAAAAGATAGAATATGAAATCATCCATTTTCCTCAGTTTATCTATGCATCTTTTCTTTCTTTCTTTCTTTCTTTCTTTCTTTCTTTATTTCTTTCTTTTTTCCTTTCTCCCTTCCTTCCATCTTTATTTTACCTTCCTTCCTTCCTTCCTTCATCATCCATCAACCAGCCATCCTTAAATATATTGATTTCTTTCTTTATTCTACCTTTCCGTCCTTCCTTCCATCTTTATTTCACCATCCTTCCTTCCTTTCATCTTTATTTTACCTTCCATCCTTACTTCCCTCCTTTCATCTTTATTTCACCTTCCTTCCTTCCTTATTTCAACTCCTTCCTTCCTTATCCGTCAATTATCCATCCTTCTATATCTATTGATTTATTTCTTTATTATATCTTTTATTTTATAATTTTTAATTTCTCCATTATCAATCAATCAGCCATCCTTATACAAAGATATATTGATTTATATCTTTATTTTCTTTCATTCTATCCATCTGTCTATACATCCAACTTTATTTTACCTTCCTTCCTTCTTTCCTTTAATATCTACTGATTTCTTTCTTCATTCTTTCTTTTTTATTCATTTCTCATCTGTCTATCAATATTTAATTCCTTCCTTCCTTCCTTCCTTCCTTCCTTCCTTCCTTTCTTCCTTTCTTCCTTTCTTCCTTTCTTCCTTCCTTCCTTCCTTCCTTCCTTCCTTCCAACCTACCTACCTACCTACCTACCTACCTACCTACCTACCTACCTACCTACGAAAGATAGATGCTTAAAACTGTTTGTATAAATAACTGTCTAACTGTTGTGTACTTCTTTACACTCGTTTGCTATTGCATAAGAAACTGCTCTTCAAAAAAATGCCATAAATAACCTCTCCCTTATGTAAATTTACCATGGTAACCATAGCCTCTGCCAAAAAAAATACCACATTACCTCAGATTAATTGCTTTATTTTGGCAGAAACTGTGCCATCGTGAATCACAAAGAATCTGTTTTGTATTTGATAGATCATGATCTTGCGGGCCTGCTCCCAAATCATCATGATAAACAGGGACTTGCAGCCACATAAAAATGCTAACACGCCTGTTTATGAAGATACATTCATTAGAACCCAATAGGGAGCATCTGGGGAAATATTACATCACACAACACATAAGAGTACATGCTAAACCGCCGTGCTCCTCACACCTCATAATCTCAAATCGCTAAAAGCACAGTTTTCTTATTATAACCCTAAAACGCATCAGCGCTTGAGACATGAGCAGAACCAAGTGTTTACTATTGCTCAAGGTCATACGACGGCTACAGCTTCGGCTGGAACCTGGCAGTGCCATTCTTCAGCCAAATCCCCAAAACGCTCATTCAAAAGGTCACTCATTTACCATGCTCGCAAGAACAGAGCTCTCAGCATTGTGCCTAAGCCTTATTATTGACGACTGGAGAAGCACTGCCATCTCCTCTCAGGGTTAAACATTAAAAAGAACGCTGTGCTGCTGACAATATAAAAGCTTTCCTTACCAAATGAAGCTTATGGGGTTAATTTAGCCATGCCCAGGTAGCTTTGCAGAGTCGCTTGCCACGGTATATAATTCATGACCTCTGCTGGAGTTGAGTCCAAACGCTAATTAGCCTCTTATCACTGGTACTACGCTGGGACAATGGCAGCCATTTTAGCTGCACTAAGAGAACTGCTTCTTGCATATCGAGCCAGGAGTTTCTCTGAATGGAAGTCCATTAGCAGTGCAGCTGCAGACATAAGACACAAATCAAGGATGCTGACAAGCAGACATGCATCTCTGGATACTAATGAATAAACGTTGGACCTGCAGGCAGACGTAGGTAATGACAAGATGTCTGAGAAACACTGTATGGTTTGAATACATGCTACAAAGCCTGGCCAGAGAGACAGACAATGTGCGGGTATGTAATAACACAGGCAGTGGACAGCGATACCAAGTGGCATCGGTATGCATTGATTGCCACCATTGTTCCCCAGTGTGATGTATATGACCTTGTGTCTTTATAGTACACAAGCATTTTTTTTAGTTTATTCTAACATTTGATTTCATTATTTCTTTTACTGTAATTATATATCTTAAAATCAGCATATAATAGTAAACCTGCAAATATTTTTTTTGTAATTACTATTAGCCAATAACATATATTAATAACAATGATTTTTTTTTATTTCTGTATTTATTTCTGTATTTATTTATTTATTTATTATCAATTGGTTTGAACAAAAGTAGTGCACCTAAAGTAATTAACAAAAGATTTGCAATTATTAAATAAAATGATAAAAAATCTAAATTAAATAAAACGAATGATCATTTATCATCAAATAATAAATGGTCACTGTTGCTCAAAATCTACAGTTCTGTAACTAAGAAATAAATACAATTATAAAGCATACAAAATGTTTCAAATTAAAGAATATTTTTATTATAGATTTTAATAATATATTTAAACATTACGGCATTAAAATCATTAAAAAATCATTAAAATGGTGAACTCGTGAACTCGAACTAAAAATCAATAGCTTTGTCCATGCAAATCTCCATCTATTGCAAAAGAAGCTAACTTGCATCTAAACATAAATATTTTAGATAAACATGGGCGACACGGAGGCTTAGTGGTTAGCACTGTCGCCTCACAGCAAGAAGGTCGCTGGTTCGAGTCCTGGCTGGTTCAGTTGGCGTTTCTGTGTGGAGTTTGCATGTTCTCCCCGTGTTGGTGTGGGTTTCCTCCGGGTGCTCCAGTTTCCCTCACAGTCCAAAGACATGCGCTATAGGTGAATTGATTAAACTAAATTGGCCGTAGTGTATATGTGTGAATAAGTGTGTATGGATGTTTCCCAGTACTAAGTTGCAGCTGGAAGGGCATTCACTATGTAAAACATATGCTGGATAAGTTGGCGGTTCATTCCGCTGTGGTGACCCCTGATGAATAAAGAAACTAAGCTGAAGTAATATGAATGAATAATATAAACACATGTATAATATTAAAATATCTCTAACTAACCCTAAATGTAAATGCTACAATTACTATTTTAAGAAATACATTTCAAAATTGAGTGACATAAAACTGTGAAAGAAATGGGCAAGCTAACATTTCAGAGTCTTGCATGAAACGTGGTTGTATATGTACAGAAATTAGCACAAAGGCTCTTCTGCGGGGTCAGATATGTCATCTTGAAAGAACTTTACTTTTATAAGGACAGCAGGAACATCTTCCCCTGCAGCGCCTCTATTATCAGTCTCAGCAGAGTGAACCTGAACACCGTCCCGCTCGTGACAGCAACAAAATAGGAAGTTTGAAAATTAGAGGAATACGTGACTCAGCAAATCTGTCGAAGTGACGCTCCTCCACTGTATATCATCTCTGTACAAAATCAATTTTTGCGGGAGATCAGGATTGGAGCAGCTTTGTGAGAGGAGTAGAAGAAGGGCTGGTGCATTCCAGCTGTCATCCGCCAGAAGATTTAAGCCTTAAAAAGTGCTGGTATTGTCATGTGATGATGGCTATGAGCCAAACGCTTACTTAATCCTGACAGTAAGATGCTGTCATACTGTCTAAGAGAATACAGAATGCTTGCCGCTGATTTGAAGCACAGTTTCCAGATGATTGTGGACATCGTTTTAAGGATGAATGTGTGCAATCTGCTGCTTTTCAACATGTGAACAAATATTATGTTAAATCCAACATGATTAACATACTAGATGCGGAAATTATAAAGCCTCGTATGTGGTAAAACTGAGCGTTAACTGGATAATTACATGAGTCTGATCAAGAATCTAATTAACACAACCGAGGTATGTTTTATTCTTGTCATTTCTGCAGCTTGTTCTTTAGGATGTATTACAGATTCTGACAGCAAAATGTAATATGCAATCTGGCTATGTGGTTTTCCTCCACTTTTATTTCAATCAAAGACAGGATTAAAGTAGGAAAAAAACAATATGAAGAAATAAATTTGAGCTGCAAGATACTTTATGGTAAACTGTGAAATAAAGTTTTACTCATAGCAATTCTGATATAATGCAAATAACATGAAAAATATGTATATGCTTTAATGAAGACTGAAAGGAGATATGTTGCTTTGAATATACAGTCACTCAATAAAAGTATTCAAACCTTATGTTAGGCTTTTTATGCCATATTAGTCAACAGAAAAAAAGGGAAATATAAGATTTGACACCTGGCATCCAAAACACTGTTAGTCACTATCGAAACATAATATAACAGATTGAATTTCCCTGATTTTTTGGGCAAGATGGATCAGGCTTCCGAAATCACTTCTACAAATTCTATATATGTGAATCTAAATAAGCAGATGCGCCAGCTTTTTCAGTGAATCAATCGTGGCTCCGTCTCAGAAATATTTGAATGTGTTTACCATGTATCTTCATTTTATTGTGAAGAACTGTTTTATTACCAATAAAAAACTTTTGAGAGAGCGACCCCAACAGCATTCTTTTGCAGACATATGCTGATTCATCTTAATCTTCCACTTCTGACAGAATCACTGGGAGTGAGCAAGAAAAAATTCCATTTATTGTGAGCTTGGCTTATTGTGTTTAGTGGCACTGAACAAACATTTTTCCTCGGCTTCCTCTTAAACCATACATCTAATTGACAAAAGCTTTATATAGAATCAGCAACAGGCTTTTAGTGACCTTTAAATTGTACATATTTTACACACACACATA
>CAIGQW010000302.1:14083254-14094910 GCA_903798125.1 Danio choprae | reverse complement strand
GTGGGGGGAAACAGAGCACCCGGAAGAAACCCACGTGAACACGGGGAGTCAACTGGCCCAGCCGGGACACAAACCAGAAACCTTCTTGCTGTGAGGCAACAGTGCTAACCACTGAGCCACTGCGCTGCCATTAATTTAATACTCAACTACAGTAAATACACCAAACAAATCACCTACTTCCAACAATTCAGATTTCTTTCATTCCTATTAATCCATTTACTTAAAAAAGACTTTAGAACAGAGATACATTCAACCACAGGAATTACATTGAAGATAAGTTGCTAAAAAAAAAAGCTTTAAATTCTTAAAGTGCTTTTTTCTCTAGTGTAACAACCCATTTTTTGCTTTAAAGCAAAGGTAAAAAAAATCCATGTTAACCTCTACTGAACCCGACAGATTCATTTAAAACACAGTAAACGGTGTTTGTTTTTTTCATCGATACTCCTATTAAGCACAAGATCTGTAACACACCTGAGGAGGTCTGATTTTACCCCTGAAAGATCCTGACTAATAATACCCTATTTGGATCAGGTTTAATAAGTTTAGGTATTTCCTGCGAGTGGAGTGACTGTGTGGTGAAACATAAGACTCGAGTGTTGAGCAGGAAAGTCAAGACAGCGGAATCCCAACTACTCCCTGAAATCATTACAACGATCCCAGATGTATACAAAAACACATCTGAGAAAGACTGCAGGATTTAACTTCTGAGAACTCATTTAAACTAACCATAACATCCTCTGGCACTTCTGCCTCAGTCGTTTCTTCTCCATACACGGACATGAGAGCATACACAGCTTTCATACAGATGCGCTGTTTTTTTTGTTTTTTTTGTCTTCTTTTTTTGCTAATTAAAAGTTTCATCCCAAAAGAAATGAAGAGTGCTTTTACAAAAATGTGTTTAAACTTGTGTCCGCTCACAGAGGATGAAGACCTTATTCATATTAGCAGCCTAGTGAAATATAATATACCCACTAAATATAATTCATTGTAACAGTAGATAATTTAATCAACAACATCCTGTCAGGTATTAGAACAAAAATAATTTAATAAGCTATTGAAAGACTCTTTAATGAGCTGTACAAAATGTCATTTTAATAATTTATTCTTTGCCTAGAATGTTCAAAACACTAGTTTTCCCACATTTGTTTAATATTATTTAATTTAATAGATATTAATAGTAGTATTAGTAGTATTAAAGTAGTATTAATTAATAGTAGTATAAAAGATGTTAAATAAGAAATTGAAAATGAACCGCCAACTTGTCCAGCATATGTTTTACACAGCGGATGCCCTTCCAGCTGCAACCCAGTACTGGGAAACACCCATACACACTCATACACTACGGCCAATTTAGCTTACCCAATTCATCTATACTGCATGTCTTTGGACTGTGGGGGAAACCAGAGAACCCGGCGGAAACCCACGCAAACACACGAAGAACATGCAAACTCCGCACAAAAATGCCATTTGATCCAGCCGGGACTCAAACCAGTGACCTTCTTGCTGTGACCACTAAGCCACTGTGTTGCCCAAATATTACTATTTTATATGTTAATATGTACAGGTCATAATAAATATGTTACCTAATTTTGTTTTTACATTCATATTTGAAAAAAGATGACAAATTGTTACACTGAATGGCATTTTGAAAACAGTGAGCAAAACTTTTGTCGTTGCATCGTTTTAAGTATTGATCTGTATCATTAATAGCATTCTAGCAACTTCAATTATTTAAATTAGATCTTATTAGTTTAGTTTTATCTGGATTGATCTAATTGAAATAATTCCACAAGTGCCATATTGTGTTATTCTACGTTCAAGACAAACACAAAGCATGTTTTTCGCCTCATATACATTTTTCCATTCAAGTTAAATTTTTTAAACTTGCTTGAAAGATGCGATTGAGGCGAATTTGGTGTGTTTGTGGTACAAACATCATGCATTCCATCCTATCGAAATATATGTATATTTGCATTTGTACAAAACCCAACATTCCAACTTGTGCTTTGTCTCCTCCCCTTAACTTGTCTTTTGGGGTAAATAAATCTAACAGTATGCGCATGAAAATACTGCAGCTGCTACGTGGATTGTACAAAGCGATCACAAAAAAGTCCAACAATAAAAGGAAAGCAATCCTTCCCCACATGATGGCATGTGGCGAAATGACTAGACAATTTGCTCATGAATGGAGTCCTGCTGACCAGTACATCTTCATCGCATCAAAAGCAGAGGGCCAAGCAACAGGAAACCCCCCCTCCATGACTCCTGACACGGCCAGAGAAAGGATGACTTCCCCGCTATTGTCCTGCGCCGTGAGGTCAATGAAGAACGACCAGCCAGCAGGGATCAGTAATCAATAACTCTCGTTTCTTCACCATCTTGTCTCTCAATGATCGCCTCTTAGGAGACCATTGTTATTGTGAATTTACAACTGCTGAATCCACCTCCTCGCTCCACCGGGACGATCAGTAATGTAGACCTGTCCAGTGAGGACGTCCTCCATTGCTTTCCACTAGACTTAACAGTCAGCAAGAGGAAGATAATGATCTGCGCTCGTGTTATTAAACCCATCTGTTTATTTCCAAGAACGTGCTTCTACAAAGTTGACCTCTCTCATCCAGGAACAGACGGAACATTGAGAATAGGAATTGGATGACACTATTATGACTTTGTACAGTAGCGAGGGCAAGGAGGTAGAAAATGTTTATAGATCTTCACTCATCCACAGGTTAATAAAGCCCACATTGAGGGATCAATTATGTCAGCGTAATAGCTTTAGACCAATCTCTTCCATGTGGCTGAGCACAGGAAACTGCCTGGAGTTTCCCCCTGCGGAGTGATTGATAGGATGAAGACTCGTGATTGAGCAACCCATGGGAGAGAAACATGCTCTCACGTCAGTTCTAGAGCCTCTTCGGTGTGGAGGGTAAAAACAACAGTTCAAGTCTACTCGGAAAGCTCTAGAAAATCGGCCCGCTAATAGAAATGCCTTCATTTAGCCATGAATCTAGTCCAAGATTTCATCAAGTCAAGACTTTTTAAGGAACGTTTTGGATGAAAGTTAAGAAATATATTGCAATATCCCCAAAAAAAAAAAAAAAAACACCTAAAATGTAACAAAATTACTCGCAAAGTAAATTATGTACTTTAGACCTAGAGCAAAAGTCAGCAAGTCTAAGAATATGTAAGGTATACAATTTTGATTTAGATACATATATATAATTTTTTATAGCTTTTTAATGCAACCCAGGAACCTTGCTAGCCACAACGTGCTGTCCTTACTCACAATTAACATTATTATATTTTTATTTTTTATTTTTTTATGTTCTTATTTCAGAGCAAACAATTTTTTTTATTTGTTCTTAATCTTACAAATTATTAAATGATTCAACATACTACATTCTCATGAAGAGTAAAACTAAAATGTATAAAAGAGATACAATCTAATGAGAAAACATTAAATACAAGTAAAATGCCGACTTTTCAAATACATTTGGGGGAAATAAAATGTCAAAATATGTATGAAATCATTTCCCATCGTCATACTGCATAATTTCTGTAAAAATTAAACATATGTATTAGAGGTGTGAACCTACACTGGTCTCACGTTTCGGATTATCATGCCATCAATTCGGTTTAATTCGATATCTCAGTGCATCACGGTGCATTGATGATGCTTTCCATACACAATTTTGTATTTTACTTTACAGCACAAGAATTCTTGTGTTAAAATGTATAATGTGTAAATACATTTTCAGTGTATTTGTAATACAATTTTGTCCTTTAATACAGTCAGATATATGAACTGTACCTTTAATATTACCTGCTAATGCTATAACCTCTTTTTGAATGCATCAAACAAAACTCAAATACATGCACAGAACAACATGAGCATTTAAAAATAAACAAATGTAAATATTATCCCGCTTGCTTTTTGAGCATTGTCAAGCGAGTTGTTAAACGCCTATGATTGGTCATGCACTCAACAGAAAAGGCTGCGATTGGCTCTAATGCTCTGGCACTATTCACAGATGAGTGGCACTAAACGTCAGTGGCGATCACAGCTGATCCATGATAGATATGGTTGAGAAAACTCGTGTCGGAACCACAAATATCGCTGTAACAGGAGAGAGGAAACGTGCAGAGTTTCTGCCTTTTTTTTAAGTAGTTGGAGCATTTTAATTACTCTCGCTTGCCTCCCTCACCATAGTAAGCTACCACAATATAGGGTATATGAGATAAATGACATCAGTACCTAATAACCGGTTAGGATCTATTACTGAACCAATACCGAATTGGCCACATCTGCATTGCGGTGCACTGAAGAAACAATTCATTTTGACAACCCTAATATGTATCCTATAAAATGAAATATATTTTAAATGATTATCACTCTCTAAGAAAAACGTATTGCATACAGCTGGGTAAGACACTGTGGTTTTGAGGACAGTGTTGAAATATAAAAAATGTCAAATTAAAATCAAGATGAATTTTGGGGCTGCACTGTAATACTTATACGCTACTGTGGTACACCTTATTGTACAGTGGCCATTTTACAGTATAACTATACATTAATATACCAAAATATATTGATAATAATTGACTATACAATCAGGTAAGGTGAATCTTAGGGTTAGCTGCATGCAATTTTGGATAACATATTTTTATTACTAATCCAGTACAGATATATTACACAATTTGGATGCTTGAAAAACCCTTTTGCATATTTAAACCATTTATACATATTTATGTAATTCATGTGGTTTGTGTAAGTACTGCATTCTGCTTTTCGGCACTCCTCCTAGATAGAGATGTCACATCCAGATCTCTCCATCTGTCTCTCACACTGGGCACCTTCAGCAGCATGTGATCTCAATGAACTCTGAGCCTGCAGACATTTCATTAACCACCCGGCAATATCCCCAAATGAACACTGAAAATGAGGAAGCTAATCAAACACAAAATATACAGTGGGTTCAGGAACTCTGAGATTACACAGAAAACCTGCATTGATTCATTTATTAAACTTTGAATTATATTCTAAAAATAGGTTTTAGAACTTAAATATATTGGATTTAACATAAACTAGATTTACGATGGAATATATGCGATAACAGCCACCTGGATGTATTTTATGCAACTTATTAGACAGTTAATTGCCACAAATCGTAAGCATTTGACACAAAACATTGTTCTGAGCATAATAGTTTTTCAAATGTTTAATTAATAAAGTGCAAAGCTGACAGAAACAAATGGAGCATACATTAACCTACACAAACGACTTATTTAAAATGACTTGAAACAACACAATTCTACAATTACAACTTAATTGTTTTATGCTCGATGCACTCAAAATGCTAAAAACAACAAGGTTACGTTAATCAATTTGTGTTGGTACAACATGGAGGAATTGTGTGAAACCCACATTTTTTACAGTGTATGTATTATTCAGTAACAAGATGGCACCAAGCAGTCAAAAAACAGCGGCATGACAGGCAAGCATGTAAATATGGATGTAAATGTGTTCACTGATGAGCAAGGTGATTTGAAATAGCCGGGTGAGCCAGTATTATTTCAGCGGTTGTTATCTGCGAATAACATACTTTGGAATGTTGTGACTAACCAATCAGAATCAAGCATTCCAAAGTTAATAAGCCAAAAGTTAATACACACTTATGGAACTGCATTCCTAGTGTTGCTGTTATTTCACAAATTAAATTCTGAGAAATGCATAAATTGATGTTAATCTTGCTTTAAATGGGTCCTATGATGCTTTTTTCCACTTTCAACTTTCATTAGTGTGTAATGTTCTGCAAAATTCTACAAAGTTACAAAGCACAAAGACTACTACCAAGAGTGTTATTCTCTATATGATTAAGCACTATTTCTAAACTCCCTTCTGTGCTCTTAGAAATCTATGCGTTTAAACTGACAAGGCCTTAAAACACAGGAAGATATTTAGTTTGCTTTTTCAAGAGTAATTGAACCACAAGCTGTAATGGTGCCACCCTCTTCTGGAAAAAGGGCACATTTATTTTATATTTAAAGAGACACACAGAAAAGCAAATGTATTTGTTTCCACTCAAAAATAATCATTTGCAGACTGATGAAATAAATTATCTGTTAGGTTACACTAAAACTTGACAGTCACATTATGGAGACACCTCAGGCTTATAATAGGACACCTTTAAATTAAGGCAACTTTCTCACTTGTGGTAGCAGGATTTTGAAATATTCCAAATATATAAAAAAGGAGAGTAAGAATATGTTTGAAAAGGTGGCAGGGGTAACCACAGATCTGGAAAAAATACAAGAAAAGTGGAACAGTGATGTCCTTAATGCGGCTTTGAGACTTTGGTGGCTCAAAACACTTGCCCTTTAAAAACTGGACAAAGGAAATGATCTCCAAGGGTGATAAGGCGAGAGGTACTGAAACTGAGCCACCTTGAACTTCAGTGGCTGAACTATTGATTGGTTTGCCTTGGCATGGTTACAGAAAGTAATTTTGAGGAAAAGAGAGCAGGGAGGAAAGAAATGATCAAAGCACTTTGGTTCTATACCCAATGGAGCAACACTTACGAATTAAAGGGCAACAGGCAGTTATATCTGCCAGGCCCATGAATGAGCTTTCCCCAACAAGACTGAAAACATTCTGAATAAAAATATGGAAGATATTGCTTTAATTAGAGGATGTTTTGAGACAGCAGATGAGAAAAGAGCACACTGAACTACTTTGGCCTCCAACAAACAGAATCAAAATCCATACTTGCTACGCGCTTGCCCTGAAGTGTTAGCCGTTTTGCTCTACAAAGTTATTGATGTATGTTTTTTTACATTTAGAAACCCAGTTTAGTTTGTTTGGAGCTTTTATAAAATGAAAGATCCCCCTCAGTGTGATCACTCTTTCGGAAAGCACAATCTTTGGAGTCTGATGTGAAGTCTGATTTAAACCCTCTAATCGGAAAACAACTTAATGAAGATTCACACTGGAAGAGTCGCATGAGTGATTCTTGGGACTGACAGAGCGAAGCGAGAAGAAATGAGAAAAGAAAGTCAGCTGATACCCAAGGGAAGACTGGAGCCTTGTCATCGATTTATTGACTGAGAGTTGTCAATAAGTGAAGTGGGACTCATCTTTCAAAGAACTCTGGATCACCCCACTGCTGTTATAGTCCAGTGAGTAAGGGAACAAAAAAGACAAGACAACATGAGGGAATAAGAACCATTTTCTATAAGTGTGATCCCCAACATTTTTAGGTATCACCATATCTTGACAGTCCATATTAGAAAAATTTTTAACCATGTGTAAATTTGGAACTACATGTCAGTTATCACCAGTGTTAGGCACTTAAAAAAAAGGAATTAATTGCTAATTACATGATCAAAATTTAATTTAACTTTTCTAATTACTTCTAACTGAATTACTTGACTGAATACTATTTAAATATCTATATGCATCTGAACACAAAGACAATAGAAATAAAACTCTTAATTTGATTCAAAACTGCACAAATTTGTTTGTTCAAAACTGTTTCAATTAATGACACATTTCATACATACCATATACTAACAAACTTATGTGCAATTTTTAGACAAATCTATGTATAGTATTTTAGGAAAGTACATTATAAGTAAATGTAAATTACCTGAAAATTAAAAAGTAATCCCTTACTTGAATTAAATTGCTTTTCTGCTAAAGAAAGTAGAGTAATTCGTTACTCTGTACCTAACTAATTACACCTAACATTGGTTATTACCATGATATACTATATGGTTATTCTGCTGTGATAACTATAGCATAACACTTCGAATCTAATAGTATTAATTATCTAATGACAGTTGGTTCAACTTCATATCATGGCATCACACCAATTTAACAGCTCTATTAAAGAAAAATCACCACATTCTTTGCTCTACAATAGTACTGTCGTAATTAGCCAGAAATAAGCTTGTGTTTTTGGTCCAAAGTCCAGTTTTGTCTGCGTTTCAACACCAGATGGTCAGATTTTAGCAAGTAAAGCTTTCACACTGACAATCATGGGCAGCAGGACCAACCAAATTGCTTCATATTATGTTTTGTTCCTTATTTTTCACTCAACAGGAAACACTGCTACCTGCTTTCAGACTATTATCAGCAACATAATAAGTCAACAGAAGGTCAGTGGGCATATGAGGTAGCGTAAACAGGAGCTATATTCATATTTTATGCATCCAACAACAGCTCATCAATGCATAAATGTAAATATACAATGGTCGAACAATGATTTGGCCATTTGGACACAAAAAATGTCACTGCACAAACAGACAAAGTTAGCGCTTTTCTAAGAAAGCATTATGAAGCACTATTGCAATTATTTTTAATGAACAGGTGTCGATGGGATTTTTAGAATAGGCTATGTATGACAATTCCCCTCAACACAGGTTAGGATCATCACATTTATCTAATCAGTCTAAATACTTTATTCTTATTTTTGGACACTACATTTCATATATTTCTTTAAAAAATATATGTGCCATGTGTATGGGATATTTTATCATCTATTGCAAAGATATATTAAGTGCAATATTATAATGTGAATTAGCAGTGCAAATACTAATGGAACTCCATTCTGAATAACATTTGACCTAAATTTGAACTGAACATATGCTTTAATTCTGTTTAATTCTAGCAAGAAATACCACTTATTTTGTATTAATTGCAATTAAATACACTTTTAAATACAATTCATTCATCAGCTCATGCAAAGTCGCTAAAGAAAATACTCCACTTGAGCACAGAAGTCCGGTACGGTCTCCAGACAGCCTATTTATAATTCATTTTAGATCTACGGCTTCTATTTCCATATCGCTTATACAGGACCTAGAACAAAGCCCAGATGACAAAATGAGTAACAACAGTAGACACAAATACACCATGAGCTTTACTGTAATTCAATGTGGAAATGTCAACATTCCAGTACTCAAACTCTCATCACTGGAGTGACCCAAAAGACAAAGAACACAATTCCCACTGGTATGGGCTAAAAATAAGGAGGTCTTTCCTGCATTTCGAAATGATTTTCCCAAGAACCAATCCATACCTTAGTAAATATGACGTGCCCTTTGCTTTGCCGGGCCCAGAAAGGTCAAAAGAAAAGAGCTGAAAATGCAAGCACATATTTGGAGTGAATCAATAACAGGTTACTGTGACTTGGTAGGAAAATAAAAAGATCATTGGTCTTGGCACAATAATTACAACCTCAAAATCCCACATTGTGAAAACACACATCATTAGACCCAATTTGCTTGGATTTGATCCCAATCCAGTGGCTAAATCCAGTGCTAATGCCAACAGAAATGTAAGTATCTGTAACTGTTAAATCAATAGCACGTAAAGCACATGCGTTTAACATCTGTACGCTGTTATTCTCTGAAACAATTGGTTGTTGTGCTATTACTCTATGCCTGGCTTAGCAATTATAGATTGCCTCTTTTCCACTTTATCCAGCTATTTCTTTCCTGGGAGTTTCAGGAAGTTGCATTAACTAACGCATATGTACAGTAGAATGTTGTCCCTTTCCAAGACCGTTTTGAGCACAAAATAATCCAGGTTGCCAGTTCTTGCTTTTGAACACATCCAACCCGTTCCTTCAATTAAGTAGTATTACTTTGCATACATTTTACATATGATGTGCCTGCCTAAAACCTCCACTTAGGGGAAGTGGAAAAAAAATTAAGCGAAACCTTGTCAACAGAATTCTCCAGCAGGCAGCAGAGAGGCTGAGACTGTCTTTGTACTGTAAAACAGGCCTGGGGGGTAATATCAGCACGCAAGAGCCCCGACATTAGCATCTCGCTACTAAACCTTCTAGAGTTCCTGCTCCGCTAGGGGCAGATCAAAGAACAATTCAGTCACGAACTCTTATCAACGCACAAAAGTGCCGTCGCGCCGCTGAAGGAGAAATACGGCCATAAAAAGGGATTGCCACTTTTCAAAGGAATAATGTTTTTCTAGAAGAGAAAAACAGCAAAATACGAGCATGTGGCGGCTGCAGATATCAGAGAGAGAGAGAATGAGAGAGAGAGAGAGAGAGAGAGAGAGAGAGAGAGACTCCTAGGCTTCGTGCCTGGCTCTCTGTGCTGTTAAAATGATATTTGTGTTTTCTTGCATGCTCCATGACAGCTTCAGACTTCTAAAAGCATGAATACAGAGCACCGTGGTTTGCATATACAAAGTAAGTGCTAATGTAACTCTACTGTAGAGAGGAGATACAGGAGCTGCACACAATGTAATTATGCTCCAGCATTTGAAGATGCTCATAGATTTAGGATATTTACATAAGCCGCAAATGCTAACCCTTTGACTGTCATTGTCACTCGGCGCAACAACACATGGCACTGGATTATGGAGTTTGTCACAATGTGTTACGCAACATGGATACAAAATATAGAGAATACAAAATTGTGGTGGTACAAAGTTAACCCATCTTTTGAAAAAACTAAAAGCTTTCACTGACAGATTTCTTTACCAACAACAGCAGTCCTCATTCGTTTGTAATGTTTTAACCATTTAAATTATAATTTGTTTACATTACCACTGTTTTACCATGTTATCTTTTGGCAAAATGTATGCTGATTGCATGAACATAGGAACTACTACTTCAAAACTAAAATGAAGGACATTCAAATTTCCATTAAAACAAACAATCATTAATAATATGACTATAATAAAAATAATTTGGGATCAGTAACATTTTTGTTGCTTATGACAGTTTCTTATCCTCACCAAGGCTGCATTTATTTAATCAAAAATACAGTTTAAAATAACCTAGTCTTGTCTTTCAATATATATATATATATATATATATATATTAATTTATCTGCTAAATATTAGATGATTATCTTCTTACAGTGTTTACTCAATTTCATCAGAGTGGCAGAGTGGTTTTTGTAGGTGAGCAAGGGAGGTGTGTGAAGGGATGGCGTGAAGCAATATGTGCCTGACAAAATCGAACAGAAGCTCACCTTGCATAATTGTTTAATTGCATGCAAGCACATCTGGCTGTTGTAATTACATTTGTCCATGAAGTCAGTTTATTTCATTATGGCCTTGTGTGAGTCGACTTTAAAATCAGCATTTTGCACATGACTTTGCACATTTCCACACCAAGCATGCTAGTACACGTAGTCTCATTCATCTAATTAATGATCATCTGATACATAGAGTTGAAGGTAAAACCACTATCCATCCTGTGAAATTTAAATTATTATTATTATTATTATTATTATTATTATTATTATTATTTATTAATCATCATAATTTTAAATTCACAAGTGACTGTATGGAGAGGAGATTTTAAACACATTTTTTAAAAATAATTTTAATAAATAATTTCTAATAATAAATTTATTTTGTCTTTGCCATGATGAAAGTAAAAAGTATTTTATTAGTTATTTACAAGATACTAGTACTCAGCTTATAGTGCAATTTAAAGGTTTAACTAGGTTAATTAGGTTAACTAGGCAAGTTTGGTTAATTAGGCAAGACATTGGACAAGTGTTTTTTGGTTTTTTTGCAGCCAATCAGAAAAAAACATTCTTAAAATGAGCTAATATTATTGACCCTAATTATAATAATAATAATAATAATAATAATAATAATAATAATAATAATAAT
>CAIGQW010000302.1:14045501-14060712 GCA_903798125.1 Danio choprae | reverse complement strand
TATATATATATATAATTAATTATAAAAAATTTTAAACCAAAATGTATATTGTGCAAACATTGAAAAAAGTTAATTAACTAAAAAGCTAATCTAAAAGTGGTATTTTTATTAAATGTATATGAAAATATATTTCCGAGTGTTATTTTCTCTCTTTGATTTAATGTACAAAACATAACATAACCCTAATGTAGTCATGCTCTCACAGATATACGCTACACTTCGATTTAATAGGAAGTTCTTTCTGAAAAAAATGGAAGAAAACATTATCTAAAAAACACTTTCAATAGAATGCAATGGTGCAAATGGAGAACCAACAAAGCCTTATGCATTTTAATCAAGCAAATGGGCTCTAGCTGGAAATACTAAATACTGCTTTATATTTTTGTCATTAGAGACAAAAACTCATCAGTAAAAATGCTGATGCATTGGTTGGCATGTTTCCTCCGTGTGTTGGAAGCGTGCACCTGTCTTTCATTTCTTCCATCCATCTTTTTGCCTGCTGTTTTTGCAACCGGTTCAAAAGTAACTTCTTGCTTCTTCTGCGTTCTCATCTCCATATCACACGTCTTTGAGTGGAGCCATGTTCTATGCCGTGTGAATTGTGAACAAATGAAAGGGCTCCCTCAGGCACTGCTGCTCGGTCTTATTCTTGGCATTTCACCATCATGAATTCTCACAGAAGACGGATTCCAAAAGCAGAAACGGAGAGAATGAAGGAAGAAAAAAAGAGGGCAGAGGGAATGTAATTGAACTGCCATGAAAAATTAGCATCACCTAGCTCCTAAACCAGCTCTATAAGGTACTTAGTGAAAAAAGGCCATTTAGACTTCAAACCATAGTATCAACTGCCAGATTTCATGCCACCTTTGTTTACGAGTCTGAAATTGATTTATGGAGGAGAAAAAACCAAATGAATGAAATGAAGGATCGGTGTAGTAATTGACCCAATGCCGGATGCACACGATTGGTCAAATGTGGAATCCTTATTATCTCATTTAATCAAGATGGATGATGAGATGGCTCAATATCATCTGAGCCCAAGAGGCCACATGGAACGACATGAAAGCATCCCGGTTTACCTGATATCCCATTAGACCCGAAACAACACCAATGAAAAGACATCTTGTACATCTGTGGGCCTTCAGAAGAAAATTGGACAGATCGCTGTTTTGATGGTGCTTCATTTGAAGCAGTTCTGGCAGAGGATTTCATGAGCCGCGATGGGTCAACAGATCCTGCTAATGTTTCCGTCGGATGTTAGCATCCTCTTAACATAAGCCTTCATTGAGCAAAGAAGTTCTCCTTCGCCTACGTGCACCTGGATGCAGACAAAGTGGATGCTCAGAGCACTGCAAACACCCACGTTTTGGCAATCTGAGCAAATATTCATAGTTCGTCCAGACCGTCCAGACTTTCTTTGTTTTGGTTTTTAAAGCAGTCAACACTACTGTAAAGCTGACAGCAGCTTTTTATTCACTCACCACCTCATTTCAGAGAACAATGAGGATCATGAAAATTGCAGGGGCCGCTAATTGACTGGCTTAGATGACTGGCGTATGGTGCTAGCACCTCTTGTCTCATATCCGTTAATGTGCACGCACACACACACACACACTCTGTCAATACTAACACTAAGGGTTCTCTGATGACAAAAACTTCCCAGAGACAGCAATGACATAAGCTCAATTAATATCATAGCAGCCGTAGTTTCAAAGAAAAAAGGACCTATCTGTTCACTCCAGGCATACGGGCTACAGACAATGCTGCTGACAGGTTAAAGCAATTACACTGAGGGGATCAGATAATTGGACACTTTGTATACCAAAGCAGGGGAGAGGGTATTAATATAGTGCATGCTGATTTATGAATGATCGAGGTTTGTTTCATTGATGGAAAATGGTAGAAAATTAAAAATACATTTGAAGGGGGAAATGAGAACTTCTTTACCCACACCTGTTTTGTTTTTGTTTGTTTTTACAATACAATGTGCATAAGCCATGTTCATAAACAAACCAAATAAATAGATAAAAAAAATAAATCAAATCAATTTAAATGAATAAAGAATAGCATGTACCTATATGTATATTTCCATAAAATATTCTATGATAATCACAGTTGATCATAAACTTAAAAACATGTTACTCTGAAAGGTAACTCTACAAATATATTTTTAAAATACACAAACATATATATACATATATGACAGACAGACAAATAGATAGATGCCACAAGGGTGAGTAAAAACGTTTTTTAAACTACTCTTTAACAGACTAATGAGGGCAACCTCTGGAGAATACTGATTCACTGAGACAGATGTGTCAATCAGCGTAAATCAAAACACATCCAGCACATATTACAAATAAAGGCAACGGAGGAGAAAGGCTTTGAAATCGCACCTCACACAGATGCTAAAGCTCAAAAGCCTGGCCTCAGGTGACTGAAGCCTTTAATAATACACTATGTGATATCATAATCCATTTTGAAACTTTTTTTTTACCAAGTGCTTCAGTCATAAATCCTCCATTATCCTTTCTGTCTGTCTCTCTCACCCCCATAAAATGTCATTTATGTCAGTCGATCAGCTGGAAGAAGAGCTACAGCTTTTTTAAACAATACATCATATATGTAAGCCATCCCAGAAGACTGAACATAAAAGCAACAGCTAACAATAAAGATTTTTCAATTAATAACGTATTCTTTTGTGATCAACAACAAAACGTAATGCATGGGGGGTAGAAGTGACACAAGGGGAGTAAATAATGACAGAATTTACATTTTAGGGTGAACTATTGCTTCAAAGCGGGTTTTAACCCCCATTGGGAGCAAAGCCACGAGTTCTTTGACAGATAAAGAAGATGGGAAGTTTTGGATCTTCCGAGCTTCTCCACATTTGCAATTTAGTTCAAAGTTACAGGGTTTTTTTCATCTAGAGTTTCATTATTTCTGCGCTTTTTGTTCCTGCGTATATAAATTGGAAATTCAGAAAGAAAAGGAAAAAGAGAAGAACAACAAAAGCAATACTTATGACTTATCCTCTCTCTTTACCTGAAGACAATATATTCAGCAATGGGAACAGCAGAAAAAGAAAAACTTTGAAGGGTTTTCATCATCTGGTTCTGAAGACGTATGACTGGCATAACTTGTAAAAAAAAAATACGAATTCCCAATGGATCGGGTTATCAATATTCAATGATAACTGTCCTCCCACTACACTCAGTGGGTCCGGCTGTCCGTGACTCTAAAAATCACTAAGTCCGATGTGCTACACAACAGCAATGAAGAGATGTGGTGAAAGGAAAAAAAACGAGGTGAAAATAAAGCCCAAGCGCCTCTACTGAGTCTCATTACACCACTGAGTTGTTTCATTTTCTCCTCAGTATTTTCATTTTCCCTTTTAGCTCTTTGTGGTTGGAGGTTTCTGAAGCCATCAGAGGTTGAGAAGAAGACAAAAAAAAACCTTCACACCAGCGCAAAAACACAAGCGGCATCTTCTGTCAAGACCCAATGGATTTATGACAGTAACAACAAAAGAAAAAAAAACCTCTTTAGAGAGCACGTCTTACTCTTCTTTATTTCTGATCTCCACTGAACACCAATTTAAAGGTAGCATGCAGAGGGCAGGAAGAGGTCAAGCGTGACCATCTGCCTCGGATGATTTGGCTGTCATTCACGATGGAACCAATTTCCTGTCAACTGAAGCCATTTATTATGAAGTTATCAGATTCGACATCATCATGGTTGATCTGGAGAGGATTCTGCCTTATCAAAAAAAAAAAACACTAATGATGTCTGGAGAACAGAGGGTAAAGCTTTGTTTATTATTGTAACAGCTATGTGTAAAGGAAGGGTGTGCAATATGTATTAGGGCTGCACAATATATTGTTTCAGCAAGTGTGAATCCACAATAGTCACATCGCAGGATAGTGAAGTCATTGAGTGAAAGTTGATTATTTGCATTCGTTTAAGGCATGTGTAAGCAATTCAAACAAATGTAAGACATTTGGGTACAATAAATTAAACATTTGTAGCTTAAAGATGAATTGTTTAGTATACAATTATTTGCACAATTAAAACAATACAGTGCTATTTTACATTTGATTATTACATTTCTGTTCCTGAAAACGGTTTGACTGCGCATAAACCATTGTTTATTTCATTTGTATCTTTGCTCTGTTTTATTTAACTATGCTTGTCATTTTTTTGATATTTTATGCTGCCCTACAAAATCATCCCAATCAATCTAAAATGTTGAATTCTTTACAAATAGAGCTATTCAAGTCATCTGGTGAAATTGTATTCTTGTCGCAATATATACAGCAGTAAAAGAAAATATTGCAAAGTCATTTTTTAGTTGTTATCATACCCACTTTAATATTGGATGAGCTGACATTGTTTCCATTCCAATATATGCAAATTAGACCGTTTCCATTCAATGAGTCAAAGAGAACAAAATAAAATTAAAAAATGTCACTTCCTGATAAACTGGGTTGCCGCCTTATATAATAAAATTCCTGTGCCTCAAAAGACAAAGATGAAATGCAATGAACGGACAGTGGCTTTTCGGAAGCACGAGACCACTCTTTGCGAGTGCAGGCACTTAAGATAACAATACAAAACCTTTTTGACAGACTTTGACTAAAGCATTTTACAATGAAAATAACAATTCAGATGTTGTGCAAATGTGGTTGGTCCACTGGTTTGTCCATTAATGTCATCCCATTGTGCTTATCAAATGATCTGTTAAACAAAATCAAATGACTTTTTTGATACTCATGCTGGAATTTATTTGGTAAATGTGCTTCCATTGTAGCTTATGTGCAATTTGTCTTATCGGATAAAAAGTTTATGCTAATCAGTTTTTCCTAATCCTGCCCCTTTGTGCCCCCCGGCAGCATAGCTGCAAACTGCTGTTACACCTAAAAACATTTTATTAATCCTATAGTCCCACCACCGCTGCGTCACGTGCGGTGGTAATGGTCATTTTGAACTGTCACCCACTGTATGTGATGTTCAAAATGTGCATAAAATAAGTGCATGGACGCATAGCTAGTGAGTTTGCAACTGACTTTGCAACACAAAATATGCCTGGAGTGCCCAAAAGTATTCATGTTGAAACATATTAGACTGCAATAATAAAGAACCTACAATTCTAGTTATGAAAAACAACATAAAATCTCTGTATGAGTTTTTGCTTCTTTTATACAATTTGACATTGTGTAATAAAGTGTGCCCTTTTCCAGAGTATCAATATGTGAGTGTGCAACATGGTACTGATTCTACACAACAGTTCAACAAACACATTAATATTGAGTTGCACTTCAGACACAATATTGTTTGTTTTTTCACCAACAAAATTACAAACAAAGCCAGCCAGCCTCCAGTAGTATTCAAATTGATTGATGTTGATGGTGGTAATAGTGTCATTTTGCATTCAAAAACAGTAAGAAAGCAGACCAGATGCAATAAGATCCAAGGTGTGCTGTTCTCTTAAATACCAGCATGTTGCACTGTTGAAGAAACTAACTAGCTAGCAAAACAATTCAAAGAAAAACAAAAAAACAAAGAAAAGTGTTGCACATTTGTTGTTCTTCTAATAATACTGGTGGACTGATAGCTTTTGTCTATTTAAACAGTTCAAAATCAAAATGAAGAAAATTTATTTCTGTAAATAACAAACATGGCATCTAAGGACATTTTTGCTCTTCAATATTTTGCTTCATAATGTACTGTAGGTTCCTGTACATCACTCAGAGCTCTCACAGTGCTATTAGAGAATGTACGCATGTGTGCACTTTTCAACAAAGCCACTTTAATTCTTTTAAACTAAATGTGTTCACTTAAACTAAAAAGTTGTACAACTATACAATGAATTGTGCAGACTATACTCTTAGCTTGCTTATTGTGTAGCTATAGATTCAACCAGAAGTGTTTTCAGTGCTGTTCTGTTCTATTAAAACTATATCTTCAGCAAACTCTGAATCGTTGAACTATGAACAACAAAACTTTTGACGTAACAAAGCTTTTTGTACACACACCCTAGGTCTAGACTCAAGAAAATGTACCAAATGTGAAAACAACACAAAAAAGTGCAAAACAGAAACGATATCCATACAAATTCTCCACTATTCTCTAATGGGCTATAGATTTGGAGAACCCGCAGTGTGACAAAGCACCTCGGTCCAGCAGAGTAGTTTTTATATTCTCATTCAGAAGCTCCTTAAATCATTGGAAGGCCAGAGAGAGCTCGCCAAACAGTGTTTTGGATGAGTGTTTTAAAGTTTCCTGTGAATGAAATTCTCAGTCTCCTCAGTCTCTGACCTCTACATGGACCTCATTACTGAAGGCGGCATGCCTGATCTTTGACCCCAGTTCCTCGGAGCCTGTACCAACTTTAAATGAGGCTTATTCATATATCTCATACATTTTTTTTCCTGTGCCTCTGTGAATGGATGTTTAGTATAGTGGACCACCCTAAAGGCCTATTCACACCAAGAACTATAACTCTATTGGTACCCACACCAACGCAAAGTCTGTTTACTTAACAAGCACGTGCTGAAGATGTGCCATCTACTGCTTTAAGTGGATTCTGATCTCTGTTCTCAATGTTTGTATCATTCATCTGGTGAGAGAAAATAAAAATGTTTGTGTTTCCAAAGAGATGTGAAGCATCTTGGCTTGTCCACACAAGCAGTACACTGTATCTTTTTTTAAAGCTCTTCAAATTGAATCGCTTTGCATAAAACTTGACCTAACTGGCACAAACACAACACTAAAAAGAAAGACTCTTCTTGATTCTTGGAAATTGCATCTAAAACATAGCGATGCTCCCTATACATCGTACCTTTCCATGTTTCGGTCCTAAACGAGCCTTGCTGACACATCGATTAATCAGGCCACTTGTTTACCACATTAAGAAGCTTTCGCACAGGCATTTCTCTTGTGCGAGACGAGTCGTGCGGGGCAGAGAAAGAGAACGTGGAAAAGAAAAAAAGACAGACAGAGCAGTGGAGATTCATCTCTTCGCGGCGGGTAACGGCGCAAGATTTACGATCCACACAACGCTCGCCACATTTTCCTGTCCCTGCCAGACGACAACTGCTTCATTATCATTTTAAATTGGGCTTTTTGTTTCCGGCGACATGAAAACAGCGGCAGGGTAATTGAAAAGTAAACTGCCGTTCGCCAACGACCTCTACACAGCATCCTAATCTTCACACAGCAGAGAAGAAGAGAGTGATAAAGAGAGAGAAATTCTCCAGCAGCAGGGTAAAAAATGTAAAGTATTTGGTAGAAAATTCATTTTTCTAAAAATAATTTAAAAAAAAACTGAAACAATAAGAAACAATCTGCAGAATGTCAAACTAAATGGTTGATAATCAGTACTTGTCATTAGTTTTATAAGTGTTATGCTCAATTTTCTTAAAAAAAAAACAGAAAAAAAACCAAACATTACAGACAAAAAAAAGTACATAAATTTGGTTTGGTTAATTATTAGCAAAAGTATGAATGAAAGATAATTAATTATTAATAATATTTTTTTAAAAATTAAATAGTTTATATAAACTACTAAGTCTAATTATAAGCTATAAATTGTAGAATTAGGTTTAGGTCAGGGTTGTTCTACTTTGATTTAAACTTATAATGCATGACACATAACACAACCAATATAAGAGATATACTGCATAAAATAATATACAAACTAATGAAAGACATTTATGTAAACACCATTAAAATAGCTTTGTTTTGAGAGAGAATGCGAAAGACAGTACAGAAAGAGGCGAGAGAGAAAGGTTGAATTAATATGTATATTTTAAGTCAGTCAGTGGGCATTTATGTAAATGAATGCAAAAGCTCTGCCAATGAATGATTGTGAAAACCTGGTGAACGAGAGAGAGAGAAAAAAAAACACAGGGGAAAAAAAAAAAACAACAACACAGAGGACTAAGTAGTGACAGCAGGGGGACGCGCCGGTGTGCCTGGAGGTGGCAGTGTGCATTAGTAAAAGTGTCTTGTCTGCAGGCCAGGTGTATTCATGACCATTTTACACAGCCCATTTCCTCCTTAGTCACTCCTCACAGCACAAAGCCGCAGAAGAAGTCCTGTTATTACAGGAGCTGTTAGCCAACACATCCTCAGCGCCAGGGCTCACATAACCATTCGCCTCAGTCCCTCTGCAGCCCGACAGTCAGTTCGAGGTGAGCGGCATGAGGAGGTCCGAAATGAATAATTGACACAGTGTGGTTTTTCGGATGGGGCAGGGCATCTGACGGAGGCTAAGATTAGCCACTGTTGCTCCTGACAGATGGGAGGCAGTTGTCAGAGGAAAGAGAGGAGCAGAGGAGGATCAGATGTCAGCTCATTACAAACTCACATTGGTCTTTCTGCACCTAACATCCATTTAACCTTTCACCCCCGCACACATGCCTCATGCATATTGACACCAGCAGCATCTTTAGTGTAGAAAGTGAAGAATGCGACAAACCACAATTGTATGCTAACACTCTTCAGAAACAAGCAAAAAAATCTCGTTCTTTGTCTCATTATATTCCTCTAAATATGAATGAAGAATCATGTCCCTTGTAGTCAAGTTAGGTCAAATAGGTTTCTATAGTGCTTTTCATAATATGCCTCCTTTCAAGGCTGCTTTAAAGAATACATGCCTTAGTGCTCTACAAGCCCTAAAGCGAGGCAATATGATGATATCTAATGATGATATGAGCGATACTCCACATTTAGATCTAGCTATTTATGGTTCAAAGCACATATTTTAGCATGGCAATGACACAACATTACTAAATATAACAAAAATATATATTTTAAAAAACATATTCAAGTGTAACTAAAGTAAAAACCTGTGGCTACAGACAAACACTTGCATGCTAACACTCTCAAAACAAACCCTCTGTAACAAAGCTTGAAGAATAAAGAAGCATTATCCAGGACCTAGTAGTCAAGTTAAGTTGACAGATTTCTATACAAAAGATTTGTATGGATTTTTGTTTTCATGAGTACAATATTTAAAAAGATTTGAAGGTAAAACAGATGTCCTTGGTGAGTCATATAATGCAAGTAAACGGCTAATGCGACTCTGATAGTTTAAAACAAGTAAAAGTTTGTTATTAGTTGTATTAGTTAATTGAATTATTTTAATGTCATGTCAGCATTAAAGGTCAGCATTAAATCATGCCAAAAATAAATTACCGTAATACAAAGGTTATATAAATTATTGCTAGCTTAGCAGCATGCTAATAACAAACCCCTGAAATCAATTAAGAGTCAAACCTCTTGTGTTAATTAGCAACCACTTCAAATCAGTTAAATTGGTCTACACCAATTAATACCCCAAACTGAAAAAAGTATATTGTAAAAAAAAGATCCATTAATTAACAGGTTCTTTATTTCACAATATTTTTTTTTTCTGTTTATTTACAAGTTTAAATTGCATTATGGGATGTTGATCTCTGCTCTGTCGACTTTTGATGTTGAAAATGCAACACTGCAGTTTAACAAAGTGACTTTTATTGTTCGAAACAATATATTGTCTAATAAATAATATGTAGAGGATTGAGCATATAAAATAACTGAAAATGTAATGGCACTTAATTACTTTATTATTTTTTTGAACCGCAACTTTAAGCACCAACCAAGATCACTTCAACCAATTTAAAATATCAATAAAAGTCGATTTTCCATCAAAAAATGTTGAAGGAAATATCAAGATTCCATAATGCAATTCAAAATCATAAATCAATGAGAAAAACATGAATCACAAAACATGGAAAACTCCTCTGAAGGATGTTCTTAATGATTGTGAATCATGTAACCTGTTGGCCAAACTAAACATTGTTGCAACTGATCTGAGTGCAGTTTTAAAGGATTGTGCGAGTTAAAAGCTGAATGTAGACAACAAACTCAGAGTAATTGAGTTTAATGAATGAAAATAGACGGAAGGATCTACCTGCTGTTAACTGAAGGTCTGAGAGTCATCCTATAGACAGCCAGTGTTCATTAGAACGGCAGAATTGTTTGAGCTGGAGGCAAACTCATTAATTTCTGCGCTATGTGCCATCGCCATATAAAACAGCTTCTGGCAAGTAAACAATGGACTGCATGTCTCGCATGACAACAAACAGAACAGCCACCAAAACCCAAACCTGAGGCACTGCTATCCTATTCATATCTTTGTTTATCTGTAAATATCTGTATGTATATATAAAGTACAAGATGTCCAGCTACTGCATTTCATTCTGAGATATATCATATAACCATAATATTTCTATATTAGCTTAAAAGCTTGTGAAAGCAGAATGTGTGAACTGCTTATTCTAAATACTAAATTGCCCCCAAAATAATCTTTCTAGTCCCTAAATGTATAATTGCAAATAATTAATCTTAAAAAAAAGTCTCTCCAAAACTGCTGGTTTGTACACAATGCAAAAAGCGCTAGTGTGCACTTATTTGTAATGAATGATTAAAATCTGTGTATACTTTATTTCCAAAGTAAATCATTTGATGACAAAATATTCACTGCATATTACCTAGATCATTATACAATTTATAATGTTAGTGTTGCAACAGATTTGTACAAGCAACTATACTAATTAGCAAGAGTGAATATCAGAGAAAAGAATCACATGACGACAACAAAAGCACATGGAACACAACAGAACCCTGACTACTACTACTACTACTACTACTACTACTACTACTACTAATAATAATAATAATAATAATAATAATAATAATAATAATAATAATAGCAGTAATACTACTACTACTACTAATAATAATAATAATAATAATAATAATTATAATTATTATCATCATAATTATTTTTAAAATAGGGAAAAAAATGTAATATCAGAACCTTTTATGTCTTCATTATCTTAACATTATGATCTTTTCTATAGAACTGCAATATAAAATTCGTAATGTTAAATTGTAAAAAGAAATATGCTAATTTCAACAAAAAAAGCTAGATAAGCTCAAAATGTACAGACATGTTTTAAAAAATATATTTATAAAGAAAGTCAGAACTGTACAATAAAGAATTATAATTATTATTATTTTTTAATAATTAATTATGCCAGAAATGATCCACTATTGAATAGAGTAAAAGTATTTAAATTTCTCTTGAATGGATTTGCAACTAAACAACTTTCAACATTTTTTACATTTATTTATGGCTCGTATTTTCCATTACATTTAGCATTGCAAATGAACAGTGTCCTCTTTTGACAAATTCATCTAAAACTTTCCTACTTTACACTGAGAACTGATTTTTTTACCGTTCTATACCTGCTTCTAAAACATTTACCCAGCCTCTATACATCTTCCTCTTTTTCTGTTTTAACCTCACGTATCAGTACATTGAGATTAGCTATGAATTCTATTTCAAGTCTCCATCAAACGTCAGCGTAGGAGCAGGATCAGAGGTCTCTGCGGGATTACAAGCTCGCCTTCAAAAAATATGACAAACACATGCCAGCAAGAACTGGCCAAACAGACATGGGCAGCAAAAAAAACTAACGAAAAAAAAGCTCTTTTCATCCATAAAATAACAACATGACGTGAGATTATTTTATTTATTTTTTTTGTCGCTTTTTGTCCTTAAAAATGCCCTCCGTGTTTTGATGCTTCCTTTATTTATGACTACAAAGAGCAGCATTGTGGGAGCGGGAGAAAAATAATACTTGGCAGACCTTCTTAAAGTGAGCTTTTTGTATTTTTTTCCTTAATAAAACCCTATTCAGAGCAGGGGTGACAGATAACAGGCTGTTTGTATACACAATAAACAGACATATTCTACATCTGCCAGCCTTTGATTCTGTAGCGCTGATAACTTGTATGCATGAGCTATCAAGTGAAGCCTGAAAAATCAGTCTTTACAGTCCCCTAATGAGCCCATAGCCAGGCCCAATCTCAGGGTGTGATGCGAATCGTGGCACTAACCAAGCGGGAGAGAGATCTCTAAAGAGAAGCAACAGTAGCGGCTTTAATAAAAGAGAAAGAAGTTACGGTAAGGCAAAAACATGAACTGTAATGTCTTCTGGTGTACTGTACCTGTCATTATTGAGATATTGAGGTTTTGTTTTGGGGGGTTTTTTTTACACTTTTCATTCAAAATTCAGTTTTAAGTGGTACTTTTGTTGCACTTAAATAGATAGTTCACCCAAAAATATACATTTTCTCACTATTTACTCACCTTCAAGTGGTTCCAAACCTTTATGAGTTTCTGTCTTCTGTTGAACACAAAAGAAGATATTTTGAAGAAAGCTGAAAACCTGTAACCATTGGCTTCCATAGTAAGAAAAACAAATACGATGGAGGTCGATGGTTACAGATTTCAGCATTCTTCAAATATGTTAGTTTGTGTTCATCAGAAGAAACAAACTCAGTAACACTTTATTTTAATGATCCATTTGAGTATTAGTAGACTGTCTGCTTAATATCTGCTGATACTGCTCCTTCAACAGACATTTAACTGACTATAAGAAACTTTGCAAGTACATGTCAACGTACACACCCTAACCCCAACCATAGCCCCAACCTAACAGTCTACTTATAATCTAATGAGAATTAGTTGGCATTTAGATGCAATGTAACTTAAATTCAACAATCGGACCATCAAAATAAAGTGTGACCACAAACTCAAAAGTTTGAAACAAGTAAATGGTGAGTAAATTACAGAATTTTCATTTTTGGGTGAACTATCCTTTTAAGTTCGGCTCGCACTTTGTCAGCCATGATTTAATCATATGAGACAAATTTTGTAAATCCTAAAATATTTCTACACAATCTGTGATCTTTGATGTTTACCCACAGCCAATTAATGACCGTTGCGATCATATTTTTCCCCCAATAAAATTCTGGCAGTGTCAGAAAATTTGAGACAGCCTACTGCAGTGCGACTTCTCTTACAAGTTCTTAAATGTAATTAATCAACAAAAGTATGATGACAAGTATTAGTTACTTTTGTCTCCTTTTCATCTGTAGTGTGCCTTCTAAAAAGCATCCAGGATCCATCATGAGCCTCCGAACAGCACTGCTGAACTGTGTGTGACCTCAGAGGCCTGACCGCAGGGAAACAGAGAACAATATGTTCACTGGCTTTTTCTGTATGCTTTGCCTTTTCTGTATGCTTCCTTCCATGTTGTTTTTTTCTTTCTTTTTTTCTGAAGCCTCATGCTAGGTGAAATGACGAACGCGGTGCAGAAGGTTGGGGTGTCAAATCCATCATGGCTGGCTAAAAGAGGGGGCTGATGAAGAGTGAGCTGGTCAGCAGTTTTCACTAGATCCATCATGCAGTTGCTTGTACTCAGAAAAAAAGCCTCACAAATGAGACTGCAGGGGAGGAGGACAGAAGGATGTAATCACAGAGAGTTAAATCAACAGTTATTGACATATTGAAGGCAATATGGTAGCTTTCATCCAGGGCATTCAACAACAGAAAAAAGACTGTTTGGAGCAGAAGGTTAAGGGATTTCGGAGGAGCCTATAATCAGGAGTGACTAAAAATAAAGGAAAAAAGAGGACATAAACAGTGTGCGAATTATACATTGACAATGGGGGGGAGGGTCAGGTTTTTTGATAATGTTAGTTATACATGCTTCAGCAAATCTAATTTATTAATAAAACATACTTAAGTTTTCAGTGTTTTGTGGGATAGGCTATTTAGTGTATTCTGACATGATTAGCTATATCCGGCTTACTTTAGGTCAAACTATACAAACTATGCATCTAATTTGACTTTGCTTTTGGGCTTAAAGTAGAAACAAACACCTATTTTATGAGAAATCAATCTTGTGAACTCTTACGGTGCTCTAAATCTGCCGGTTTTAGACTGTTAAATGATTTTTTTCTCGCATAGACTGATTGGCGCGATTATGCATTTACAATGATATGAACAGCTATAGGGGTGGTCAAATGGATATTGATTATTTTAATTATTAACATTATTATTTAAAATACAGATTAGAGTGAACTTTTTCTCAGATTTAAAAAGATTTATAAAAAAAAAAAAAAAAAAACACTGACTTTTAAAAACCTAGAGCTATATGTGCATAACTGCTGGGGAAAGAGGGGAAAAGTTAATTTACTGGAACAGTTTTATCTTTTTTTTTGTATTACAGTGCTATTCCAGATCATTCTGCCCCAATTCCACCCCTTGTTTGAAGACAAACTAAACCATCTTAAGCAGCACTTGAGCTTTTTGAGTCAGAAAGAGGAAATCTTTATGTGAAGGGAATGAAGCAAAACTCCACAGGAAGCCAAACCCCCTGCAGATGATCCAAATTAGACTTGTATACATGTTCTGGGGGGGAAGTGTTTTGACTGTATGTGGCATTGCAGGCCTGTACAAGAGCTCTATTCTTAGTGAACATCCCAGGAACATAACAATGCTTCATTTTCCCTTGTGTTCTTAAAGCACTTACAGTATGCAGCAAAAGTGACAGCAACTAAAGCTCATGCATGACACACAAATGTGCCATCACTGCAGAAACAAAACACACACTCAGCATTTCATCCTGATTAGCTGTGTTTAATGCAGCTAAAAGTGCCCTACATTTTACACCAATAAAACACTAGTGAATGGAGCTCTGGCTGGAAGTTCAAACTGTATACTGTTAATCAGAATATTTTGCATATTAATCATGGATTTCGTGGCCTAATGCTACAGTGAGCCGCAAGATCATTTATCAAGCAAACCGGCCAAGGAGACTGGGGCAAGAAGCCAATGGCCCAGCACAGACTCTGATCTCTGACCCCAGCCACACAGGACAACTTCACGAGGACATCACACAACAACGTACTCACAAATCGCACATTTGAGTTTACAAACTGGTGATTAATAATGGGATCTATTCTAAACTGGGTCTGCTCATATACTGCCGTTATGAGGGGTCATAAGTTCTGAACTTACGGATAATATATGGAAAGCTGAGTGATTTTGATTCTTGCATTGCGACATAGTATTCTTAAACTACTAAATTAATATTTTGAGTTTTTCCTGTGACAAAAAAAATGTCCAAATGCTATGAAACTTCTGCAAAAACGTTTTTCAAAGTTGCATATGGATCGTATTGTTAACAATTACCAAAATGTGTACATACTAAACATTTTTGTTTTTTTTATAAAAAAAGTTAAGTAAAACAATATATTCAACACACACACACACACACACACACACACACACACACACACACACACA
>CAIGQW010000302.1:14018381-14038193 GCA_903798125.1 Danio choprae | reverse complement strand
AGAGAGAGAGAGAGAGAGAGAGAGAGAGAGAGAGAGAGAGAGAGACATTATTTGGACAGAGTTATCAACAAAACAGTGTAAATGTCTCTAGGAATAACTCTGATGCACAAATAAATAAGAACAGAAAGCTCCTACTTGAGCTCTGTCGAAGCCTTGGTCTGTATCTGGTCAATGGCAGGATGAGAGGAGACTCTCTGGGAAGATACACCTACAGCTCATTTCTCGGTAGCTCAACAGTTGACTACATGATCACAGATTTAGATCTGTTCTCTTTCAGTGCATTCTCTGTTAAATCACTAACACCTTTATCAGATCACAGCCAAATTACACTTTATATAAAAAGGAACAGAAATACTAATATATTTTCACAATCCAGTAAATTGTATAACATTAAAAATAATTATAGATGGGTACAAGACCGCTCTGAAAAATACAGGAACGCAATTGAAGACCCCAAATAGGTTTACTTTTGAAAAAATTTGTGGAAAATAGTTATCCTCATAATGGAGATGGTGTTAATCTAGCTGTAGAAAACATACATTACATATTTGATTATTTGGCAACAATATCTAATATTAAAACTACTAAGAAAACTTTCAAACAAAAATAGGAGAACAAAAATGGTCTGACTGATTGTAAAATGCTAAAGAAAAACTTAAGACAACTAGCAAATCAAAAACACAGACAACCAGAGAATACAGATTTACGTCTTCAGTACTGCGAGGAGCTTAAAAAATATAAAAACACAATCAGAAAAAAGAAAGAAGAGTACATCCAAAAAACAGCTCAAAACAATTGAAGAGTCTGTTGATTCAAGCAATTTCAGGGACAACTGGAACCTCCTTAATAAAAAGAAACATGAACAGCTAACAATACAAAATGGAGAAACCTGGAAAAAACACTTTGAAAAACTGTAAAATAAACATGAGTACAGAACAATCACTTACATATAATAAATTAACCCATACAGAACAAATATTGACTACCCAATCACAGAAAAAGAGCTAATAGATAAAATACAAGTCCTACCAACAAAAAAGGCAAGTGGTCCAGACGGTATCCTTAATGAAATGATTAAAAACATAAATCACAAATTCCAATTGGCTATAATGAACTTCAATTTGGTTCTGAGTGTTGGTCATTTTCCGGACATATGGAATAAAGGATTAATAACGCCCATATTCAAAAGTGGAGACAAATCGGACCCTAACAATTACAGGGGCATCTGTGTGAGCAGTAATCTGGGAAAGCTGTTCTGCAGCATCATCAACACCAGACTCATAGGCTTCCTCACAGAGCACAATGTCCTCAGCAAAAGTCAGATTTCTGCCAAATTACAGAACATCAGAGCATATCTTCACCCTTTAGTCTCTGATTGACAAATACGTCAATCAAAACAAAAATTAAATATTTGCTTCCTTTGTAGATTTTTTAGAAAGCGTTTGATTCAATTTGGCATGAAGGTCTGCTGTCCAAACTTCTAGAATCAGGTATTGGCGGTAAAACATACAACATTATAAAAACTATGTATTCGAACAATCAGTGCGCAATTAAAATTGGAAATAAGCTAACAGAATTCTTCACTCAGGGACGGGGTGTGAGACAGGGCTTTCCACTGTCACCAACCCTCTTCAATATTTACATCAATCAATTGGCAATGCTCCTAAAGCAAGCAGATACGCCGGGTCTCGCACTATTCGACTCCAGTGTAAAGTTCCTGCTGTTTGCAGATGATCTGGTGCTGCTGTCGCCAACAAAGGAGGGTCTACACTGCTCCTGGCAGACCTGGGTGCTGACTATTAACCCAAAGAAAACTAAAACCCTAATATTCCAGAAAAAAACCCAGATGTCAGGGATAGAAACACAGTTTCACCCCTGGTATGACAAAAGTTGAACCTGCCACAAGCTACACATACCTTGGGTTGAAAATAAGTGCTAATGGAAAACTAAAGTTGGCTGTGAACTGAAAAAAGAAAGCAAGAAGGGCCTTTTAAGCAATTTTAAAAAAATCAACAAATAGAAATTCCAGTTCGAATCTGGCTTAAAATTTTCCAATCACTGATTGAACCTATAGTGCTATACGGGAGTGAAGTGTGGGGTCCTCTCCTCAGTTATGTTTTTGATAAGTGGGATAAGAATCCAATTGATGCAAGCAGGGCAAAATTAGGCCAGTATACTCTACTCATGCGCATTGAGAAACGAGCCGTCAAATCTTGGAAACATAAAAATGAGTGACCCCAACTCTTTTCACTTTAAAGCCCTCAAAACCCAAGAAATGGACATTGAAAATGGTCCCCGATTCAGATGGTCCTGAAGCTACAAACACCAACCAACACAATGAATATGACTAACATCAGGCAGCATCAGGACATGAACATGCTCATCCACAGAACTAAGCCCAATCAAATGATAAATGCACGAAGAGTATCTGATTTACTGGAATGAAGCAGCAGGAAAACAAAGTAAACTTAAATGTTATTTAGACCTAAATAGACATTATACGACAGCAACATATCTGAGTGCAGTAAAGGACAGTCAATTAAGAACAACAATGACCAAATACAGACTGAGTGCTCACAGTCTGACAGTAGAGACGGGCCGATACAGACAGAACTGGCAACCCAGAGAGAGCCGCATTAGCCCACACTGTGCCCAGTCAGAGGTGGAGATGGAGGAACACTTCCTCACCCGCTGCACAAACTATCAGCACATCAGACAAACATTCTACCCCAAACTCCAGAGCATTTACCCTCAGTTCACTGAGTTAGACAATACAACACAACAGCACTGTTTACTAGGGGAAAAAACTGACTGTATCCTTCTAGCGGCACAATACGTAAGCGCCTGTCACAAAAAGAGAGGAGACCAATAAAAACATCAGACACACACAAACACGCACACACACACATCTAGATGATTATAAAATAAATCATTGTAAATATACTGATTAATATTGTTTTTATTACTGTTTTATTCTAAAATGTTGATTGTTGAATGTACAGTTTATTCTGATCTATTATTATTTGTATTGATATATATGAATAATATGACATATTGAATAATATATGATATATTGAATAATAATATGATATATTGAATAATGTGATATATTATTTATATTTTTATTTGCGGCACACTTCTATCAAGATTGTTCAATAATAAAATAATTTTATGTAAGCCTAAAATAAACTCTGATTCGTGGAAAGTACTAGAAAATCCTGCAAATCCTCACATGGAAAACAGCTAGATCCTTCAGAATATACACTTCATTTTTTTTACATTTTCATGTTCTGTGAAACAAATGAAAAAAAACACATACAAAATAAATATATAATTAATTTATTTTATTAGTATTATTATTATTTTTGTTATTATAAATTTCGGAGATTTATAAGAGGACTGCATAGGTTCCCCGAATGAACAGCAGCCTCAGACCCACTTTATCATGAGAGCTTGGGTAAATAAGCGAATCCACTTGTGTTTACACAGGAGTCAGGCGCTTTGGCTTCTCTCAAAGCCGCTCTGCTCTCATATGGATAATTAATGACTGAACACACGCAGCTCTAGATTACCCATCCTGCTCCGTGCTCATGTCAGAACATCCTCTGTCTTTCTTACGCTGCCTTTTTAGTGCGGAAACTCCCTTCCAGTCATGCCTGTACTCCTCTGTGCTAGTCAAAAGATTTCTTCAAAATGACTTTTTTGTGGGTTTTACCAGCGAGCAAAGAGCATTTCCCAGTCCCCACCCAGGAGCTCCCTCTGATGTAGCGATACAACACAACACCTCGGCAAGCTGGCGCTGTTTAAGGACAATTTGATTTGTCAGGAATTGGACAGAGTGCCACAGAAACGAATTGGAGAGAAAGAATAGAGAGAGGGTGAGAAATAGAAAGGGAAAAAAAAAGTTACTGTGAAGTCACCTTCAAAGACATGCCCCCTTGCCACCGTATTACTGGGCTGAAATGGCTTCTCAGGGAGGAGGCAGCGATTCTATTATTCTTTAAAATGCAGTCCAATGGCTTTTGGGTGCGTGTGGAAAAGCCATTTCAGCACGAGGTCAGGGGCAGCAAGAGGCAGTGCCTTGAGCGTATTGTCTTCTCTGCCTCTCCATTTCCAGCGTGGAACTGCTGTGTAATGGTGAGACCTCAAGCGTGCCCTCACAGGCTCAAACAGCATCCACATTCAAAAAGCATCATGCAGTTTTAGGGAAACGAGGACAAATTATACTAACAACAAACAATTTCGGTTCACAGTACTAGTGACATTGCATTAGGCAATACTGCGGCTCTGGTCAGAAACCTAGTGAGCTGCTTACTTTATGTGTGGACGATGTAGTGGACTTTCAGCTAAATTACTCAAGCAAAAGGGTCAGTTTTGTTTATCTTTGCCATCTTGTCTAATGTTGAATCATATCTTGGTAACTGATGCAAATGTGAAGCAAAAGTGTCATGGGTTTTTACCTGTTTTTTTCAAGCCAAACTAAAAATCAAGAGTGTATGACATCATTAGCATGGCAAGACAGGACAGGACACAGTCTATTTCACTAGTTAAAATGGCTTATTGCTCTGTATTTGAACATCTTTTGTGTATGATGTAAATACATAAGACAGCAAAATATATAAGACTGTTCAAGTGGTTTATGAATATTTCAATAAAAAATTCCTTTAAAGGGATAGTTCACCAAAAAATGAATATGTATCATGATTTTTTCAATCTTGGGGGTTTCCAAATTCCCAATTGTTTCTTTATTCTATTGAATAAAATAGATGAAAGCCAGTAATCATTAGCATGATCCATAGTAGGAAACACAAATACTGTAAAAATGTCAATGGTTACAGGTTCCCAGCTTTCTTCACAATATATTCTTCTGTGTGCAACAGAATAAAGGTTTAGAACAAGTGAAGTGTCAGCAAATGATGACAGCATTTCCAGTTTTGGATGGACTACGCCTTTATGAACTATGCTGCTGTTCCAGACAGATGGACGGATGGATGGATGGACGGACGGACGGACGGACGGACGGACGGACGGACGGATGGATGGATGGATGAAATGATGGATGAAATGATGGATGAAATGATGGAACAATGGATGGGTGGATGGATGAAATGATGGGTGGATGGATGAAATGATGGATGGATGGATGGATGGGTGGATGGATGGATGATGGAACAATGGATGGATGGATGGATGGATGGATGGGTGGACGGATGGATGATGGAACAATGGATGGATGGATGGATGGATGGATGGATGGATGATAGAACGCTGGACAAATGGAATGAGGGATGGAATAATGGATGGATGGAACAATGAAACGATGGATGGATGGATGGATGGATGGATGGAACGATTGATTGACGGAAGCATTTTAACTTTATATTTTAAAGTTAGAAAGATTTAAATGTGCTTTATATAATTTATGTAAATACAGTTTTATAAATATATAGCAATTAGCCTTTTCTGACATTATAAACAAACACGAATGCATTATAAAATTCTCACTTCTCTTAATGACAGTTAATACATGCAAATATTAGCCAACATTGCTTTCAGCAAGTTGAGTAAATACCATATGATCAACAGAGTCAAACGTAGCAGTTGCCAGCAACGCTGCTAAACTCATAGCCCTCTGCCCACGATCAACAAGACACTCCAGCTCAGCAGGGTGTTGCTGGAATGGCTACTGGGTTCAGCGTAGTAGCACATTCATTAAAACAATTCACATAAAGAGTGAAAACAGAGTCAGAGCCTGAGCGACTGCAACACCTGTCCACTCCGTCTATAAAAACCCAGTTGTCTAGACGAGAGGGCCAAAGGCGGAGTTTTTAGTGCTTGAAACCCAGGCAGGAACTGTGATTTAGGGCAAAGACCTCACAAGACTGTCATGCACTTTTGCCTGAGCCGCTTCAGGCCTGTTTTCTCTTTGCACGTGGGTCATAGCATGACTCCTGACATTATTAATCATGTGCTCGTAAACCTGTATTACACAAGTGCCATATAGACATGATAAATCAAGCTTTGAACACCTTAGAAAGTTGTAACAGTTTTATAGTCTCTGAACAAGTTTAAAACAGAAAAAGGAGGCTGTACTTTTAGTTCTTATCATATGTACCTAATCGTGTTAAAATAAAGACTACACTGGTCTATACGGACTAGACCAAAATGCATTAACCATACAGTGTAGCTAAAAGCAAGGTGAGACAGAGCATTTCCAGTTAGGTCGTCTGGAAACCAATTAGGCCAATTCCAAGGCTAAAAGGATTTGCAGTGTAGATCAATGCAACTGTAATGGAAACTAGTATTAAATTAGATCTATGTCGTCAGTGACCTTCTGCTCACAGATAAAACCAGTTGAAGACTGTTATCATATAGTGACAGGGACTGTAGACCTTATAAAAAACACAGGCTGTATTTCAAATGGTAAATGCGTGTGCCTATAGCATCTATCAATCAAAAAAGCCTTATGTCTTTATGGTGATTGGTTTGTGTTGGCTGAAGTGGGGCTAAAGTTTTGTCTCATTACTTGTAAGTCGATCTGCTCAGTGCTTGAAAAGGCTTGAAGAGTGAGAGAACTTTACGAAGATAAATGGGATGTCATGCGAGGCGTGGAAATGTAGCGCATTGAAATGCTACCTCATAATGAAGGAAAGAGCAATGGGCAGGGGTTTGCTGATTATATTACAGCGGGTGAGGATTAAGCTCTCAAGATAGCTGAGGTGACATTTTCCTTCTATGACTCCATGTCTTTAGCATCAGTCGAGCCATTACTCCTAAACAATGCTATTCAGATTCACGAGGGACTGTAGTGAGGCCGGTTTTCCCCATTCAGAAATACATTTTTTGGTAACAGCCAAAATAAAAATATCAACAAGTCCATCAAATAACTTTATCATGGTGGCTTCTTAAAATTACTGGGAGAAAGTGACTACAATCAGACAACGGACAATAATAAGAATGGCCTCATAAATATGTCACCAAGATGTAACAAAACCATGTTTTCTGCTAACAACAAAAAAATCTATATTTGCTTTCATAGTTATAAAAATGTAAAAATGGTAACGTATATACATTGTATATTTAAACAATTGATTAATAAATGTTAAAAAAAAATTCTAATGTAATATGTACAATGTAATCCTAATATTAATAACATGTATTATTTATTTTGCATATAATTAAAATATATTGGTTTATTTTCTCAGAACCAACTTCAACAACCAGCCCAAACCTTCAAAGACAACTTCTTAATTTAATAATTTATCATTTAAAATACACATATGGGGAATAAATAAACACCTCATATAAAAATCACAAAACAATTACATCATGTCTAAAACACAACAGCAGCATAATATCATACTTACATAGGAAAAGTGGCCTTTGGCATTAATGTGAACGTACTGTAACTCAATGGCCTGCTTTTAAATCCACATATTTGAAGAGAACTTAATATTTGGAAAGAAAAAAATATGAAAGCAGATTGCAAGTCTGTGCAACAAACTTCAAGATTAATTAATTGTCTTAATACGAGTTGTTCTTGTTTACCATATTTACCTTATATCCTTACTGCTCAATTTAGCATTTAAAGTTGTTTCATGTCATGACAGTTACTTGATGTGTATGCAGTTAATAGTTAAATATTAACTAAAACAATAAAAAACATAATAATAATATTCAGCAGTAAAGAAATTATATTTACGCATCACATTTGATGATTCCTTTAAATATAAACACCCATTCAGGTATATTACTGTAAAAACAATACAAAGCTTTATTATACTTTCTTCACTGTAATCAAAGATCAAAATACAGTAACACAATATAAATACAATCCTGCTGCCTGCTTTTTACTGTAAAACTTACAGGTCATTTTTTTACTGCATACAAAAACAGTCTAATTCCTCATTGAGAATCAAACAAAAGCTAAATAAAGAACTCTATGATTGAACTGATGTGGCTCAACCTGATATTTACAGGTGCAGAAGTGGAAAGAAAACAAATCATGGCACATTAAATGAGACTCATTGATTGTTTTAATCAGCCTCAAAGCTGGCCTGTTCGTCTGAAGTGGCTTGGTCTTGCATTACACTATATTTCTATAATCCCTTTTAGATGTGGGTTAAAAAGGTGAATCGAGCTGCTCTCTATGTATGCAGTGAGATAAGGAGTTGCACATGCATAGATGCATTTATTATGTTAGCATTACAGGACAATTATTTTATATCAGTAGGACAAAAGTAGGGTAAAACACTACAATTATCATTTTCAACACAGGCTCAGGGGAAATACATGTGTGACCCATCATTTTTGTGAAATTACAAAAATATACTTCGTATAAGAAAGTACGGACTTAAATACTTACAGCATAAATTGAACTGCAGTTTTTAGGAAAAACGAATGGTACAGGGCACTTTTGACGTCAACAGCTTTTGTTTCTTTTCACACTAATGATATTTATAGGGAAATTCTTTGCATAAGTCTATGCATAAGTCTATGACTTGTATTCTAACACGTTTGCCTCATCTACTGTGTTTATCTCCATATGGCCAACTTTTCTGTGTGGTCAGTTTGCTTGGTAGCTTACTTTATAAATACTGTTTATGTGTGATGCAGAGTGTTAGGGTTCTAGTCGGTGACACAGTTCCACAAAAGAGATAAAAGCAAGCAAGTGGTACAATCAAGGTAAATCTATGGTCGTAGTGAATTTTGTATCTAACTTGTTGGTTGGGTTTAGGGAAGGGTTTAGCAGAAGAAGGATTTGTATCCACAACTTATAAAAAAAACATAACCTAAGTAACTTATTTCAGATTTGAAAAAATGTAGACAATGCCCTCTGGTGGATTTGTCACCTGAAACATACAAGGAAACTTGTACTCAGAGCTATGTATTTTATGAATTGCAAAAATGTAGGCAGATGAACATATTTCCAATTATCCAGTGGTATTTTATCCTTATTTCCTCTGGTAGTTTGATTTGAATAATTGAAATAATTGTATTTATTTTTTATAGATATTGGTTTAATTGTTTAATCTAATTTGTTAAATTTGTATAGATATGTTTTTATGTGATATTTTAGTATCACTGATATACTATTGCATTCTTTAAGTAGTTATCTTTTTTATTTTCACGTTCAGTAGTATGCATTTATTGTCTTATTAATGAATGGTATAGTGCAGTACAGTATAGAGGAAAACAGGAATTAGGTTCCTGTTTCAAAAGAAAAAGCAGCAAAATGTTGGTGAATGTTTTCAATGTGGATGTTAAGATGTGGTGTTTTGTGGTTTTTGAAAAAGGGTATAGGTGCAATAATGATGTTATATACAATATCAATTGGATGCGTTACATCCAGTGTAGCTTGATATAAAAAAAAATCATATTTAATAGACATAACTGATTACAAAAAAAACTATCTTTTAAAAGTCAAAAGGAAGGCAAGGACAAAAAGGATAGAAGGTTCCTGCAGTCACTCCATCTCATCCATTCAAACACAAAAGAGCAGTCATTCTCTCATTCCCTCAGCATTAGCATAGCCACAACTCACTCATTCCTCCTTGATCCAGACGGCCAAGATGAGCCACTAGAGTCTGTTTAAACCCACACATTTCCCCTACTCTAAAACGCTTGACTCTTCCAGGCCCAGGAAGTGTCATCAGTTGTGCTCGCTCTCAGGAAGTGCAGAAGAGTGTGTAGGGAGTGTTGCTGCCCACATCATATGCAATCATCAAGGCATCTAGAAGTTTGGCGTACTCACTCACACCGCACTGGTTCTTGTGGGTGGCCAGAGCCATGGGGCCGTGAAATTCAAGTTAACCCTGCTGAAGCGAACATTAATTTCACACCTTCGGGTCACAGATTCATGTCTGTAGATATGTGGACACACTCATATTTGGACACATATCTGAGGGACCCACTCAGATTTCTGTGGTTCGTGGTTTATAGGAGAAACATATTTGGCATGTTTTATGGAAAAGTGCACTTTGCTGGAATATGAACTTTTTTTTAAACACAAACCCCATTGTGTGTGTGTGTGTGTGTGTGTGTGTGTGTGTGTGTGTGTGTGTGTTTTCACACACAGTAGCACTCCACTGTTTTTCAAATGGATAATCTGTTCAGAGTGACAGATAGGCAGATATATATTAAAAACAAAAGTAATTCATTGGTATACTGTACACTGACCAGTACTTACTAAAAAAACTAAAAAAGAATAAACAAGGAGTTTATAACCCTAACCCTAACTACATTTCAAATTATGAATTAAAAGCATCTTGCTGAAAGGGGGGGGGGGGGTTTGGGGTTCGAAGAGTGAGTATGTTTACATGGACACCAATACAATACTCTGATTAAGAGTCTACCATGTAAACATCGATTTTTGATTACCTTAATCCAACTAAAGTCATAATCAAACTAAACAGAAATCGGATTAAGACATGTCGAGTATGTCTATTTAAGTCACATTATTGAAGTGCAGTACAGACATGTAAACACCTTGATTAAACTATTACCTTTATGTAGGAAATGCGTCGCCGCATTTTGTGACAGGATATTCCATACACACATGGCTGTTTGACACTATTCTTTGCACCTACAGAGTCAGTTTTTTTCCTTTCGGGTGCGGCATCAAATTCCATTAAAACAACACTCTTCCACCAGTCTTTAATTCAAACGCGCATCCAATACCTCAGCTTGTCATGGGGGGCATGCATGAAATGTTTATGAATGAAAGTGAAAGTGCCAAACAGCAGTTAAAGTCAAAAAATTAAAAATGAAACAGCCGAAATGACATGAAACGTGGATAGCGCGTTGACGCAACAACATTAATCGATCTATGTGTTCGAACGTAAAATGGAATCATGAAAGGAACATTCAAAAAGCAACTCATGTAAACACCTTAATCATATTATTGTCTTATTCAGATTAAGGTATAAATAATTTGATTGCTGATGTCCATGTACATGTAGTCAGTGGCTACGTTTACATGAACATCAGTAATCAAATTATTTGCTTTAATTAAATGAATCAAAAATCGCTGTTTACATAGTAGACTCTTAACCAGAGTATTGTCTTAATCATATTAAAATTGGATTATTGGTGTCCCTGTAAAAGTACTCAGTGACTAATTATAAAACAATTAAAATTACAATTAAAATGGAGTCTGTATAGACCATTTTGAGAGATGTAAACAAAAACAATCCTCCCAACGTATTTCCTGTTTTCCATTTTTAATTCCTATAGCTTACGAAAATCCAAAAAATAGCCACATATTGATAAATAATGTTATGATAGCTGTTTTAACATTAAGTTATAATTGAATTGCCTCGTCACATTTATTAAATAGTTTAATAACAAGCAGGAAATGTTCACAGGCCAATGACATCACCACATTAAAATGGTCTATACACATACATTATAGACTTAAAACTAAACTTGCCACAGTACACAGTAAAATTGAGATCTGTAATTTTATTGTTTGTTTGTTTGTTTGATTGAAAAAAGCAATAACATTTGGGAAATGTAACATGTTTAACCACAAAAAAATATATGTTTTTTCACTGATAATAATGGAACAGGTGTAAACAGCATTTTAGTTTCTATCAAAAATAGACAATATATTTTGTGTTTTACTGAAAGTTTCACCAGATGAACATAAGAAACTTTTATTTTCAAGAACAAATCTCGTCAGCAAACATGCAAACCTTGTCATATACCTAAAAGCAAAAAGAGTATACAGTAGCATTTCACATTGTGAGCGATGCTGATTCACTTAGCATTCTTCCTACAGCTGTTTGTTACTGGAATGGGTCACCGGCTGATAAATATTTCAGGTGGTTTGAGAGGCTGTACAGAATCCACACTAGGCCACAATTTATCAGGTAGCACAGATACGTAAACAAACATGTCTGTTTTAGCATTGTTAGTGGTTTCCGTCAGGGATATTGACGTTTTTTCAGGGTGATGGCAAGAGCGAACAAAGCTTTCTACAAAACCTTCCGTGCCGGGTAAATAATGCATACAATCATTTATTCATCTCAGAGTGATGAATACTCAGGGACATTCAAGTCAGAGGAGCGAAAGGCAGAGGCTAAGAAAGGGAATAGAAGAGAAATAAACAAGAACATTGCGCGTGTTGATGTCAACACTTTAGATTGGTAACTCTGATTGCAGCCATTGTTGGGATCTGGGATGGCAGCTGAGAAGCAGAACAAATTCTAGCCTTGAGTGGAATTAGATTGAAAGAAATGAAGCTGATTTGCCTGAAAAGCAAGACAATTCCCTAAATGCACGTGGTATCCTTGAACGCTTTATGCTTTAACATGTTGGCATATTTAATGTCGGAGCGGAAGTAATAAAATAGTCTGAGACATTCACATTTCTCATGCCGATTGTAGTGTTTTAGAAATGCTACAGAAGTACCTTTGGGCCTTTTATTTTCTGCATCATCACACAAAATGTAGGGTCCAATTTGAAATAGATTATTTTGGGAGGAAAGAGGGAATACCGTGGCCTCTGGCTTTGGATGTAATTGTATGTCATGTAGGATTCTTCCCAACACAAATCAAACAGCGGATGTAAACAAAGTTAGTGAGAGAAGGAAAATAGGAAAAACAAACAAAGCGCATGAGAAACAAGCCAAAGAGCAGGACAGTACTAATCACAGTAGCTTGGAAAGTCCTAACAAGGACTATTGAGCAAAATAGATTTTAAAACTTTTTTTTTTCCCATAAGGAACCTCCAGAGATGCTTCCTTTCAGACTGACCCTCTAAGGACTTTTACTGGAGGGTGTTCAAGCACATCTGACAAATCAATTAAAATGAAAATGATTATCTTTGGATTTCAGGGAATGGATGATGGCAACAATTTCACCCTAAGGAAAAGCCTATTTGTGCACCAAGAGATAGGAGTCACTGAAACGTATTACTGTAAATATTAGCAATCGGATGTTACCAAAGCACTTCAGGCATCGACATGCATGTTTACAAATAACAAATATAAATAGAAAGCATGTACTGAGAGAACAATATTTATAAACTATCTATGATCACATAAATAAGAAGTGTTTGTATTGATTTTGCAAAAAAGTATATAGAAATATTAATTTAAAAATATATCAAATGTATTAATATTTTTATTTGTTTGCGAAATGAAACTAAACAAACCAAAACAAACCAAAACAAACCAAAAAAACAATTCAAACCAAAAAAACAAGCCAAACCAAATAACAAAACAAACCAAACCACAACAAACTAAAACAAAACAAAAAACAAAACAAAACAAACCACAAACCAAACAAAAAAAAACAAAAAACCCCACAACAAACCAAACCACAACAACACAAAACAAAAATACAAATCAAAACCAACCAAACCAAATCAAAACAAAATGTACCCAAAAAAAAGACAAAACAAAACAAAAGAATACAAACCTGAAACAAAACAAAACATAAACAACTAGTTAGTTATGCTGATAAATTTCAGTAAATCAAATTATACTGCCAGCAAACAACCCATAAGAAATATACTATAGAATTCTATCTTTTGGGAGCGTATTTTGGAGCTGGGATTTTCACACAAAACCATATCTAAAGTGTACAGAGAATGGTCTGAAGAACAAAAAATGTAAATGAATGTAAATGAAAATGTCTTGCGAAAATGCTTTATAAATATAATGGGGCGTTTCTTCCTGGCACACTCATCAGTGTCAACAGAGCTTTCTTAAAACTCTACATTCTACCCAAGTATTGTTGTTGACCACTTCCATTCCTATATGACTTGGTAATCTTATGAAGGTTACTTCCAGTAGGATACCACAATGTCACAATGCTCAAATAATCTCAATCTGGAATCTTAAACAAGACAATGACTTAATTATTGTATTAGGGTTGCACGATACGTGACAGCAATATTTTGTTTTCTCCGATATATATTGCGTTATGAATACAATTCCACCAGATGAGATGAATAGCTCTGTTTGGAAAGAATTCATAATTTTAGATTGATTGGGGTGATTTTCTAGGGGAGTGACCCATGCATAAAATATAATAAACAATTACAAGCATAGATAACTACAATAGATTAAAGATAAAAGTAAAAATAATAATAATAAAAAGAAAAAACTGTGCTTTATGGTTTTCTGTGGTCTAACAATATTCAGGTACAAAAACTGAACGTAAAATAGAACTGCATAGTCATTATTACTTGATATTAATTAATCCTAAATCTTTAAAACTTTGCAGAAACTCTATAAGTCTCATGTATTCTGAACTGTGGTGCTGCCAAAAAAAGTAAAAAATAAAATAAAATAAAAATTAGAATCAAACAGAAGGGGAAATTATGGTAAATAATAGAAAAGTCACTTTACTGGTGACAGAGAGTTCAAGCCTGATGAAGAAGGTGATGACATTGGTGTGTTGTGAAAAGCAATGATCAATGAGCTGTTGACACCAGAACATCCCCTGAAAGATGAAACTCCACCATGAAGTCAGTCTCACATGGTGTCAGCAAGGACAGAGCAAAAGAAGAGTCTTTGGAAATTAAGTATCTTTAATATTTGATTGCAGAGACTAACCTGCACCTACTACAAAATGCATGAGCAGCCAATTGGATGTAAAAAAAAAAAGAATATGTGCATTTAGACATATATAATTTAATGCATCTCATATAGTTAAATATACATAACTTCTCACTGATCCTCTTCATGTCGATGTCAGGATGTCATGCTCCTTTGAATAGTGATTAAAGAACGTTCTGAATATAGTCTGATTAGCTTGCTGATTACACTTTCTATGCAATGTGCTGCATTGCTACACCGGCTCAGTGTCAACGTTAACCCTCTTTAAGGTTATCAAATAAAATATGTTTTGCCACATTAAGATAATTTGAACATTAGTTGGCTTAGACATGTACTTTTTTGGGGTTATTGTAGTTAATCTGTCTGCACATCCGTTCATTCCACAATTAAAATATTCTTCTTATTCTCAGTCTTATTAGCAATAAATAATAACATTGATTATCATTTATTATAATATTGTCATTTAAAAAGAATAAAAAAAACTCCTTTATATAATTCTAATTTAATATTAATTTATAATAATAAACATCATATCATATTTTATATTTGCTTGACCTCCTGAGACCTCACTTATGACTGGCCAGTTTATTATTTTATTAAAATGCAGATGTCATTCACAAATCATTATCATCATCATCATCATCATCATCATCATCATTATCATATCAATAATAGTAATTAAAATAATAATAACAACAACAACAACAACAACAACAACAATTATTACTATTATTATTATTATTATTATTATTATTATTATTATTTCTACTTTAAAAATGTTAAGTTCAATTACTAAAGCTGTATAATAATAATAATAATAATAATAATAATAATAATAATAACAAAAACAACAACTATTATTACTATTATTATTATTATCATCATCATCATCATCATCATCATCATAAATAATAATTATTAGTAGTATTTTAAATAAAATATAACAATTATAATTATTCTAATTATAATCAAATAATTAAATAATTCACTTCATTTTTTACTACTAAACATTTTTATTATTATTATTAAACTGTAGTTTAACCTCTTAGAAGCTGAGAAGCCACAAAGCAGCTTCGCAATCACTCATTGACATAACAGTACAGACATTTCTATGAAATGAAATGGCACATTTCCTTCACACATCAATGTATAGGTAACAGTCTACAGCAGAATCAGAACTTCAGAACAGGTATTGAAAATCCTCTCTATGACAAAATCTTACAGCTGTTTGTAGCTTCGGGACGAGATGCTCAACTTTAAAAAGTGAAAGATCCACCAGGAGGAGCGAGCAGCAGACAGCTAGTTCATTCAAAAAAATAATAACTAAATAAATAAATAAACACCGAAGCCAGAGAGAAAAAGCAGACACGCTCGGGGAGAAAAGGAGTCATTAAAATGAGAAAAGAGGAAGAAGGGAAGGAGAGGAGAAGGTGAGAGGGTGAAGGAGAGCCATATCTCGGCTGTGGTAAAGGTGTCTCCAGGCCCGTGGATGGTCGTGAAGCCCTATTACCCATTCCAGGACCATCTTCATCCAAGTCTGCTTGGCTAGAGGCCATGGCGAGGTGACGAATCGCCGGGGAAATTCAGAAAAATAATTGGAAGGTCAGGTTTGATAATGGCCACTCCAGTCAAAAACAAGCTCTTAATTGGCGCGAGGGCCGTTTGGTCAGTTTTCAAGGTAAAGTGTGAAAGCATTCATTATCTCCCTCGCTCTCATATGCTGTTAGCTTGCAATCTAAGAGGGATGACACCTACACCTGCATAGTGTTCATCCGCCGCTCGCGCCGTCCTAATGAGCCGTTGAGAAACCATTACTGAAGACTGCTAATGCTCTGTGCTTTTCTCTATAGGTGAGCTGTGTAGAAGAAACACGACTAACATGGCTAATGCCGTCTAACGAGGAATTGTTAAGCTGAATGTCTTATAATTGTAAAATGTTCCCCCCCCCCCCCCACCACATTTTTATTTCTTTAATTGTTTTGTTTGTTGTTTGTTGTTGTGTTGTTTTGTTTTTTGTTGTTGTGTTGTTTTTTGTATTGTCATTGTAATTGTTTAGAAGCTTAAAACATGCTTTTTTTATATCAAAATACAAACCACTGTAAATAAATAAATAAATAAAAGATTTTAAAGTATCCTAAAGATGAGCTAAACCAAATGCTAATATATAACTTTGTGTCAGTCTGCAAAAATGACAAGAAATGGGCTTTAGAACAGCTTAAAGAAAACTCTTAAGCCTCCAACACAGCACTTGAGTTGTGATCTTTAATGCGAACACAACAAGATGATCAAACAGTATTAATTCAACAGTGTCAAATCTAAACCGGTGAAGAGGGGAAAATAACACAGCAACATGGTTCATTTAAAAGTCAGTGCCTTATTATTCACCAAATGATGCAAATAGATGACAAAAATCAAAGACATGCAGAAGGAACATGCATTATGCATAACACAAGCGCATTTAAATGACATTAGTATCTCCAACTTAGCATGGTTAAATGTCCCTCATTTTCATTTTCAAAATAAAGGAAATATGAGCTGTGTCTTTTAAATGGACATTAAAATATTCTACAAATATTTAATAATTAAATAATTTATGAATCAGTTTAAAAATGTTTTATTGAGAATAGGGATGCGCTGATGTATCGGTCACTGATATTTATTGGCTGAAATTCGATTCATTTAAAGGTATCACCATATTGGCAATCATATGAAAAAGACAGATAACGACTGCTTATTAATTACATGGAGGAAACGAGCTGCACATCTTTTAAATAATCCAACATTTTCCTCAGACCAAAAACATTAAATAATTGCAAAAACTAGATATAATCTGTACAAAATATCAGACCTGAGTTTAATATATAAAAAAAAAATTCAGATATGCATCAGGAAAGCAACTGGTGTGCACCATGCCCAAGCTCCGGCACAAAACCATGGTAAGTTTGGACTAAAACATATTGGCCAATAAAAGAAATTGACTGTGCTTCAGTGAGTCAATATGTATAATATAATTTACATACACCCACAGCACTAGCTTTGTTTGTTAATTAAAAAAACTGAAAAACAAACCTGCAAAGACATATTCATAGTCATATTTTAATTTCTTCATCTTAACTTGTACCTCTCTTAAAATGTTGGAAAGTTGAAAGTTGAATGTTAAATGGACCCAATCTATGTTCAGTAAAACTAATTTAATGAGGAGAAAAAAAACTAGCTAGTACAGTATAATACTGTATGCTATTGAATAACATCGGTATCGACCACCTTTTTCTTTTTAAATATCTGTTTGAAATGAAAATTCTAAAGTTTATTTTGCTAGCACACATTGTTATTCTCGAGGTTAACGTCAAAAAAAAAAGAAGTTTTTTTGGTAATCTTCAATCAAAGTCTGACCATTGTGGAGTGCTGGTCCTTCTTCGTTGACATCAGTTTGATGGCTTCAGCCATAATATTCTTAACCTATCTTACTTTTAGTTTGGTATAAGGCAATGATGCACAAAAAGAAAGCAATATCCTACTCAATATTCAATTTCAGCTGAACGTACATCAACATACTGAAATAAAAATCTTAGCAACTTCTGGTTCACATGAACTTTAAGATCATTCATTCATTTATTTTCTTTTTGGCTTAGTCCCTTTATTAATCAGGGGTCGCCACAGTGGAAAGAACCGCCAACTTATCCAGCATATGTTTTACACAGCGGATTCCCTTCCAGCTGCAACCAATCACTGGGAAACACCCATACACTCTCATTCACACACAATTTAGCTTACCCAATTCACCTATAGCACATGTCTTTGAACTGTGGGGGAAACCGGAGCACCCAGAGAAAACCCACGTGAACACAGAGAGAACATGCAAACTCCACATAGAAATGCCAACTGACCCAGCTGAGGCTCCAACCAGCGACCTTGCTGTGAGGTGACAGTGCTTCCCACTGCGCCACCGCGCCGCCCACTTTAAAATCAGTACCGCTAAAAAAAAATCATCCCTATTTCAAATATTTCTTTATTCAATTCATATGTAATATCCTTGAAATTAATTCAAAAACAACTGATCTCTTTTGAAATGCAGTATCATAACTGTTATAGCATAACTGAAATAACATATTCTTATAAACTGAGTTTAAAACTGTAAACTCTACCAAAACATCTCAAAATAAATCGAGTTCAATATTTAGGGCTATTGATACATCTTCAAACCAGATTTTCCCAACATAAAAACAGCAGATGGCATCTGTGCTTCTGAAACACCTCTGCGTGTTCGCATGTCACAAACCAGGCGAAAGAAACACAAATTCACACAACCTGATCCTTCTAATACCCATGATGCCATCTGGGACAACAGGTGATGCTAATGAGGGATGGCCTCAAATCCCCCCCGAAGATTTGAAAAGCACACTGGAGTCTTTGTTTAGAGTGGTCAGTTTGACACACACAGCACTCCATCAATGTCCTGGTGGTCTTGGCCTTTCTCTCCTGCATGAGACCTAAACGTTTAATGGGCTGAGAGAGAGAGTGAGGAAACACTTGACGGGCTAATATTGATCAAGCAGGATTACAAAAACACATGTAGACCACACAAGCTATAGAGGAGGAGTCAGACTCAATCTTGACCATCAGTACAAGATAGCATAATAATAATAGTAATAGACTGAGCATTTATTCTTTTTAATGTATTTATGTATGTATGTATGTATGTATGTATGCATGTATGTATGTATGTATGTATGTATGCATGTATGTATGTATGTACGCATGTGCTGTATGTATGTATGCATGAATCTATGAATAACCTATATTATTATTATTATTATTATTATTATTATTATTATTATTATTATTATTATTATTATTATTAATAATAATAATAATAATAATTATTATTATTATTATTATTATTAATAATAATAATAATAATAATAATAATAAATTCTTAATACCTAAATAATCGATCTAAAGGTAATCTAAATATTAAATAAAAAGTATGTACATCAAATAAGAAGTTCAAATACCATAAAAAGTTTTTCGAATCCAAGGCGAAGAAGACGAAGATAGTTGTTGTTGTTAATAACATGTGAAAAAACTATACTTTATAAAAATCTAATTTTATATTACATATTTAATACGAAAAATGCATTAAAATAAACATTGACATACAATTACAATTAATTAATTAAAAGGAATTAAGATATTAAAGAAAGAAAGAAAGAAAGAAAGAAAGAAAGAAAGAAAGAAAGAAA
>CAIGQW010000302.1:13978555-14010217 GCA_903798125.1 Danio choprae | reverse complement strand
TATGCAATATTTTATTCACCACAGCCAGACAAATAGTATAAATGAGTAAATGAGCTCTGTAGGCTTTTAATGCACTACCATTCTGCAGGGGGTTTCTAATGGTGTTTCAGGTAAGCCGTTTCAGGGTCAGCAGGACATTATTTGCATTTCACAAGCACTGTTTGCATTATTTGCATTTTGCTGCTTTTTCTATGCAACACGGAACAAATATAGAGACATTAACCCACATTCTGTACATAAATGCACACCTTTAGAACAAGTGTTTTATGTGAGTGAGTTCAAATGTACCACTTGCTACAGTTCTGAATAGATGGCAGCCTATTTCATAGATATGTGTTCATTTACAGCTTTGACGGTGTATTTTAAGAGCACTTTATTTTCTTTTTTATTAAGTCTCATTTCTGAGTTTTTATCAAGGTTTTCCTCACCGAATGCACGCACAAAGGGCTCAGTGTACGCCTTGGCTCGCCCATTAGGCTTTATGGACAGCTGTATGCACTTTTATTAGCGGGTTAATGGCATTTAAAGGAGCAAGTGCTGAGCTAAATCCACAACATTAAAAACCAGAAAATGGCACTGTGGGATTCCGGGGAGGTCAAACGAAACGGCTGCTCAAAGCAGCATCGAACGCAGCTCAGCTTCGACCCTTGACATCGCTTCTCGGCCGAGCCGTCACATAAAAACCGCCCCCGCCGCTAATGCTACGTTTGCGTCAAGCTGAGAATTTCACGAGCGAGAGGAAAATACCCAAACACACAGGCATCAAGCATTCAACCTAAGCCTTAAAACATAATGAGCGGAAGTAACGCAAGTACCCGACTGCAATTTAGCGAAAGGAACATCAAGGACTAAGGCAAAACTATTTAGCAGCCTGTGTACAGACATAATTAGCGTGAAAATGCCGCAACAGGACTTGCCTACTCGCTAGTCTTAATTAGCTGTGCTGCTAAATCATTCCTGAGAAGTAAACAAAGACGCTAAGCTCGAGGAACATCATATTCAGGTGGCGTTTCTGTACATGCGCAACAAAAGCAAGATGCAAAAGCGGTACAGTAACGGTCCCAGCGCTGCTTCTGTGATTTCATTACTTGGCTGCTTCCAATTTGCCCATCTGTCTCCTAATTATTGACTGCATTGGCGACACTGCTTTTTGGCTCCAGTAAGCCGCAGGCCCGCATTCGCACTCACTCTCCCATGTCTGTTTTTATTAAACACGGGGGCTTACGGTATCCACAACGGCTGCTTATTTTTACGGTGGCGGGCTGCTTAATGAAGGATTGCACAACACTGTAAACACTGCTTGACGAATGCTAGATATTAGTCTTAAATCAGTACCGGAGAGTCACTGAAGATGATTGCTGGATGGTTGTAAACCTTTTTTTTTTTTTCACGGGCACAAGATGCACTGAATTTCTGAGGAGGAAAAGTCGAGCCACTTGCCTTTCTGGTGTGCTTTCAGTGAAATTATGACTCTATTCGGACCTGCACATTCCCAACAGAACTTCGACTCCCCAATCAGGGAGCGACAGATAAGACATGGAGTGATGATGGTGCAGAGAGCAGTGGAGGATGGTTAAATGGACAGATCGAGCCCTGTGCGAGCATGTGGGCAGAACAGACAGACCCGCATTAGTCCACCGCCCTTTCCACATTCCTCTTTTCAAAGCTGACCTTCCCACAATCCCTTTCACCGCTGATGCATCCCTGCTATTAAAAAGCAGCAGTGCCTCTCTGCTGCCCAAACCGGGACCCTTAGCAACTCACAGGTACCCTATTACGACCCCAACCAAACCTGCCCTCCGCTGCTTTTTCCCTCCTCCACTCCAGTCTATCAAAGTGCTTTGTTTCACCGGTAGCACGTTTGAGGTGATGGATGAGCGCTGAACGTCTCTCTGACAGGCCTGCAGCTGATGCCACATAATCACTGTATCACCGTTTAGGCAAAATTACCAAATTATACCAACCCCCCGGAGGCACTGGTGCGACTGACAGGCCCAGCCAACAAAAGAAACACAAATATTCTGGAAAGGTGCTGAAAGAAGAGGGGGAGGAAAGAGAGAAGTCTAGAAAATTACAGCTAACAATTAGCAGTGTTCTGATGGTTTTAGTGACTGCTCAGTAATTACATCCGATAAGGCAATAGAGCATCTTTTGATTAGAATGTGGGAACTGAAGCAGGTGGTTTCAACACATTATTGTTTCTTTAAAGATCCATTAAACCCTAATTCAATAATGACAACGCCCAATTTTTTAAACGTTATGAAACACTAAACTATCTTTTTGATCATTTGTGTCTATCCATCTATCCCTCCATCCATCATCACATACTAGTATTTAGTAAAAGCTTATCATAATAAAATGCCAGGGGATTTAGAGACTGTCTCACCCTCTGCACGTTCCATCAGCCCCAGTCACCATTTACAGTCACCATCCACTACACATCACACACTATCACCAGATTACTGACCACACACACCTGCGCACGTAATCACACTCACCTGCTCCAGCCATCACCCACTCACTACATAAGCTCACCTCGCTCATTCACTCACCGGCTGGAATCAACGTTAGATGGTCACTTCTACTCTTCGTTCATCCTCCTCTTCGTGCATCTTCATCTCGTCCTCCAAGGAATCCCCGAGTCCGACTCCTGTCATCTGTCTGCTCGCTACATCAAGGGAAGTGACTTTAGTGTTCTTCACGAACTGTGTGTTGTCTTCACCTTCCGCACTAAGTGCGTTGATTCACTGTGCTTTAATAAACGCCACGAACTCTAACAGCCTGTCCTCTCTTCCTTGTGTGACCGTGACAGGGACACAATCAGCAAAGTTTTTTTTCATGTCCAAGTACATTTTCTACACAGCTGATACATTTCATTTCAAAACATTAATTAAAATCTAAAAATATATTTAAAATATGCTGATTATATGACACTGCTTTACATATACATATAGCAATTGCATTTACCTATCCAAGGACAACTGACAACAAAACAACTTTTTCAGTTATTTGTTTTAATTAACAAGTTTATATTGTAAGCTAGTCTATATACATTTGTTTACCTTTAAACTACAATAGTATCCTTTATATTGTCACTTTTTTGTACAATTCTCATTATTAATAAACCATTAACTATGACTTTTGCCTCAATAAACTCCCAACTTGCTGCTTATTAATTGTTATTAAGGTAGTTAGGTTTAGGTATTAGGTAGGATTAGGATGTAGATTAGAATATGGATAAGAATATGTGCTTTATACCTTAACAGCCAATACCTTAACATTAGGCAGGTAATAAGCCACTAGTTAATGGCAGGAATTGGTACTTAAACTAAATTTTTACCGTATATATTTTAGTTCATTGTAATATGAATAGAAATTCTACATTCCTGTCTGGTGCATACAATTAAATTCAAACTAAACTGAAAATCAAAAAGCATTTTCAATTCTCAATTCAAATCTGAATAGCATCCATCTCTGATGCTAACAACAGGATATGACAGATTTGAGGACCTGCAAGGCTGCTGGACTTCCACTAAAGTTTGAAACAACTTTGTGTGTGAAGGTGACATTTACGATGTGCCCACTTGCTGTTTCCAGAACTACCAGCCAACATGTTCTTTTCTGCAAGTGGCTGTTGAATTATGGGGAGGCCGACATCGCCATTTCAAAAAACGCCTGCACTAATACTCATTTTAAACGTGTTATTCAGGATATGAAAAGTGAAACAATTAAAATTTTATTGTTGCCTCTAAGCAGCTAATTTGCATCATGAAACTCAAACCTTTGTTTTTGTCAACTTCCCCAAATGTAATACACAGTCTAACATGCATGCTTGTGCTTGCTGAGAGAGAAAAAAATCTGACAACAGCATTAAAAGCACATCATAAATGTTTCAGACTTGTCAGTTTAAAACTAGCATGAAATATTCTTTTACATTTGCCAACAACAAAGAATTTCTCACAGTTGCCTAATGAAAATATATCATATTAGAGCACCTATTCAGCGCTGAGCTATCAAATAATTCTAAACCATGAGTAGCTGAGAAAAAAAAAAAAAAAAAAAAAAAAAGGACCCGAGGCGAAAATCTGACTAAAGCGTGAAGTGTGAAATTTTGATTCGGGAAGATCACACATTGCACCGTGGGCCACTTCAACAAACGGAGAAATTGCTCTCTGAATTTTAAAAGCCAACATGAAGGGATTTCCTCTAATGTTTTTTTCTTCTTCTTCTTCTTCTCTAAACAGAGCTCGTATACAAGCTTAATGCATATAAAACACATCGAAATAACCAAGCCCAAAGACAAAGGTTTCAGTTTCAACTAAATTGTCATGTGCTAAAAAGGTGGCAAAAAAAAGTGGCAACCTAAGGCACACCACCAATAACCAAATTAAAGTGGGCAATCATCTTTGAACGAGGGCCAATGGCATCCAATCAGACGACAGGACGGAGCCTCGGGTGACAAAGCAACTCAGTGAACCGATAATGATTCGGAGGGATAATTTAATCTAAATGAACTATGTGTCACTTATCAATAGCGGGTGCTTGGTGTAATTAATTTTCATTTGCAGGGCGAGCAGACGGTCTTTGGGTGAAACGGGAATATGGGTGATTTCTCTTCGCTAATCCGCCCCGAATTCATCACCCTCCCGAAGACATGTGCTAATGATTAGTATTATTGCTCCAGGTGTGTTTACTGTAAATATGGGAGTCCTGGCATCTGGCTTTGGGTGAGAGTTTGACGCTGATGGAGATGATGATGACGAGACGACCTTCAAAACAGCCTGATAAACACCGCGGTGCGCCTGATGCTATGTAATTTAACTTTCTGCTGTAATTATCACATTTTGTATGCAGTGAGTTAGTAAAATGTTAATTGGCATTGAGGACAGCAAACCGAGTGGGTAGTCATTTTATAAACAGTGTAAAAAAAACAAACGGTACTAGGAGGGTAATTAGAATAAGTCTAAAATATATAAAGCTCAATTTACCATTAAAAAAACAACAAAGTGGAATGAATCATGCTTATCTCATAGCTTGCATGTGGAGAGCAAGAAGAGATGGAGGGAGTAAGAGAGAGAATTCATGAGTCACTATGAATAGCTCATCTTAGAAAAAGAACAACCAGCTCAGTCATGACCGCCCATATTTGAGATAATTACCCATTAACTTGTTGAACTGAGCCCATGAACATGACATTACTCACACACCGGTCCTGCTCTTCAACAAGACCTTTCTCAGTCTGCGCTTACAGAGGAAAAAAAAGAAATGAAATAATCTGCGAAATGTACATTATGCAGCATAAATCGATTTTAAAACAGAGCTCAGTCTGTGAATCATATGTTTTTGGTCATGTCAAAATCAATACATTTTTTCACAGCTGATATTACAAACAAAAGTAAATCAACATCAATCTGAAAATATAGAGCTGTGGGAAAAAAATGACTAGACCACTTCAAATCAAAATGTTAATATTTGTTTAGTTTTTTTAAGGTCTAAAATGTTAATATTTGTTTTTTTTAAATGTCTAACTTTTTTAACTATGATTTCAAATGATACATTGCAAAATAAAATGAAAATTGGTCCGAATAACTAATGTTTTCCTCTGTTTTGAACATTGCTATTGTGTTCAATATAAGCATGTCTGAAAACATGGCATTTTTTCTTATTTTATGCAACAGCAAAAAATCTAAATTACAACATTTCATTTTAAATTTGGAAGAAATGCGATCAGCAGTTAACAGAATAAAAAAAAATCATTTTTTGCACACACCTAAAAGTTGTAAATCCAGTTTTTTCAAGTTTTATTTTCCCATACTGTATCTGTATAAAGTGTTTAAATTATACACTGATGTACAGGGGAGCTTCTTCAGTTATTTATGTAATACATAATTATACTTCAGTGAACCACATTATTATATTTAACGCAATTATCTAATTTATTAATCAAAACTTATTTTCAACAGACATTTGACTCTCAAAGACAACCTATTTTCAATATTACAGTGAATTTCACCTAACAAATTTGCATCCCTTCGTCATTATGAAAGATGATCATGAAATAACCTGCTTACTGTTTAACTTACATGTAGATGCACAGACATCTATTAAAATACACACTATAAGTGATGGGTAGTCTATTTTACTTTATTTTAAATATACAATCAAGCTTGACTGTACAAACAAACACTCATTTTACCAAAATAAAAAAGTATCTTTTGAACACTGGTAAACTGGACCTGCCAGTTTCAGACAGCCGACTGTTTCACATTCCTGCATCCCTGCTAGACGTGGGCATACATTGACAATATTCATTATGGGGATATTATATTTATATTAACTTACTTTTTTTTTTTTTAATCTTACTAATTGTTGTTATTATTTAAGCTACAGATCAGCGTAAACTTTTTTTTTTTACTTTTATGGGTGGAGGGGGGTCAAATCCCTGTCATTTACACCCTGGCTGTATACCAATACGGTGGTAATGTGACAATGTACAGTATAACAATTTGAATAGGTACACTACTACTGTAATAAAAAGTTATATATAAATTATTACAAATTATATATATACATATAAAAATCTATCATTTTTGCTTACCAAGGCTGCATTTACTAGACCAAAAACAAAGTATAGAAATATATACAATATATTTTTTTAAATGTTATTTAATCAGGTCATAAAAAGTTTTTAATGTTTTTTAATTCATATATCAGCCACAAGTTATGGATGACTTCCTCTAATTTCAGTTAACCACACACATCCTAAAACTATGAGTATTAGTTTTACCTCTCTTATCTGTCTTCTCTCATTTCTCCTTGCCTAGAGGACAACTTAAGTAAAAACTGGCATCGCTTCCCCCTTCTCTCCCAAGTCTATTTTTAGTTTTTGTTTCTTTCAAGTTTGCGCTCAGATAAGATGCTGAAAGCTATAAAACTTTCGCTGCATTAATTTCAAAGGCATTCGACGTTGCTTTAGAGCGACTCCATAATAAAACATTGCCTGTCTGAAACTGCATGAGCTAATCGTGGAGCCGGTGACCCCTGCGTGTTTGTGGTCAGAGTTGAGACCGAGCAAACAGTCTGGGTTTCTCACTCCAACTCTGAGGCATGTTTTAGCCTTGGTCACCACTCACTTAAATCATTTCTGTCCATCCATCACACTGTGCCTGCGACAAACACTAATAACAGGGTGTTTGAGACGCAACATCTGCAGGGATGTCTTTTGCCCCCTGAAACTGCACATGCATTAAATGGGGTCCCTGAACATCATGCAATTGCTAGAAGCAGCTTATTAACAGTGTTTATTAAAAATATTGAAGATATCGCTTATGAATTCAGAAATGTTCATGACATTAATTAAATCCAATAATGCCCTGCTTTAAACAGTGGCCAAAAATAATGACTTTGAAAAATTGAATGACTAATGAAAAATAACTTTAAAATAATGGTCCATTAGTTAATGTATTTACTAATTTGAACTATTAGTTATACATTTGTTATGGTATATATTCATGTTTGGTTACATTAGTTAATGTTAAGTTAAATAATGTTAGTTCAGTGCATTAACTAATGTTAACAAGCACAACTTTGAATTTTAATCATGCGTTAGTTAATGTTGAACTATGATTAATAAATGCTTTACAAGATTATTCCCACTTAGTTCATGTTACTGAATACATTAACTAACATTAACTGATGGACCATTATTCTAAAGTGTTACTCCCAAATTTAAAGTCTATAAAATGTGTGTAATGTTGGATCAAATCTATAAACTTCTCATAGCATTTCTTTTTTTTTTCTTTCTTTTCAGAAACTGAAAGTATAACAACTGTTTTGCTTAATTGTGACTGAAAATCAGGCTTATTTCAGCAAATACTGATTTTTGAACTCTTCATAAATTAAAAGACAAGTGTTAAGCCTTATAAATGAAAAACAAGTCTGAAAATGACACATTTTTTGTTATTACATACCAAAATAAGCTCAAAATGACAAACATTTGTCAATATGTCTTTATTTTTTTCCTTTTAAAGTGCCATCACTAATAGTTTGACTAATCAATCATAATATGTTGTCAACTCACTGCTATAGGTAACTAATACTAATCAATACTGCACCTCCATTATCAATTCGCCCCAGTTACCTATAGCAATGAGTTCTCGAGCACTTAAAACACAATGCCACAAAAGCTATGTTGACAATGTTTAGCACTAGACAGAGAAATAAACATGTTTGCAAACACTAAAACATCAGAGCTCTGTCTAACAAGACGTCGTGACCACAACAGACTCAGAAGCACAATTATTGAACAATCCGGCACAAACAAACAAAAAGCAGCAAAAAACAGCACATGAGCCTGAATCCTCAGAGTACTGTAGTTACAGTGAATTTACCCGATTCATAATGTATTATTTAGAGCTTAAGTTGAGGTTTTATCTTAAAGAAAATGGGAATAAAAGCCAAAACAGAACAATAAATGACATGGAAAGGATTTTGAACTGTCAATCTTTGGCCGCCTCGGGGAGAATAACAAAAAGCAAAGAGAGAGTGGGTGATTTCAGAGGAGATCGGTTGAGCGCGAGTCTCTCTCTTCCTCCTCCATTCTCCTCCATCCCTTCGTTTTTCTCATCTGTCTTAAACGTTCCTCGGGGACGGTAACTTTTCCCAGGCAGTCCTTTTTCGGTTTTAACAATTAATGCGCAGGGGCTGCACAGTGACAGCTGATGCTAAATACTGCACAGTTTTGTTTATGTAGAAGCGCATTAATAAAGATGAGACCCTGCTGGGTTTGAGGAGAAGAGACGGAGAAGAAAGAAAAGAGAAGGAGGATAAAAATCAGTTTCCTCCTCCAATTCTGCAAGTAGCCCACAACATGTTAGAAAGCCGAAAGCTGCTCATGAAGTGTTAATTGAAGAGAATTTTTAAAGAGATTTCTGTTTATTTTCAATCTATGGTAGTATATGCATAAAAGTATTATAATCAGTCATATATTGAAAAATACATGTAAACATGTAACTTGTAAACTAGACACTTTTTTTTCTTCACAATCACTCCATATCTCTTGGGGGGGGAAAAAACATTTTTGAGTGTGCTTCAAATAGATGAGTGGGCTTGACAAACCACCTGTAGAAACACTCCTCTCACCAAACAATTTGCTTAAACTCCACCTTACTCACTGACTCGATAAGAAAAACAACGTTCACTTAATTGTAAATGTACCACAAATTATGCACTACTTGTTTTCTTCAACCTTGAATACCTCTTTTGCCCAACATCTTGCAAAATATCTCGCAAAATATCTAAAAATACTTGTATAGTCTGTTTTAAGTTATGTGTATAGTTAAGTATTCATAGTATATGTATTGTTAGAAGTTAGTAAAGATTACCACTTCAGTATGTTAACTATGTATAGGTTTATAAGTAGCTGTTATGTCCGATGTTGTGTGTACATTTATGATTATGTTTAATTATGTAGCAATGTGGTCCTGCAAGACTTGACATTTCATTCCAATGTATGTGCACACAAGAAGCGTAATGACAATAAAGCTCAACTTGACCATTTTTTTTTTCTCACTAGTAAACACTCACACAGCCGATTTCACCTTGAACAACACCTGAGAAAAGAGTAAACTGGTGTACTTCAAGACCATGAGTGTGTGCTTAATGTTAGCTGATATATCAAAGTCGGTGAAGTGTTCTTGGTCAAACTTTGAGTACTCACTCAGGCTACACAAACATGCTTCGTTTTTTTAAACGGAAAACAAGAAAGGGGAAAATATAACTGCACACACAAATATGGATCTGCTGTTGCGTGATGGCTCAATAATTCATAACAATGCTTCATCTAATGTTTCCATTCTGTTGATTAGCTGGAGTATTTATGGCCACAATGCAAAAGTGTTTTGAAGTGATATTCAAGCACCATCAAGCGTTGCATTAATATTTGATATTTTTGCAAATGATCTTTGTCCTTTTATGAACACGTGGAGAGAGAGAAAAAAAGTCCTCATTTAGGGGTGTAATGATTATACAAGAACAGAGGGATTTTGTTTGAAAGGAAATTTATGCGGAAACTCTAGGCAAAACATATGCACTCCATAAAAAAAATGAAAATCACTCCTATTGTGTAAACCCTTTCTTTTGAAAGAATAACGTTTAAAGGAACATTAATGTTTAATAACAGATTTTGTACAATAACTTTGTTTATGAATATGAAAGAGACCAATTGACAACTACTCACAATTAAAAACATAAATAAATAAAACGTAAAAAGTAAGATTAAAACAAAAAATTCACATATCTTTGGTTTGAACAACTTGGCATGTTAAAATATATAAATGATTCAATGGTTCAAATAATAGACTGATTTTAAAACGTGGCTTTTAAGTCCTTCAGAAAATCTGCCCATTTAACTTCATAGCAGCACTCTAAAATAATGCTGGGTTGTTGTAACGCAACATTGGGTCAAATACGGACAAACCAAACCATTGGATTAAAAAGTGTCATTTAAAATTAATGGCTCAAACTCAGCATTGGGTTTATCCATATTAGACCCAAGATTGGCTTACGACAGCATTTCAGCTGAATGAGATTAACTTGTGAGCAAGTCCAGCATTATGGATGTGATATTTCCAGTAAAACATTAACATACATTTACATAAAAAGTATGTTAACTTTATTGAAGCATCTGCTTATATTTTTTCAAAACAACTAACCATCAAAAGGATAAGTGTTGTCTCTATAGAACAAAAAATTATTGATTTTATTTTATTTTACATTTTTGCATTTACGAGGAAAAAGCTTCATTTGCATGGAATTGCTCTTGCACTAAACCCAAAAATACATTTTAGAAAAACTAAATTATACAGCAGGCCTTAAAATAACATACAGTATATCAAGTTACTATGTAATACAATTATAGAAGCTCTTAGTACACCTTTTCATACAACTTGATTTACTGAACTGGACCAACCCTCAAAAAAAAAAAAAAGACTATTGTCCTAAATAAATCACTGGTTTCATTGTCAGATTGAGGTAGCACATGCAGTTTTATTTAGTGCCATTTTTCCGCTATGGTGAGGATAATTACTGTCATTTATTAATAATCCCAGGGCCGGTCTTTAGTAATGTGTGCCACATGTGACAGCCTGATCCTACAAGTGTCCCATTTGCCTCTGAAATACACAAGTCTTGGTTTCATCTCAGCGAGAAGAAAGAGGCCTGCTGATCACTAATAGCGGCCAATTTTCTAGTCTTTGCCAGGAGAGAATCGAATGATGGGAGCAGGAATCCAAAAGGGCACTTTTTTTTAGATGTCATGTCCCATTGGCTTCAAGTAAAGTATGCGAATGGCCAGCTAGGTTTTAGCTCATTACTTACAGGCACTTTCCTGAGGCTGATGGTGGGTTGTTTTTTCTTGCCATTCAGAGTCTCTGTCCAAACACAAGGAAGCATTTTATCCCTTAGGCTTTGTTTTTCCTCCCCTCCCTTTTGCGTTTAATTTCGACATTAGCTAAGGCAATATAATTTGCCATCCAGTGACCTTGACAGATTGTAGCAGGGATGCAAGCCAGCACCGATGCCTTTGAGGAATGAGAACTTGATGAGTGGAGGAGTTTAGCTCGCTAGGTAAATCTTTTAACTGAATTCCCCTTCCAGAGCTTTCAGGACACACTTCCTGACCACACAAATCCTGCCATTTATTTGTCCAATTTTTCTTTTAATCAACAGCGGAGGGCTTTGAGATGCAAACAGGTAAAGAAAATATGCTGAAGACAAACAGAGATCTAATTAAATGTTATCTTTCCACCATCTGGGATGGGGACAATGGTCTTTCTGCTCATCTTTCCAGATTGGATTTATTCATGAATTAAGGTAAACAGGCAAAGGGCACTTAAACAGTAGCTCCGCCTTACAAAACCTAGAATGGTTTTACTTTAACGGCATCACATACTTAAAAAAAAAAACGAAGCACCCGAAGGAAACCCACGCCAACACGGGGAGAACATGCAAACTCCACACAGAAATGCCAACTGACCCAGCCGAGGCTCGAACCAGCGACCTTCTTGCTGTGAGGCAAACGTGCTATCCACTGCGCCACCGTGAGGCCCACAATTCGACATATTATGTTTAATAAACAATAACACTCTCAATGTTTATAAGCTGAGAAAAGCATATCTAAATATAGCATTGTTCAATAGATTTGGGTAATTTAAGATTTGAGGTTGTTTTTAAAAGTCTCTTCTCACCAAAGCTGCATTTATTTACCACAATAAAGCCAAAAACAGGAATAATGTGAAATATTTATTTTTGACTCAGCATTATTTTTGACTCAGCATTTTCAGCATCATTACTCCAGTCTTCAGTGTGACATTATTCTACAGTAATTATTCTGAAATAATTCTTTTTTTTTATTTAAATTAAATTAATTTTATGTTTTAAATTGTATATAGTATGTATATTTAATAATAATAATAATAATTATTATTATTATTAGTAGTAGTAGTAGTAGTAGTAGTAGTAATTGTTTTATAGCAAACACAATGTATTGTAGAAGACAAATTAACATTAAATGTAATTAATTATAATAATTTTTTATTAATTTAAATAATTTTATTCAAAATTGAAATATAAATACTGCTGCTGCTGCTGCTGCTACTACTACAACTACTACTACTACTACTAATAATAATAATAATAATAATAATAATTCACATTACACTTATTTAACAGTTGATTGCATATTATCGATAATTGATTACTTCTGACATTTATTTGCTAATAAATTAAATCTCCCTTCCAGCCTATAAAAGTAACCTATGGCCGAGACCTGTCATGGGCTACATGCAACATCAAAAGCAAACAGCAAAAAGATGCTAATAAACTGGAATGAATTTCTGTCTGTGGCGTCTGCTCTTCATCACCAGAGACTTCAGAGCCTTGGTCTGTGAGGCAGTCTCAGGTCAACTGAAACTGGAGGAAGGAACGCAGGAAGGAAGCGAAGAAAAGCGAAAGCGTGAGATAAAGTGGCCTCGCACACTATAAAATCTCTGTTCTCCTCAATTCCAGAGGGAAGAAAGAAGCCCTGCAGGTAAAACTCCAGAAAAAAGGTTGAGGTAGAAAGCTCTCTCTCTCCGCCTCTCCACTAGAAGAGAGGGACACGCTTTTTTTTTTTTTTCAGAGCAGATTGGAGGGAAAAGGCGCTCGTGTTCTGGCAAATTATGGAAGCATAAAAAGCTCATGCTGGAAAAAATTTGACTGCGCCAAGATATAAAAGGTAAAAGGACCATCTGTGCCATTTGCATCCCGCTCCCTGGTTGTCTCCGTGGCACAGTAGAGCAAACCGTCTCGTAGCAGATGCCGTAAGAACGCAAACATACAAGTTAGTGATGCTGCGAGAGCTTGTGTGTCCAATCACAAGAAGCCTGAGCGATGATAAATATGCATTATAATGTGCTGCAAGTTGCAAGTATAACCATGGCAACTGTCCCGGTCTGTTTTGTCTATGCAGTGTTGTTAGTGGTGAGCTTCCTTCCTCCGCTTCCGTAAAGACACTGCCATAATGAAGTTGTTTTCTGAGACTAGAATACATTAGTAAACTCATCTGACGCAAGAACTCAATGTGGGGGGAGGGGGGGGGGGGGGTGATGATTCACTATTGCACTACACTTCTCTGTCGAATGATTCTAGCTTGATCCTCAAATGACACTATTAATGCATCTGCTTCTTGAAAGCTAAAACAAGGATACAAAATGGCAAGGACACAAAGCATCAGAAATAATATTAGAATCAGATGCATTGAATCATATAATTAAAATAACAATGAGAAATCTAAATATTTCCAACTCTAACAAGTAAGGGTGATTGTTATTTACGTGTTTGACACATTCACAGTGATTAACTTCCAGCAAAAGCATAATTATGTTTTTCAGTGTAGGCATTTGTATTCTTCATACAAGACAGAAGGGACAGAAAATATATGCTAAATATTAAAATGAAGCTTACAAAATAATCTTGCTAAGCAATAAACTTTTAAAACGGATGAAGAAATGCTTACTATACTCTTTTTGATTGCTTCTAAAGCTTAGCATTATTATTTTACTGTCAATTTACCTTTCTATTAATACCTACACAATATACTGAGTCTAGTGTTTGTTCCAATGTTAATTTAGTTTATTTTTAAAGAAAAAGTCAATTTAGAAATATTTAGCTGACCCATTCTGTTCATGGCAATGTTAAAATATCTGTTTTGGCTGTTTGATCATATTAATTGTGTGGTTTATTTTGAGCAATAAACAATTCTGGTACTGTGTTGGGCAACCACTTGATATCCACTATTAAAACCTTTCTCCTGAAGCAGAACAAGCTGAACCAATAGCCTACAATTATTTATGCTAATGCAACAGCAACTTGATGACACAGCGTAACTTATTTGTATTATCAGAATTTCTATAAACTACAAACAACGTGTGAAATACACTTTCTGTGCTGAATGAAGGCGCTCAACATATTCAAACATAAAAATAAATAAAAAAATAAATTATGTGAAAACACAGACAGACTCAGAATGGGAGTGTGGGTGGAAATTAGCCACAGAAGAGTAAACTCTTAACACAAGAGAACTGAACGACGGGTAGAGTATACAGAGAGACACAGGGAGAGCACAAAGATTTCCAGTAGATGTCAGCTTTGACGGGGAAATAATGAAGAGACATGATGTTGATGCGGAAAGAGACAAAAAAACAGCGGACTCGTTTGATGTTTTTAAGACTGATGAATCTCCTACGGGCTGAAGAGGAGACGTACAGTATGCTCCCCTAGCCCGAGATTCTGCCTCTACACTAATGAATCACATCATCCAGCCATAGAGGATTCGATAAGCCTATAAAAAGCTTTAGCCCAGGCATCACTGTCTGAAAGATTGCTTCAAGGTTGCTGGATGCTGTTACATCCAATTCAATTGTTTTAGCTCAGAAGTGACATAACATTAAATCAAGGACAGTAGAGAAAGCCACGGAGCTTCTCGTTTAGTCAATAGCGGCTCCTTGTTAGAAAAGACAGGTGGCAGAACACAAAACATCTAAAATTGTTCTCAAGATAGTTAAGCTACCCAGCATTGTGGCGGCTGAAATATAAAACATTAAATAGCAATAAAAAGAATTGAGTCATGGCTGGACAGTGATATCCCTGATTAAAAAACGGTAGAGTAAGCACAAATACATTGAACATCCACAATTGCCTATAGATGCATTTTTTAAGTCAAATGGTTCAAGCTATCAGACTAATAAACACAACATATATGAACACAACCATACAGACCGTAGGTTACCCAGGCTAGGAGACTAGCTTGAATTAAATAAGATCAGTAAACCATAATGTTTAAAATATTAGTTATCTGGTGAAGCTAGGATATCAGCTCGTCAACCAACTGCAACAGACTGAGAGATACATGAAGGCTAAATTACATGAAACCAGTAAACCACACTGTTTAAGAGCACTAGTCAGCTGGTACTGTAATACTGGGAAACCAGCTGGTTGAGCAACTGAACCAGCTTCATCAAGGTTGGAAGACAAGCTAATGCTAAGAATTCAATTAAGAGTACTAATTAGCTGGTAGAGCTGCAACAAAATCTGGCTGACCAATTAAAGCTTAAAATAAACCAGAGCAGAAAGGCATACATATTTTAGAAGAACTAGTCAGCTGGTTTGGCTGGAGGTCTGGCTGGCTGACCTACAAAAACAGTTTAACCAGGTTATATGAATAGCTAATTTAACTAAGACCAGCTAACAACATCAGATAAGAGCTCTAGTCATCTGTAAGACTAGGAGACCAGTTGTCTGACACACTAGACCATATTTACCAGACCTGAAGTTAAGTTAAATTAACTAAAAGCAACAAGCCATATAATTTAAGTTCACAGTCAACTGGCAATGTGGGTAAACTAGTTAATCAGCCAAGAACAGCAACCCACGTTATTTTAAAGCAAGTACTTTACTTTTCTCTATTTATTTGCACAAGAATACAAACATTTTAAAATAAAACTGAAAATAAAAAAGCCATAATGTGCAGGAGGAGGCAAAAAGCCCAAAAGGCTTATTTAAACCCTCTACCTAAATAATAATAATAATAATAATAATAATAATAATAATAATAATAATAATAATAATAATAAAAATAAATAGACAATGACAAAACAATTGCATTACAACAAATGTTGTAAATTTGTTAGATTAGGGTTGGAGCTAAACTCTGCAGGACACCGGCCCTCCAGAACCGCGTTTGCCCATCCCTGGTTTAAACACATTAGCAACCAGGTAAAGCTAGGCGACCACATTGTCGACCAACTTACTGTAACAGATACCAATAAACCTCATTGTTTAAGAGAATTAGTCACCTGGTAATACTGGGGGGCCAGCTGATTGACCAACTGAACCAGCTTCAGCAAGGCTGGAAGACAAGTTAAAGCTAAGACCAACAAATCAATTCATTTAAGAGTACTAGTTAATTGGTAGAGTTGCAACACAAGCTGGGTAACCAATTAAAGCTTAACCAGGCTAGAGGACTAGCTAAATTCACCAAAACCAGAGAGAACTATGGCTGGAAGTTAAGATAATTAACTAAAAGCAATAAAACAAATAATATAAGAGCAAAGCTAATTGGCAATGCTGACAATTAGCCAAGAACAGCAAACCACATCATTCTAAAGTACTGGTCAGCTAGTCAATGCAGTTGAAAGACTAGGAAAGACTAGGAGATCAGCTGGCTGACAAGCTAAATTAGTTGAACCAGACTGGGAGATGAGCAAATTTAACAAAGATCAACAAACCTTAACATTTATGACCTGCTGGCTGACCAACTAAACCAACTGATTAATCACCTACCAAACTGAACAGTAGCTTAACAAAGTCGGAGAGGACCGCAAAACCAGCTTAAACAAACTGCATACTGGAATCTGATGAGTTCAGTAGGGCAATGGTCTTATTTATCTACATCAGACCACCTCAGGAGAAGTCCATAGATTAGAGTCCGCTAATGTTTTAAGCACATCTCCACCACAGCGGGCAGACAGCATAAGACAGCTTCCGCATTGGAAGTCCCGCAACGCCACCTCGTAGCGCCGCCGTCTTCCAGCCACTAGCAGCGTGACGCTCATCATCACTCACATGAGTCAGAGAATGCCATAAGCTAATGGAATAAATCAAGGATGAAATATCAATCAAATTACAAACTAATAGTTCCCTTAATGTCTTTGTTGGAGTACAGATGGCCCCTTCAGCCAGCCAAGCACACCACAGCAAGTCATCATGATAATCAGCGCACTAATAATACCACTCCATTAATCACACATACACGCTCCAAGTGCATCACTGCAAACAACGGGTGCTCTGCCGCAAGGAACAGCCCAAAGTTGAAGCATGGTAGATTTTTAATTAACTCTTCTCTAAAAGTCATGCCTATTGTTTTAAGAAACTACTAAGTAAATTAAGGGGTTCATGAGCACTGCATACGGTGGTCTTCAGTTTGGAAAAAAAAAATAAGGGCAGCATGTGGAAACTTACATTTAGCAGGGAGGTCGTAGCCGCAGGTGATCTTGGCTTTTCCTGTGTCACAGCCATTTAACGAGTGGCACTCTTCATACAGGAGATGACCCGCGGCTCTGTGTATGCAGCCATCCACTGAAACACACAAAAGGCACAGATGTGAAAACAGAAATGTTTGTTATATTTTTTACTGAAAAATCTCACATTTATTCAGAATTATAATGGTTTGTGGTGTTGATTTGGCTTTTTTGTTACTTTGGACCATCTGAAATTCTTCTTTTTGTGCAAATACATGTTTGGACAGACATGTTTGGAGAGCTACGTTTACATGACAACGACGTATCTAAAATCTGAGATGTTTTTCCCCTGCATTTTGAAAAAGTTTCATGTCTATACTTCAACATTTTCAAAACTATCACAACACATATCCTATGTAAAACTATTCTACCAAATGCACAAAATGCTGTATTTATATGCCAATGCCAGGCCAGCATTTTGCATTGTTACCTTTAAATAGTACCTGTAGAGAAGAGACGGCGAGCCAACAGGGTTTATGTCTATGTACAATTTGTGTTGTGCTTTTGTTGTTGTGCTTTTGTGTTGTGCTTTTTTTTTGTTGTGCTTTTGTGTTGTGCTTATCTCTGTTTTTGGTTGTAATGTGAAGTAAATACACACTTTTCCACTGTTTTTGTTTATGTTTGTTTGTGCTTGCCTTTAATCAACACTCCCCTACACACATACTATGCGTGGGTGTGACTTTATTATTTTTTTAAAGATTTTTTGGTTTATGCTTAGGTGTTTACATGGACACAACTTTGAAATTATGTATTTTTGGCCGAAGAACATTGTCCACCCTAAAATTATGAGATGAGGTTTGCATATTATAATAGAAACTAAAATAGAATTCATTCAAACATCGACAAAATAAAACACAAATGGCTCTGAAAAGATGTGATCAACCCTAATGGTAAAAAATGGTGTTACCCTTGAACTAAAACATGCTAAAACCACTTCATATTGCTGATCATTTAGATCTGAAAAACTATATATATATTTTATCTTGTGTGTTGTTTTGCTCTCCCTGGGTTGTCCTCACCTCCCGATGTTTTAATTTCACATGGTTAAGCCCAGGATGCCTTTGACTGATGGTATAGCTTACATGAGTAGGCAGAGAAATAGAAATCCAAATAGTCTTCCTTCTTCTAAAAGCCCATGACACACCTTCAGCAGCCCATTATCAATCACAGAGGAACATCATAAAGGTACAGTCATAAGAAAAATAAATGAATCCACAAAAGTAACTCAAAAGCAGAAATGTAAAAGAGGCAGAGCCGCTGTACTTTTCTCAAAGAATACATTTCATTATGAAGAGAACGAGAAAGGTAAATTGACCCCATTGACAGTATGTACACGTCAGTCTAATTGAAAAAAAGGATTTATAATCATTCATCAAAATGTAATTAATTACGGAGTATCCTTAAATGTCTGTTCTGCTGACGTATCAATGAAAGTCTGACATTTGAGAAACATTTTAACCAATTATATGACAGTGCACCTTTCACAACCCAAACAAATAAAGTCATCCTTTATTATATTTGTGTATAGATGTTCAATACTCCTGTTTCAGGAAAATAATTCTTTCCTGCACTAAATGCATTATGTTTGAACATCAACGATATGTCAAATCACATGTATAGGAGAGGTGTGCTATTATCTTTCTAAGCTACTAGACTTTTGCATTTAAGACAAATAGCAAGCCACTGCATATTAAAGAGTACTGTGTCTATAAAGCATAATATTGTAGTTACACAATTAATATTTCACACCAAAATGTCACATTACATTCATGTTTATTTGAAACAAATTAAGACAAATCGCTCCTGCATAAAAAAACAGTGATTGATTCAACGCCCCAGCCAACAGGTCATGATACATGTGACCTAAATGTATGGTTTAGCTGCTGCCACTGATCTGGTTTGCACAGAGATGAACAGCATGTCATAAAGGAGATCAGTCTCGCTACGCTAATGACACAAGCAGATGAGAGGCAATAAAGATGACAGACAGCCCGCTGTTACAGAGTAGAGGCTGAGCTCCAGCTAAATTCCATGATCGACCTGAACCACTCACTCATTCACTGTGCAATGACATGAGTGCGAACAGCATTGGCAAAAAAATTATAATAATAATAAAATCAGAAACTCTACCTAAGTTGACAATAAACAAAAAAAACCTACATAATGTTTTTTCGTCATGATTTTGTGAAGAAGACACCAGCTGGAGGGAAGATTTTTCCACTGTGATCAATCATCTTTAATGGTCTGAGCGACAGCAAGTCGACAGATACAGATTCCGATGGCTTTTGAGAAAGCACTCAGTTCGAAAGGATGAAGACAGTGACAGAGCTTGCGATGAGAGAATCGGTTCCTCAGACAGCCTGACAATTACCACATCAAACGCCGTCAGAACGCAACGGACATGTTGACAGAGCTGCGTAGGCGTACTTCTTTACGTCCTGCAGTTATGTGAAGATTGCATGTTTCTTTAATATACATGCAGTTCCCGAAAAATTCTGCATTGATCATGTGGAGTGATTACTACAGATTACTACAGCTAGAAGTTAATATTTAGAAATGTACATGTTAAGAGACTACATAATTCAGTTAGTTATGTTGTATATCAACGCCAAAACATTATTGACCGCCGCTGAATGAATTGTTCTAAATGAAAAATAAATTGATTCAGTGAATAATAATATTACAAATAGTCATTACAGAAAAACCACATCTGATTCACATGTGTAGTTGCATTAAGATTACTTATGAAACACACATGAAGCAGCCTGACTACTAATTTGGACTAAAAAGCATGAGCATATTACTCCATCCCTAGCCTAGCTCCATGTTTGTTTTAGAATTTTTTTACGATTTTTTTTAATTGTTTTAAAGTTTTCCATGGGTTGCCACTGAGCTTTTGCATATGCACACACCTGTTAATGTACTAAGATTATTAAATCAGACATTCCTAGATGTATCGAGGGCAAGATTGAATAAAAAAATAAAGGTAATTTATGGAAATTTATTTAGTTTGCCCACTCATAAGAAATGCTCAAACTGTTGGTCTTTTTAAATCAATGCTTAGGACAAACCTGTATACTTTGGCATTCATTTCAAGTTGAGTTCAATGTCAACGAAGATTGTTTTTAAATGTGCTATATAAGTAAAAAATGAATTGAATGAACACATATGAATGGTTGCAAAGCCTCAGGTAAACTCTCTGCAAGTCGAGCCTTCTCATTTATGGCTCCTAAACTCTGGAATAGCCTTCCTGATAATGTTCGAGGCTCAGACACACACTCTGAGTTTAAAACTAGATTAAAGACCTATCTTTTTAGTAAAGCATACACTCAATGCATTGCATAACGGTATGATGCATGAGTGTGCTCCACACAGGTGAGCTGGCTTGACAACCACCTGTAGAACACACTCCTCCTGTCTTAATGCACCAGACATTGTGTTAGAAACTCTCATATGCTTTACATGTTTGTTTATATAACTGCTATTTTCATCTATAACAATCTAACAATTTTTTTTGCATCTCGTTTAAATACACTATGAACAGCGGCTACGCTAATTATTTTCTTTATTTTCTATTTCCACCTAGGGATACTCATCCTGAGGCCCCTACAGACTATGCAGCGCCATTGATGCGATCGTAGACCTGTGAAGAAATGATCAAAAGGTATACTGGACCAGGCCGTATCCTGAGCTAATGCTGTGGTGGTCAGGGAGGAATGGAGTGCATGAGACAAACAAGTGAAGGCCACTGTGACAAACAAGTCTACGCTTGATCCTGTGGGCCAGCCTGACCTCCCGCCGGTGCCCTACCACACCTGCAGCTTTCCACAATGGACGTCCAGCTTCTCCAGCTTCCGGCGCCTAGACTGCAGCTCCACACAGGAACTTTGGCCAGAAAAATTATGATCGTGCCCAACAGAGCCTGGTTTCTCTCAAGGTTGTTTTTCCCTTCACTTCGTCAATTGGTGAAGTTTTTTTCCTCGCCACTGTTGCCACTGGCTTGCTCGGATCAGGACTTGTGGAGCTGCGCTTCGGTGGATTTGCTCTTCAGTGTGGATTTCAACTTTCAGCAGTGAAACTTAAACCACACTAAACTGAACTAAAATGAACTTCAACTCTGAAATTTAGACTTTACTAGAACATGTTAAGCTGCTTTGACACAATCTTCAATGTAAAAAGCGCTATATAAATAAACTTGAATTGAATTGAAATTTGAGGGGCAAAGCTAACTATTGTATAATTCTGAACACAGAACGACTCTAAAATATTGCCTACAGTATATAACAAACCGCTGTAAACGAAGTTCAATATGTCTAAAACCTCTTTCTCAGCAAATGGCATCACAGTAAAAACAGCATATTTTCCTGCATGTAAAGTACATTATTACAGCTCTTATGCATTAGCATTAAAAGTCAGCTGCCTGTGAATCACGCCTCTCGTGAATACGCCTGGTCAAGCACACCAGTCTCTGAGAGATGAGTGTTACAGGAAGTGGAGCATGTTATTGCAGATTGTGAGCACAGTTAAAAGGCTATAAATCTATGTAGTATGTTGAATAGGTAATCAACATGCGTGTGTGAATGTTTGGGCTCCAGCAGGAGGGAAGCATTTATGCAGGAAATAAACCCTCAGTAATGGCACTCTATTTGCAGAAGCTCACAATGTGTTTACTGAAAAGTAATAATTAATAACTCTTCACAAAACGGTTGATTTTCATTACGGATGGCTGAAAGAAAAACTCTGATGATGTTATAGAATGCTCTACTGCAGTCTGTTCACTGATGGTAGTTTTCAAGCAACCCAATGACTAATTGATTAAATAAAATGAACAACTGTTCACATGTACTGTAGGCACAGACTTGACTGTAGATATCGCAGACTTAGGCTATGTAAACCCACCTAGAGTTGCTAGTGCTAGGTGAGCACTAGTATCATCTCACGCACTAATTATGTCAGAGGTCAAATCCTGACCTGCCCCGGTTTATGTTTGTTCAGAATTGTCGAGTAAAATACTAGAGCTGGAGGCCAAGGAGCGAACGGAGATTGGGTAATACAAGTCAATCAGCACATGATGAAAATCTAGATTTCCTCACAGGCTGTCAATCTCATTATTATCTGACCTGATGCTGCTAGTGAACACATCAAATGTGTTTCAGCATTTGTGAAGCCTTCTCTCGCATGTCTGATTATTTGATGCTTATGCAGCTCTCGTATCCTTGCCCTCTGCATGTGTCAGGCTGGTCAAAGAAACATCACAAATGCTGATTTATTCTCTATTCTCACAATCCCACGCTTAACATACACCATACTGGACTGATAGCTTTCATCTTCACTCAGATCTGCCTAAAACAGTGCTTTTACATTTTTCTGCATGGATTATGTTTACCACCGACGAGGCCAGTTCTTTGAGTGGTTTCTTCTAGCTTTCTCGTAGACCACAAACAGGCCATCAGGGTTAAAGCAGACAAAACAATTTCAGTGATGCAAAATGCATACTGCATTGTAAAATGAGCAGCTCTACAGGGAGCACTGCAAAATAAGATTTAGCTGATGAAAGTACTGATGACTTCAGACTAAAAACAGCCTGTTTGTGTGTGCATGTGGTTTTTAGCCTTAAAAAAAAGAAGAAAACTATAAATCAGCCATTTAAAACAAAGTAAAATACATGCTACCAGTCAAAGGCCTGGTATCAGTAACCAAGAAAATTAATACTTTGGACGAATATTTAAAATGAATACTTTAACTGAGGAAAATGCAGTAGAGATGGGTGAAATGGGCAAAATAGTTTTCACTATATTTCTACCATATCTTATAATAACAAAATGTATCATAATATTCATTTACAGTTAAAGTAGAAGAAAAGAAAAAAAGACTTTTGATTAATGTTTTTTATTTCATTTTTCCTGATTCAGTTTTTACTGAATACTTAATAAAAACCGTAAAATAAATAAAAGTTTAACATTTAAGCCATTGCTTTTAAAATACTACTGTAGATTCATTTATATTAACATCCTTACTGTCACATTTAAAAAAAAAAAATTATAATCAGACCAGTGAAATATGAGATATGAGACATGAAAGTGCCCGAAGTTGAAGAAAACTCTCAGACAGGAATAGTGGTAGATCGAGAGTGCTTGTGGGAGATTTTTTTCAGAGTTCTTCTTCACAGAGTTTCAGATCACCTCCAGCAGGTGCGAGCTGAACTCTTCCCATGAGAGAAGAGAGCCAGACCGGGTGAGAGATGTCTTCAGGTGCCCTGGAGCCTTCACCAGCTGCTGCAGAATCCCTTTCCTCCGCCTCATCATCATCTCTCTGGGCTCAAGTCCCTGGACTCTCGTCTTTTGTCCGCCTGCATGGGATTATCTATCACCCACATGCACACCGACACTCACATTAGGAGTGTTTTCAGACTCTCATCAATATTCTAGGCGAGAGGCTGCTGGACTGCAGGGTCTAAAGCGAGTTGCCGATTACAAAATATCCGCAAAACAAGAGCAACAGAGCAGCGTTTCTTTGGGTCTCCATCGCTTCGCAACTGAATTGTCTGCTTGGCATTAGCCTACGTGCCTTCCTGAGGATATTTAACTGATTGCATTGTTGTACGATGCAAGTAATGATTTTCAGAAGTAATCTGGGAGTTCAGCTCGCTGTGACAGTAAATCCTGTTAGATGCGTTGAGAGGCTTCGACTGATTTCTGTGGCCTTGCATCATAGCAGCTCAGGTTTAATTTCGCTCCATTAGTTTGGAGACGAGTTCAGCGGGTAGATGCCATATCAGGTGATGCCAGCATCAGTGTGAGTGGCAGCGCGTGCTCCCCGTTTTCAGGTATCAAAATGCACTGGCTTTCATACATCTCTAAAGACAGGCAATCTGAAATCGCTTTGGGTGCTAAAACTGAAATCGTCTGCTGGCTCAATACCGTAATCTTGCTAACCCTCCCACCTCCCCTGCCGCAGGTATATTTAGAGATGAATTCCGATAAAAAAAATGGCTTTCAAGATGAGAAAGCAGAGCCAAAAGCCTATTCTCACTATCCAGCCCAGGTAATGAGCCCAGGGGCCCAGGCCTGGATCCCGAGTGCAATCATGTCCAGTCAGCCGATTCCTCGACTTTCTAGTCTGACACAACAACGCGAGGCACAAAACAATGTAATTGTTTGCGGGAATCAATAACTGTGGCTTTCTAACCAGGGGAATTTGTGTCGGGCTCCAAATGCAGGACTTACTGTTCCCAATCGTTCCCTAGCGACTCCCATGATTTCTGTTCATGACAAATGAATTAACAACACAGAAAGCAGGTCTCAGCCGAGCCGCCGCAGAAGCGTGACCCAGATGCGAGCCGGGGTGTCAATTTATTTTCTAATCTGGAGAGGATTTAAGGAGAATTCCCTGCTGATTGCGAAGCTAGCGAACTTACAAGGGCAGCGCCTGATCGTCATTAGCTAAGTGTGGTGTTTATTGTCACCTCTGAACAGAGGAAGTGTCATTAAGAGATATAGTGTGCTATTTGCAATTTTCTGGTGCAATACTAACAAATAATAGTACACTTAAGCCACACATTTCTTTCTTTATTTACCAGTGTCAATTACAACATGTTGAGCGCGGTTAAAGATGAGCATCTGCTATTTGCGATCATCTGCTTTTTTTTCCTCATTATGCAAATTAAACTATGACATCACAACCCAAGCCATCAAATAAAGCACCACTATACTGGTTAATACAGTCAAGTTGATGTTGAGTATAAACGCTGATTGCTTGGCTATTAAAGAAGTTTGCAGTCGCTGGCTTCAAAACAGCTGTCAAGGCTCTAAAAACAGCACTTTCCGTCTGTAGTAATCCTGCAAGTATGCCGCCCAGTGTAATATTTCACTCCTCTTCAAAAGCCGCGATGCCCCCGCTGGACCTTTCAACAGCAGATCTGTCATTTATCTGCTCCCAGACTATGCAGCGCAGCATCTGGTGTTGTCCACCACCGCCAATCCAAGTCTCCTCCACCATTACCACTAATGTTGCATCGATCCGCTCGAGGCGTGTGGCTGTAGGATGTGTGACTCAGTGCCAATTGAGTTATTCATTCTGAAGGTGTTCTCCACTGATTTTGTCAACAAAAATGAAGACGGGGTGAAAAATCTGAATGTTGACTATAATTCTAAGATGAGAACACAGCAAGGCATTAAAAAAAAAAAAATCTGAATGTTGACTATAATTCTAAGATGAGAACACAGCAAGGCATTAAAGTTTGAAAATGTTTTTAAGACTTTTTTGCTTTTGCTTTCCAAGTGTTTGGTCAAAACACAATAAAAACTGTAAAATTGTGAAATATTTTATTTTAAAATCAATTGTTTCTACATTTTTCATAAACACATTGATTATTCAGAAATCATTGTAAAATACTGATTTGGTGCCTCGTTGTGATCAACTATTTACTGTGCTTAATCATTAATAATGCTTTATATCAGGGGTGTCAAACTCCTGGAGGGCTGCAGCCCTGCACAGTTTAGTTCCAGCCCTGGTCCAGCACACTTACATGTAGGTTTCAACAAGCCTCAATTTATTTGATAAGGTGTGTTTAATTAGGGTTAAAGCTAAACTGTGCAGAGCTGTGGCCCTCCAGGAACTGAGTTTGAAATCTTTAAATGGTAAATTGGTAAAAATCACAGCATTTATTAGAAATAAAATATTTTGTCTATAAATGTCTATTCTACAATTTTTTGATCAACGCACGAAATACAAAAAAAATATTTCCATAACTAAAAATAATCGTCATTATAGTTGGTGTTAAACTGACTAAATGTAAAGGATAGTTTATTAAAAACTTCTCTCAGATCATTGCAACCTCGATATCATTCTCTTTCTACTGGAGAGGTGCGGACGATGCCTTGAGAAAAGTCAGGCACCTGTTGGGCCCGAGCATGAGTTTCAGTGTTTTCCCACAAGTGCTGCGGCAAGACCGTAATGCCTCACAAACCCCCCGAAGGCCTTTTTCTTTCTTTCTCTCTCTCTGACTCCTTTCCTTTCAATTTTTCCCTCTGACACAAAGATCCTTGCTCTGCTTTCATTACAATACCCTGCTTTTCAGAAATGGTGTCAGGCGCAATTTTCCCTCCCTAATTATTTTCCGTCCCCGGTGAGGTTTGGAGTTCAGGCCTGGGGGAGCAGCTGCCATTAAGTGCAGGCCGGGGTGGGTTAGGGTGGTTTGGGTGAGAAACACAAAACTCTGGAGGTGAAAAGAAAGAAGAAGAAGAACTCGGTAAATTGTCCTAAATGAACTGCAGGGAGAGGAACGCATCAGTGCCAAAATGAGTTGGCAAACATTTGGTGGTCCCGTGCCATTCTGTTGGGCCGCAAGTCAACTTTATGATTAGGTAACTGAATGTGTTGATTTCAAACTCTAAGCCTTATTTCCCAGCTCCTCCTTCCACCCCTCCTGTTTCCAGCCCCTGTGATTTACCACACAATTTTCTACCCAGCTAATTCTACTGGAGGAGATAATGGCATGAATTAGGCCCTAATCAAGTGCCAATCAGAGATCCTTAGAACTCTAAATGTCAGATATTAGACGTCTCGTCACCCGTCGCTAGTTTCAGAGCTCCAACGAATTGTTATATTAGCTAATCACACTCACTGTTCAGGCAGTGGGAATAAAATAAAAAAAGAATGACATTATTCAAGTTCACTCGAAAATGGTGATGGAAATTATACACATCTCACCTTTCTCAAAGTTAATATCAGATGTGACTGCGAAGCTGCAGATAAGAACTGAGGCTTTTATCTTTGAGTTTAGGATCAGTCTACACAGACATGTCTGCATTTTGGCCTCTCATCTGCATGCGAATGCTGTTTTAAAACAGCCTTCCAAAGCAAAGACTGTTTAAAATGCCATTTGCTATAATGCCTGTTTTTTTTCATACTTTTAGTCTTTCTTTTTTTCCCCAAGTTTAAATTTAGTCAATATTCTGCAATGTCACATAGATTTTACTTATTTCACAGAATTAACAGTTTAGTTCGCTAAGTGCAAAATGCTAAATTAAACAAATATTTAAACATGTCTGTGGCATTAAATTGATGAACAATATTATGTTTTTTATGGTATTTCTATAAAAGGCTTTAAAATATTTAATGATTTAACCAAATATTTAAATATTCTAATTCTTTACATTTTTATTAAAGTTGAAAAAAATCTTTTGAACATTTAATAATTTAAATACACTTTAACATTAAATAAATTCTAATGAAATGACACTGAGTATAACATTGTTACACTGTGCATTCATTGTCTGCATTTAGAGCTTTTTACACATTCTGATTTTAAATGATAAGAGAAAAATGTTTATGCAAGGATTTAGTAAGTCTCCTTGGCTGTGATAGATATTTCAGGGTGGAGAAGTAGATCTTACTTTTGAACATATTTCATGATGGAGGAGTACAAAGATAGAAAAACAAATGCTGGAAAGGGTTAAGCACACCATAAATCAACGCAATTCATTATCACTCTTTCTTGTTTGTATTGTTATATTGTATCTGCCATACTACACACTTTTATAGGTGAAAAAATGGAAAAATTGCTCTCACATTTACAAACAAATAAGCAGGAAAAGCACAATCCATTCCTTGCGCTGTCTTTGTAGTGACTAAATTCAGCCAAGCAAAGAGCTCATAAAAGCTTTTTTACAATGGTGGAACAGACACGAACATTTCTATTTATTTAGTCCTAGGTCTCTCACAGCGATTTAACTGCTTTTCTATGCACTCACATATCACCACCATTAGACATGACCTGTGAAAACACACCCAAAATGTCTCATAAAGCAACAAAAAAAAGAAACAAAGCCCATTCCGAACATTCTTATTGAATTAGAAGATCCACAGACACATCAAAATGCATTTTCTATACAATTTTGCCCACAAAAAAAAAGAAGAAAAAAAAAGTAGCACTGGAACAACACTAGTGTCTATCACCCAGGGGGTCGAGTCAGGCATTTCAAAGAAAACACAGGATTGTTCCCAGGCTCATAAAGCGTCCTGGGCCAGGTTAGGTTACCAAAGCTCATCTGGTGCTGGCGTTTTTGCTGCAAAGATCTCTGACAGCTGCGGACGGCCCGGTGCCAGACCCCGTCGGAGCCGGATTCCTGGGGACACCATAGCCCTGACACTTGCCGGTCATTCTGGATGTTTTCTGCTGTTTTGTTAGTCTTGTGCTCTAGAGGAAGCGGAGACTGTCAAATAAGGCCAACAGACAGTCTGCATTCTCAAGAAATTATAGCCACACTTCAAGGCTGAAATCCTGAGGGTTGCAATTTCCTTCGCACACACGACACAAACTTGCAGCTTCTTTTCCCTCCAAACAATATAACTGTGATTCTTTCACCTTTGGCTTCTCATACAGTGTCTTATTACAAAGAAAACTCTCTGCTGATATGACCATTATCACCTGCACCCTCAGGTCAGATTGCCGTCGGCACCTCTTCATACAGTCGCTATTACTCATCTTCAGCAAAACCAGAGCAACATAAACACGGCGTTATTCACTCATTCACTTCACAAATATGGAGAGGAAAGTCTGTCGTGATGCATAAGAAAGAGTTTTGTAGGGTCAAAGACTTGCAGGATTTCATTTACTGTTATTCTGACATATATTAAGACATTCACTAACACACAAATCTATTATTGAATAAAATGTATAATTATTACATAAAATGTGCTTATGCATGCTTATTAATATTAATAATGATGACAAAATGCAAAATAGATAAATATATTTATATGTATTAGCAGAGATTAAAGTTTGTCATGTGTTATAATATTTAGGGGTAATATTAATTATATAAAGTAATGCATATACACACATAAATATTATAAACAAAAATTATATTATCTTTTAAAAATATTTCCCAGGTGTTGTTTAACAGAAAAAATAAGGAAAAAAAATAAGGAAAAAAAAAAATATATATATATATATTTATTTATTTGTTAAACATGGTTTTAACAAAAATAATTTCTAATAACTACATTATTTTGTCTTTGCCATGATGAGAGTACTTAATGCACAATACATAATATTTTTCTCACTATTTTGCAAGATACTAGTTTTCAGCTTCAACCGCAATTTAAAGGCTTAACTAGGTTTATTAGGTTAACCAGGTAAGTTAGATTAATTAGGCAAGTTTTGGGGTTTCTTTTTTGTTTTATTATTTTAGGGCTTTTTTCTGTACCCAATCGAAACATGTATTTCTTAAAGCTGCTAATAACCTTTAAAATTGTTTTTAAAAAAATAAAAAAAATGCTTTTATTCCAGCCAAACTAAAAGAAATAAGTCTTACTCCAGAAGAAAAAACTAAAAAACATTATAGGAAATCCTGTAAAAATGTCCTTGCTCTGTTAAACATCACTTTGGAAATATTATATTATATTAAAATACTTAAAATACACATAACATTGTGGATGTTTTAAAGTGCGATATTTGTATATTAGATGTACATGTCAGCACTGTAAAACTCCTTAGAAGTTTAACTCTCAAGAATTAATAGCATTCTACCGTAAATTGTTGTGTTTTTATTATAATATCCTGACATCAAGCTAGAAAACAAGCTAGTAAACAACTACCGCTATCTCTGCACGTCCAGCTGTCAGGTACCGCCAATGAATAAAAATACACAATGAAAACCCCTCAGTGATCACAGCAAGACATAAAATGTGTCCCATTGTACTTGTGTTTGAGTCAGTAAAGCAGCTGCGTCTCAAGCTGCACAAGGACACCAGTAAAGTGAATTGTGTCCTAAGTTCAGGCTGGTGCTGTGAAGGTAAATACACGGCCAGTCAGAGGTGAGTCCTGGGACAGAGGGCCTCTGTTCACTTGTTATTTTTGGGAAAATGACAACAGCACTGACCGCCAAACCAGAGTAATTACAGGCAAAAAAAAAAAGTGAAATGGAGTCTGTCCATCAGAAAGAAAGAGAGAAAACACTATTCTGTCTCTCGACGTTCCTGGCTCTCACATGGACTTTTCCACCGAAGCCGTAATTACGGAAATAAGGAGAGATGGATCCAGACAAACAAAAGCCACAAATTCAGATTAAAATGCATGAACATCTGCTTGTGTTGTGGGAACATTCACCTAAGTCTAGCAGCCAGCGTGTACAGAGACACTACTGTGCCAAAATCAAATGAACTTAAACGAAAACGGAAAAAAGCAATCATCCATACCGGGTCGAAGGTCATGGGCCTGAAGTGAGGGGAATGAGTAATTGGACCGGAGCATAAAAAAAGAGACGCACCTGTAGAGCAGCTCTATGCTTGAAGGTCAGAGAAAATGTGATGGCCTGAAAAATATAAGTTGCCAAGGCAGCTGAGAGTTGAAAATAAAAATCGATTTATAACAGACAGCAGGAAAAGATACTAAATGAAGAAAGCAGATATTTTTAAAAGCTCCATCCAAGTGTCTACTTGAGATGTATTTACTGAATCAAGTTTCCTTTTTTTAAATACAGCAATAATATTTATGGATTGCTACTTGTAAAAATACATTGTGAATACAAATGTGGCTCTTAATTAACGGTTCCTTGCAATTCACAGGTGTTTTCAGTTTATTCATATTTTTCAATTGCCTTGATATCTGTTTTGATAACTTCCAATGCTATAATAATGTTTTTATATTATAATATAATATATTGTGTAAGAAAAAACTATACATATATAGACAATGAAAAAATAAAGTACTGGCAGCTCATTGCCTGATCAATCTGACCATTCCAGACAATACAATTGCAAATAGTACAAATATAACATTGTTAAATTTTCAACACCAAAAGTAGTCAGAAGAGAGATCAATTAGGGAATTTAAAAACAAAAAACAGAGCTATAGGCAACTTTTAATGACCAATAACATTTTAAACATGAATCTATTAGGAATAGATTACTCTACGCACTAGTACTTATAGTAGTAGTACGAGGTATCATTGTTATTGCTGTTATTGTTATTATTGTTATAATTATGTTTTATTATTATTATTATTATTATTATTATTATTATTATTATTATTATTATTAT
>CAIGQW010000302.1:13937635-13970687 GCA_903798125.1 Danio choprae | reverse complement strand
ACACACACACACACACACACACACACACACACACACAGAAGGCCAGGAGCTTCAGAGCTGTTCCCGCTGTCACTCAAAGCTCCAGCACCAGTAGCTCAGTCTCACCTCATTGTCTGGGTTATCTGCAATTCTAATCAGGGAGGCACAACCTGGCAGTCCGGCAGGGCTCGTTTTCAGCCGACTCAAAGATTATCTCACCTCTCACCGTCTACCTCTCTTTCTCTATCGTACTCGCTCGCTCTCAAGCCATTTGTCTCTGTCAGAACACATAAACCTCCTTGTCCTCAGCTAAGAGGTCTTGGATGAACCTGCATAGACAAGAGACAGCCAATCAGCAGCCTCGTTGGACAGCGGTGCCCCATCGCTATTAGCCAAATGGACTTGAGCGCGGATGAATTATGGCGAGTGTGGCGATGAGGGAAAGCCTGGAGAGAATTGATTTATTTAGCACAGTCATGGGCACACCTGAGCTCTAATGGGTTTGTGCCTCTCATTGACTAGAGCTGGATGGAGCCCACCTACCGTTTGCGCTAGCAGACAAAAGCGACGAGACAAAGCATCGACATAACATTCAGATTTACACATAGCTGATAATGGCTCTTTGTCTTGTGCGATCCATCTACCTACAAAACAAAAGCAACACAAAAATCGTCTAGCCGTGTTATTTGGTAAATACACAGTTAAAGGTCTATACTGTTTCCATGGCAGCAGGGAGAAGTCTCTGTTTGCAGTCAGCCATTGATCAATGGGTTTAAACTTTCATCAGATAAAGTGGAGAAGGTGAATTAGTTTATCGAATTGTTGCGCACAGGTCAAATTTGATAAAAACTATAGAGAATGTTACCTTGGAGAACTTGAGGTCCGGATTAATTTGAGTTACGCCTAATAAACTCGTGAGCACATTATTCTGGGCTTAAGCATGAACGCTCATGTCCAGTAGCCGCATTCCTCTAATGATGCGATGAAAAGCAAACCCAACTCTCGAGGGTTCAGACGCAGCATATTTCTCAACAACACTTAAGCCGCTTAATAACCTATTTAATTGATAAATATAATGTTTGAGTATATTTCTAACAGGACTGGAGGGCAGACATAATGAATGGGTTTTTCTGGAGTCATTTAGAACGGGTTGGAAACTAGTTTAGTTTAATTAGATCCTCCAGAGATGGGGGAGGAGGTGTCCCAGTTCTATTAGAAACTATCCTTTCATAACATGTTTGCTAAACGCCAGGCCATTTCATTAAAAGAATGATAATTGTGTCTAAGAAAGAACACAGGCACTGGGGGCCACGCTGGAGTCTCTAGATTTACATTGGCTCAAATAAGCCCTGAAAGATACTTCAGACCAGACTTCCTTAACATCATCTGATAGAAAAGAAGAAAAAAAAAACACTGTCGTGTCATCTAAACCTCAGTGAATTAGGCTCACAGAGTGAGTTGTTCAAAAATGTAATGTCATACACTTGAGAGCAGTCATTGCCCATGCAAAAAATGCTAGAACTTGAGGGTGGTTGCCATGGAGTTGCTATGGTGTTCATAACTGTCGTTGCCAGTGAGTAGCAATGAAGTATCTGAAGTGTTGCTAGCTGGTTGCTAGTGTGTCTTGTGTGGTTTCCAGGAAAGTGGTATGTAGAAGCTAAGGTGTAATTGTTCGATTGTTATTAGATGGTTGCTAAGGTCTTCTTAATGCTTGCTTAATACTATTGTTATTGGGTGGTTTCCAGGGAATTTGTATAAAATTGCTATTAATTGCTAAGTGGATGTCAGGGTGTTGCTATGCATTATCTTAAGTACAACTCTATTCAATTCAATTTAAGTTTACTTGTATAAAGTTTTTGACAATAATTATCATTCCAAATAAGCTTTACAAAATATGCACATTATTACATTACAATCAAAATCTGAAAGAGTTTGGGCAATGAGTATACAGTGGACATTAAGTGTTGCTAAATGGGGGGTTTTCTAAGTGTTAATTGTTGCTAAATGATTTGTAGCATGATCAGGATAGTTGCCAGGTAATTAAAATGAAGTTGCTACGCTGTTCTAAATAGTTACTAAGTGGTTGCCAGGGTGTTGGTAACCAGTTGGTAAAGTGTTCTAAACAATTACTATGAAGCCAGGTGGTTGCCAGGGAGTGTATGTTAAGTGTTGTCAATGGTTGTGTTAACAGATGATCGCTAGTCTGTTTTGGGTGGTCGCCAGGGAGTTGCTATGCAGTATCTCAAGTGTACTACATGTACTAGATGGCTGATATTGTGATGTGGTTGTCAGAGAATTGGTATGAGATTTGAAAGGTGTTCTTAATCGTTATTATGTTGCTGGGTGGTTGCCATGGAGTTGCTATGCAGCTTGTAAATCACTGTTATGCTATTAGATTATAATTATAGTGTATTATGGGTGGGAATTTGTATTCTAAAGCCATGAACAAGTGCATGAATGTTGCTAGGTAGGTGTTTTTATGGTGGTTGCCAGGGTGTTGGAATACAGTTGCAAAGGTGCCTGAGTAGTTATGTTGCTAGGCATTGGCATGCAGTTGCTAAGATGGTTTGAATAGTTGTTAGATGTAGTGTTGATAATGGTGGTTGTCAGCATGTTGCTAGAAAATTGCTAGAGTAAAATCATATATCTAATCACTTTTTAAAATTTATTTGGCACACCTCTTCTCATTAAGCCGCACTGTTTGAGGTTTCATTTATGTCTGTATCACAAACGACACAGGGGGAGTTGCATAGTGACGCCAAATAACAGGATGTCATGTTCTTGGAAGAGCAAACACAAAAGGTGCATCACAAAGTGACAGAGAGCCTGTCTGCTGACTAAGTGAGTCACTTTCACACTTGAAACTGAGTTTTTGTGTGCATCGTATTCGTGACAAGGTGGCCGTTTCCTTTCTTTCCGCTCGTTAAACACGCTTGCTAACACAAGAGGCACAAACATTCTCCCGGCGGCCTTGATTTTTACACTCAAGGTGCAATAATACACATTATTTCAGCATTCCCTGTCAAAAACACAGACCTCCCCTCTAAACACTTACATGTGCTACACAGTTCTCACAGCGTAAGTGACAGTCATGCCTCTTTTATAATCTCTAATATAAGACCAATGGTGTCTAGACGGGAGCTCACACTCACACTCTCACACACACACACACACACACACACACACACACACACACACACACCTGAGAGACACCAACAATTACTGCAAATTCACCACAGACAGAAGGAAAAGTGTGAGCAATGTTAGATTGCCAAGTGATGGCAAGCTGACGGTAACAATTTTCAAGGTGAGAGAAGAGAGGCTAAAGCACTTGCAGTTCATACTCAAACTGTCTAATGCAGCACCCAAAAAAGTACATAAATGCAGAAAGTGGGGCTTCAATAAGTAAAAGGTATTCTGTTTTGTTCAGTGTAAACATCTGAAAGAAACATTCATTGTGAACAAAATGTCCAAAGGATGTTCATTCGGTCCCTTCTCACATACTGTATGCATAAATAAAAAACGTAACTTAATATAAATATAATTATTAAATACAATAATATAAAAGTATTGTTAACTGAGAAAGCTACATTTTCTAACTAACAAACTAATAATCAATAAAAAGCCAAATACAATCACTTAATAACACAAAAATCTACAATTTTTAAGTTTAAATAACATAATAATATAATAAATAATAATAAAAGGTTTAATTAACAATTAAAAACAGTAAAACCTAAACATTTTTAAACTTAAATAAAAGCTAGTTAAATATGTATTTATAAATGGTTATGTATAAAATGCACCTGAGTAACATAAACAGTTTGAAAAATAAAATAGAATATTATTTAGCTTTGTACAAAAAAGTATAACAAAATAAAATTACATATAATTATAAACCAATTGTCTTTAAGCACAAAATATTATAAATAAATCTGATGATAAATACAGACTATCAATACAGACTAATCAAACAAACAAAGTCTACCAAGGAATTAAATGATTTTATTTACAAATGTTAAATAATAAAATAATTAAATAACTAAACAACATATTGGTCAATCTGACCCCAGTTACCCATTTTAAAAAAATCCTTAGACCTCAGGGTTTATGATTTGACAATAATGTAACTGGTAATTAACTGCTCCCTTGGATAAAATCCTTTTTTTTTTTTTGGCCTAGAACTTTCTTTTCATCATCCAGATGCAATAATTACTAGCGTCCCATCTCGATTATGAACTGTATCACTGGGCCTGGGGTTCCACCTGACCTTGGAGTCAGAGGTTGACAAATACCGCCCTGATTAACCCCCTGACAAATGACCCGGTTGGAACATTTAACATGATTAATACTCTCTAGTCAAGCAGAACTATTCAGGAAGACGCTTTGGGGAGGTCATGTCCTGTATTGAGAAAAAAAAGGTGGTTCATTAAAAATAACAGAAAAAGCACCTGCGATCAATCAAGCAAAAGTGGCTTACGACATTTAGAAGTTTCTCTCTGCATTCTTTCATTTTGGATAATGTTATCAGTATTAAACATGGAAAAACTGGGTCAGTGTCAATTTCAATTAGAATTGCAATTATAATTTAAACTATAAAGTTGATTTTCAGTGTTTGTTTTTAAGTCACAAACACCTGATTTTGTTAGACTCACAAAACCCTAACTTAAAATTAGCTGAAGCCAAAATTTATTTGTAAGTGTTTACCAGCCAGAGAAAACTAAAAAGTTTCTATCTCTCAAAACAAACTTTGTGTTGGCCTGTTTTTTTTTTTCAGCACATCATATTCTTTCATCCTAAGCAAGAAGAGTTCTTATAAATGTTTTAATAATCGTACGCTTTGTAGTTTTTATTGTTCTATCTAAAACTGTTTCATTCCATATCAAGAGTATAATCAAATAAAATGAGAGGCTGCATCATTTTACTATATTTTAACAATGGATGTCAAACATCCACTAAATTGCTGGTTTGTAAACGACAAAAACCATGCAAAACAGAAAAACGCAAACATCTGTAGGCACTCCTACATGACTGACTTCTTGTTCTTTTTTACACAAGCTGTAGGTTTTATTCTGTACTTTTTTGATTGAATCTGCCATGTATTGATTACATAAAAGACATGCAAACTGACTTGTTTTGCACTAAAATACTTCAATATGTTCTCCTTAGATCTAAAGGTCAAAGCCTTCTTGATTTACAAGAGCTTTTTCTATCGTTTTCCATGAAAATCATGACCTCGAGGACGGTGGAATCGTTTATTAGATAGATTTTCTGTTTCTTCTATAAAAGACTAGCCTCTTAACCCCGCCCTCCTCCTTTCCTTTTTGCCTTAATTATTGACTTCTTGTTTTTCATAACGTCTAGTAACATTAATAGGCCATCAAGAAAGTAAAAAGCAATTTTACTAGTTTTTCAATGCAATGAATATGAATGAAAATTGGTGCTTTTGAACTTCAAAATGAAAAAACAAAAAGCATAAAAGCAGCCAACTCGCTGTACAAAGCTATTGTCTGGCTTCTACCCCTTTAAATAACACAATGAATGGCTTCATATCCTACAACTGTTTCGTCAACATTGCAATGGAGTAGAAGAAGTCCAAAAAAGGCACATAAAGTGGTTTCTCAAGGGTCAGGTTAGGGATTTTCATTGGGCCATGTCTAATATCATTATCGTTCATGGTGCTTAGCCAGAGATGTGCCAGAGGTATTGTTTCTGTCACACCGCCACGGTTTGGCCATTTTTAACATCAGTCAGTCGGCACTTTGATGCTGCTTGCCTATCTCTTTTTCCTTTTTTAAACAAACTAATTTTTTCAAGAGGGTCTCTCTGAAGAGGCTGATGAAGAGGCAACATCTGCTTTCAAAGGGTTTGTTCATTATTCACCAGAGAGAGAGAGAGAGAGAGAGAGAGGATGAGTGAGCAAGAGAGAAGATGAAGAGGGGAAAAACAAGGGAAGGAGAGGCACCTGAGTAAACAAAGTGCCACTAAACACATCAATTAAAGGAACAGTTCACCCAATCATGACAATTCTGTCATCATTTTATGTCATTCCAAAGCTGCTTGACTTTCTTTATGATGTAAAAAGCAAAAAATGACTTTATTCTAAATATCTCTTGGCTCAAAAAAAAGCAACATAAAAAGTCCACGTTTGAGGTCTTCTGAAGTTATAAGACAGATTTGTGAAAGACAAAAGCTCCATTTAAGATAAAGATTAAGATCCACATACATTATATTGAAAACAGTATCACCATACTGTCACATGTATCTGCCTAATCTAATATCTTCATAAACTTGATTAATTCATGAGTGGATCCCATTATTCCCATCATTCTAGAGTTCAGCTTTTTCAATGAGTCGAAACAGTGACACCTCAATGGACTGGTAGATTATCAGTGGAATTTCCTAAACTGAAACTCTAGTCTGTATTTCTTTTATTATGTTTAGCTTTTTTTTTAAGCTAGAGAGCCACCATTTTCATTTACTTTCATATTTAAACTTTTGTGTTCTATAGAAGAAAACTGTATGGATTTTGAAAAGCAGAGTAAACAAGCAATATATAACACTTCTTTATATAACACACTGAATCTTTTTTCCCCTACAATAGAGTCTATAAGAAAATAATCGAAAATCACTGCACGCTCAAGTTCAAGGCCTGAAACCAATGATCCCAACATAACAGCCGTGCACATGCACAGTAAACAATAAACAACCCAAAGGGAAAAATAGCATATCAGAGCTTTTTATTGTGTGTAGGATCACAGTGCATTGCAAGAAAAAAAGTTCTCTCTTTTTTTTGTTGCAAAAACACTCAGACGGCCAAAATGAGCTCTGCCTTCATTTTTGTGCGGCAGTGTCCTTCCCAGGGTAATGGTATTTTGTATAATGCTATTAGTAAGCTGAAAGCATGAAATCGCAGCACTGAGACCCACTTTTGTGGAGGCTGATAAAGGAAAGCGGGGGAATAATGCCCTTGTAGGCGAGGCTTTTTTGAGTCTGCACTCTAAATTCTGGTGAGAGGAGCTTAACGCACTGAACGGCCGGCACATCTCTCCGTAGCTATGCATTCTAAACGAGGAAAAAAAAAACATCACCCTTAAAACAGAGGGCTGTCGTCTGCCAAAAAGACATTGCCTGGATGTCTGCTGACAAGCCGAGAATGACCGCCATCATGGACTGTCAACCTCTTGTGACAGCTCACTTATCTGGAGGTGATAAAGTGTAGAAAGCAGAAATACTGTAGAAATAAGAGAGAGACGGGCACTTAAAGCATGGGCCAATTCCAATCCAGAATAATATGACGCAAAAAAAGAAAGAAAAGGAGTTGACATCTCTAATATTGGTGCTCATAAAAGACAATCACTGCCCTAATGCCCACCAGGGTGCCATCCCACAGTCTCCTGACCTTGTCTCCAAGTACCCCCCCTAGGGTAAAAATTTTAAGGGCTGAAAAACAATCTTTACGCTGGCAAACAGTGGTTCGGGCCACCTCAGAGGTCATGAGCTGATCTAGTGGCTCTGGGGACAAGAGGAAAAGGCCAGGAATGCAGAGGAGAAAGAAGAAAGAAAGAGCAAGAGAGGAAGACAGGATGATTTAATGTGTCCAGCAGCTCCAGAACGGCCCCAGAGTGTCTGTCTTGTTGGCCAGGTGGAGAGGTCATCATTACCATTGACCACTGGTAAGCAAACACTCACTGACCCTCCATTCTCGCTTGGTTGAATTTTTCATGAATACAGTACTTTCTGACTTTGCAGCATAGCTATGCATTACTTCAAACAATTTAGCTTTGAAAGTCATGCAAGTCTTGAGATATAATGTCATTATAATGTTCTACATTTCTTCTATAATATTAAAATAAAACTATTTTATCATATGCAATTTTGCTTATATAGATCATGTGGTTTGAAATAATAATAGCAACTGTGTCAGTGTGAATGTGTTACCAACATTTCGAGCTAAAATAGATTTCTCAGAGACATAGGCTGAATAAGAATCAGCTTTACCTGTTATAAAAACATCCAATGCATTACAGCAAATAAAACATTCAATTCCAACACATGACAAGACTGCAGATATTCCCAAATGGGATAAAGCAACTTTGCATGGCACATCAGCAGAGAAGGATTCAGTTGCCTTTTTTTGTTCCAGCTGCATTTCCTTTGTCACCTTCTGCTCTACGGCCCATTAGTAACACAGCTCTGGCATACGGCTTTAAAAGGCTGTAGAATAATGAAGGTACAGTCATACACTGGCTAAAGTCTTTTATATTATTCATGCACCATTTTCAGTAATCAGAAAGCACATGCTTTTGGAGAGAGAAAGAATCTCAAATCAAGTCCAAGTCAAGGCCATTTAGCGCTGAACCCAAAGCGCTGTAAAAGGTTTTTTGGGTAGTGCATTCAGACACTTGCAACTACGAATGTCAAAACAACTGCTGTTGTTTAGAGCTTTATTCATAAATGTGCAAAAATAATAACTATAGCAGCTTATCATATAAAGCTATTCCCAGTGGCTAAAAAAAATGTGCAATGTTGCTTAAAATTGACAAAAGCCTACAGTACATTTACATGACACCATATTTCATAAAAATGTGAAAGTTTTTATCGTTTTGGCCAGGCTATATGTTTTTTTCTAAAGGTTTATTTGGAAATGAGTTTAAAAGTGAATTGAAAAAAAAAACATGAATTTGTAAAAACTGTGACATCATGTGCATGTATATTTATTACTCATTCTGTGGGCGATTAAATCTAAAAAAGAATAATTGATCAGAGGGTGAAATGAGATTATTCTGACAATGCTTGTTTAAAAACAGCTTGACAAAGCACAACCACTGTTATTTTAACCAAAACCAACTGATTAATAATCAACACGTTGATTGTCTACACAAACAACCACTGACATCCTATCTTCCTAGAGATGTTTTGATTCAATTTCCTGTAAAGCTCCCAAACTAGTAACTGTGTCCTTGATTGTATGGGCATTTTGCTGATCATTAACTGCAGAGTCTCTTAAATCAAACCCATCCATTTGTGTCCAATGGAAGATCTGAATACAGATCCTCATGCTGCAAATGCTTCCCAGCATTTCAGCCACAGAATAAAGCGATGGGGAGAGAGATACATTCAGATCTGGCAGCCAAGAGAGCCATAGTTAAGATTCAATTTCAGATCGTTCCTTCAGAAGACGGATCCTTTTCCCCCATCGCCGGACGCACAAGAAGCACAAGAGAAATCTCAGAGCTGAAGGCTATCTCTGCTCTGTTGTGACAGCTTGAGAATTACAGAATTTTCTTTTTTTAAAAACACCTCATTGACTGTCTAGGGGAAATTCCAGCCCATTCTTCACAGGCTGAATATAAAGCGCAGTGGTATTGTGCAACCGGTGGGAGTGTCTGATCTGTGACAGTGTCTCCTAACCTGACATGTCTGCTAGCAGATCTCATCCACCTCTGCTGTTGATAAGTCCTATCTGCATAGACCAGATGATCCTTCCATCAATCTCCAACAATGTTGTGGAGGCCACAATATAATTAATCTGAAACTCACACTGCAACATTATACAATTCAGTCAGCTCCCTAGGTCAAGAATCAGCAGGTTGTGTTAATTAATTCAGGTATTGGTAAAGACAGTGAGGAGCTTGGTTTACTAGACATTGGCATGATAACATCCTCACTGTACAACATCCAAACTGGAATTTATTAATAACTTTACATATTACATATAGGGCAGCATGGTGGTGCAGTGGGTAGCACATTCGCCTCACAACAAGAAGGTCGCTGGTTCGAGCCTCGGCTGGGTCAGTTGGCATTTCTGTGTGGAGTTTTCATGTTCTCCCTGTGTTTGCGTGGGTTTCCTCCGGTTCCCCGGTGCTCCGGTTCCCCCCACAAGTCCAAAAACGTGGTATACGTGAATTGGGTAATCTAAATTGTCCGTAGTGTATGTGTGAATGAGTGTGTATGAATGTTTGGATTTAGTTGTATGGTTGTTTCCCAGTAATGGGTTGCAGCTGAAAGGGCATCCGCTGCGTAAAACATATGCTGGATAAGTTGGCGGTTCATTCCGCTGTGGCGACCCCAGATTAATAAAGGGACTAAGCCGAAGAGAAAATGAATGAATGAATGAATATTACATATACATTTATAAATTAATTTATATTCTTTTTTTTTACATATAAATTTTAAAAGTACATAATTTACATCACATAATTTAATGTTTAAATAATTTGATTGTTTCATATACTAGCAACATTTCAATAATTTATGATATTAGTTTAACATACAATTTATTATAAATGTTTGCTAGATTGTTCTGTACCTGTCTAACTATGTTCATTTATGATTAAATAATCATAAAAAAAATATGTGTCCCTTGGTAATTTGGTTCACTTGATCCATAACATTTTTAAAGGAATATAATGAGCATCAATGCACCCTGATTTTCAAAGTGCATTGTGAGACATTTCAGGGAGCAAATGTTTCAGTGCATTGAAAGAATATTGCCATTGAGACAGCCTTTAAAGTGTTCGGAGTAGTAATGTGTTGTTATATTGCAATAAAGTGTTCAAAGTTGCAGTGCGTGTAGTTATTTGTTTGGTAAAGTGTTTGGGATGGTTTCCAGGGAGTTGCTATGAAAATGTTAAGGTATTCTGAGTGGTTCTTGGTGTGTTGCTAAGTGGTTACTAAGGTATTCTGAGCACTCATCATTCAGTTAGCAGATGTGGACAGCTATGCAGTTTCTAAGGGGTTCCTAGTAGCTTGTAGTGTTTTGCTATGTGTTTGCTAAGACAGTCCAAAAATGTTGCTACTGGGTTGCTATAAAGTGTGTTGCTAAACATTTGTAAACATGTTCTAGATGGGGTTGCAAGGGTACTTTGGTGGTTTCACCATAAACAAAAAAATACAAAAATAAATAAATAATGATATGGTCATTTTACTGCCCGCTACAAATGTCCCTTGTCCAGTTCCTTACGAAAGTAACAGCACACTACCTCACAACAAGCCAATCAATACGAGTGATCATTTACGTCCTGAGCACAAATGATGAGGGACCAGTTACCTACCAAAGCATACATGGTTCAAACCCTTAATCTACAGGATGATTAATAGTAGACTTAGCAAGTAGTACTAATTAAAAAAAAGGTGAAGCACAGTTAATTGAAAATGTTTTTAGGCAGAAGCAGATTGTTCCTCCCCCTCCTCAACAGTCGATATGCCTGTAAAAGACATCTAATAGGACCTTTAATGATCCGTCGCTTATGTGAATTATAGCGCTCCTAATTGCTATGGGTTTTACAGCAGTGTACAGACTGCGGTGAGAATGGCTTAGTTTTCTGCATTGTGGTTTTGGAAGGTTGCTGTGAAAGGCGTTTGCGTGTACGGAATCTTTGTTTGTTTATGGCTCTCACCTCCAGCTTTAACGGCTTGTGACAGGCCAAGCTTTATTAAAGTGGGCTTTGAGCATGCGCTGAGAGCCAGTAAAACCTTGCTTACTGCCGGTCAGGGATCAATTTTGACTGCTGCTCCTCAAATTAACAAAACTCAATAGCCTAAAGAGAACACCCTGCTAGGCTGTGTAACATGGTTAAATGGAAGGGTTTAATACTTTAATAGTGGCCACTATATTTAAATTTAATCATTGGCTGAGCAGAAAAAGACCTCTTCCTGTGCTTGATGTTTGCATTTTCTAATGGGGATAATGTCAACAGAAGGGTGTGTGCATGGATTAAGCGCTCTGCCTTGCCATGTCATGGATCTGCTGATATGCAACAAGCCCTCTTCATTTCCTGTTGCGATATATTTTTTTTTATTCTCTCATTTCCCACTTCACTGATGTCTGATGAGGTTTACCAGGAGGTCCCCTATTGATCTCGCCAACAAATATGCTCCAGGCTTCAAAGAGAAACAACACAGTAGCTGCTACGCATGTCTCTGTAATTGTGTACATCAGAGTTTCTTGACTCTTTTATGCCTTTCATTTTACCTAGGAAGCCTTCAATGTGTACTGAAATCATCAAAAGCTTGTCTTTACACCTCAGCCTGTTGGGTTTTAGCTGTCTGGTTTAGGGTTGGGGCTCAGGAGATGTTTTGCAAAATCATGCTGTTAGCAAGGTAAATAACTATCACTAGCATATCAGCCACATAGAAACCATGTAGCAACTTACTGCTAACACAGAAACACAGTAAACAACTACTGCATAGAAATACCTTGGCAAATACGTATAACACCTTAAGGCCCTGATATGCTTCAAGCTAACTTAAAAAACAAACTGGTGTGCCATTTCTAACAAAACCATGCTAAACTGAAGTCGATTGCCCAGATTAACTCCAGAAAACATTCATTATTAATACTACATAATACTCACTATTATCAAATGTCTTTTTTTAACTGCCTTTTCTCATTTTAGTTGTTTAGTTGCATAATGTTTACTTTGCTATTGAGAAGTCACATATTTGCATGAAACATTTTTTCTTTTTATCAATTTTTTATCATGATATACATACTATCAAAAATAAATAAATACGTGTTTTTTTAAAGAAAATAATACTTTTATAGGGCAAGGATGCATACAATTGGTGTACAGTAAAAAAAATAAAACATTTTTAAATGTAGCTAAATACTTTCATTTCAAACACATGCTTTAAACTTCAGTTTACCAAAGAATCCTGAAATACATATTTATTGACAATCACATCAGTATATTTGAATGGTTTATGGATCATATGGTTATAGGATCATATGACAATGAAAAAGGAACAATGTTACAAAACAATTACAAAAAATGTTCTTCGGTGCATATTAAGCTTAACTAGAATTGTATGCCTTCAGAAAGATGGCAGATGTACATTTGGCCCCATATAATCCTGAGTCAACTGTTTTATTTCACTGCAGATACAATGACTGGCTTGCCAAGGTTTCTGCGACTGATCCTTAATCTGCTAACAGTAAAACCGAGGCCTCTTTCATTTTTTGCCGTAATGAGAATTTTCAGCTCTTCTGTTTCCACCGAAGGAACATCCTTATAATTAGAATTTAATAACCTCCTCCCAGGATGTCAGTTAAACTCCTGTTCTTTTGAGCCTATCTTATTTATGATATAATAAGAAAAAAGGCTGCTAAGCTGCTCTCAGTTTTCATTTCGGATTCGTTTTTGTTTTGTTTTCAGAAACCGACAATAATTGATTGGAAATCCAGCACAGGTCTAAGACTCTCTAATCTAATTATTCCTAAGAATTAGCATAATAGGAGTATTACTTTAGATTTCACTTAACAACACCCTGAAAGACAGGCAAGATATATTGCTTTTAGCTGTACATCATGATTACAATTATTTGCATTGATACTTTTAATAAAGAAATAATGGATGAGTCATGCAGACATGCAACCTTTTTTGCACAGCAAATGAACAATGCAAAATAAACGCATTCAAACTTGTTAAAATCCATGGGAAAATGTAAATGGCCTACACAGTAATTATTTTCGCTTTAAAAGCAGAGATATGATCAATTTGATTAACCACTGAATAAGCAGATGGGTAAACAAACAAAGACTCAGATAGACAGAGGTAGATATGTAGCTATATGCAATAAATGTCCATGTAGCATTAAACCCCTGCACACTCGTTAGCATATGAATCTTAACTAAATAAGACCCATGGTGACATAATGTAAGCTTTCTCACCTCTCTTAATTGCATTTGGTGGATGCAGGTCAGGTGTGAAGGGCACCAGTGGGTGCTTATTAATACTCATTAGGCTAACTAGTCCTCACGGTGTCCTTTCTGCAGTCCAGTGGTTCGCTCCACTGGACACTATTGTGAGGACTAACCCCTCTCAGAATGAACCTCAATTTGCTCAGTCAGGAACTTTAGCCCTTTTTGCCCCATAATGCACTGCCCTTTGACCCAAGGCAGGCATCTATTGTTAAATGTGGAGGGTAAAAGGTGAGACACGCCATCCCCAACAACAAATGCGCTGATTCCGGTAAACGTGTACATGCGATGCTAAAGATTCATTTAACTCTAGTTTGGTGATTGATTCCAATCCAAAACATTTATCAACAGCAGATGCATCTGGGAAAGGAAAGTAAGTACAACAATAGACCATTGACTCATGATATATTAGATTTTATTCCACTGCGGCATCAGACAAGGGGAAGAAAGAAACAATCTCCACAGGGGATTTTCACAGATAATACTGCCGTGCAGAAATCTGGTGGACATGGAATTGTGGCTGCAATCCCGGTGCTGGGCACAATCCAAAAGCACCCTATTTATTCTATGTAATAAAGCTTTATAATATTCCAATGCCAACACATAGTTAACCAAAGCACAGATGTGGTCTCCTTCTATCACAAGGACGGTCTGTCTGAGAATAAGAGGATAAACTGCTCTTATTCTCACAGTAAATTAAAAGTTCAAGACAGCTAGACAGATTGAAAACTAGGTCACGCTGTGGTCTGCTTTTTGAAATACTCTTCTTTACTACTTTATTTTTGCAGAGCGTCACGCAATTGTGTGTACAAAGTGTTAGATTTTAATTTGCATCTTTCCTCTTATCTCTACTCCCAGGTGGTCAGTTAGCACTAAGGCGAGCACAGGGCAGACATTATTAAAGTGATTTTTTTTTCCTTTCCACGTTGTGACTAATCAAGTTGGGGTAATTAGACCCGCACGCCTGTGCAGATTGACATGAAGATTAACGAGTATTTGTGGCACGCTTGAATGGAGGTGTGACATTCGCCGCTTGTTGTCTGAGCAGACCTGCGGAAACGGCATGTTATAATCCGGCAAGAGTGTGCGCTACAGTAACTAAACACAGCTGTAAACGTGTGCTTTTCTCTTTCATGAAGTACACTTAAACACACTGGCCATGACCTTCTGCACAAAATAAGCAAACAAAGACTCACATTATTCTCCAATAAACTACTGCAGACAGGATCAAACACAGATTATAGGCAGTGTTATACATTCTCCCTCAGTTCAAAGCGCCGACAATCAGGCCTAATCAGATTCACACAGCCAGTCTATTGCTAGTCTTTGTTTTGTCAGACTCGGGACTCGAAAAGGGGAAAGAGGTTTGAGCGTGGAGAGAATTACAGACTAGATGAGTGATTCTGATAAGCATTTATGAAACATTTCTCTTCTTGTTGTTGCATGCTGAATGTTTCTAATCAGCGTGCTGGGCTATTAAATGACTGCGATAAAAGGACCTGTAAATCTTCAAGCCACGTATAAGTTTTTAAAAAGGCTGTAAAAAATAAAACGGTAAATTTAATGGCCATCTGCTCTCTGCTGGAGAGGACTAGGGTGTAATGTGCTTTTTCTGCGATCAAAGAGGCCATCTGCATCATGGCGGTTTACCTTCAGAGATCCCAGCACCTCCTACTGAGAGTTCACAGCCCTGTGTATTGAAAAACACTTTGACAAGAGACGTAACAAGTTAAGCCGTCTCTTCAAAACAACACAGAAAAAATGAAGCGTCTTTCTTTGGAATGAATGTACTGAATTTTTAACTGCATCGTGCAAGTGTTGTCTGCCCTGACACATTTTATAGACTTTAAACAACTTTTATGTGTGTCCTGTGCCATTGAGGGTGTTTAGTTACAAACCGAGGGGAGAGGAGGTGCCTGGCCAATGACAAAGAACGAAATATCTTACTTGGTCATTGCTCTCATCTCATTGGGGCTCAGTTAATAAAATATTAACAGCAGCACTGCAGTCAGTCAGGCCTCATCCAGGGTTTGCTACCCCCATGTGTGAATCGATTTAAACAGCCTACCATGGGTAGGACATCTGTACTGACACAAAACCAATGGTTTGACATCAAAATGAACAAAAACGCACATTGATAACAAATAATCCTTTAATGAATCCCTTGTTCAAAACCCATGTCAGTTTCTTTCTTCCGTTTGAACACAAAAGCAGATACTTTGAAAAAATGCTGGTTGCTGGGACCCATTACCTTTCATAGTAATTTGTTTCCTACTATGGAAGTCGATGAGTCCCAGCAACCAGCATTCTTTTGTTTTCAACATAAGAAAGAAACTCATAAAGGTTTAAAAACACATGGAGGACAGTTAATAATTAGACAGTTTTATATTTTGGTTGAACTATACGTTTAAAGCCATGTTTTTGTGCAAACGTGTTAGTTAATATAACTCTGTTAATACTATTTTGTAAGATTCTCAACGAACACATAGAAAATGTAAGCATTTGAGACTGTAAAACTACAGTTTTTATCAGGCCAATAATACACGATAAACCAAGTTAAATTAATAGATCGCACAGAACTGAAAATTTACTCACTATTATTTACTCACCCTCAAGAGTTTTTTGATTGTGTTGAACACTAAAGAGGATATTTTGAAGAAAGCCTGTAAGCACTGACTTCCATAATAGGAAACACAAATACTATGGGAGTCAATGGTTACAGGTTTCCAACAATTACGTTTTGTTTTTCTTTTTTTTTTTCTTTTTTTGCATTTTACAGAAGAAAAGAAACTCATAAAGGTTTGAAACAAGTAAAGAGCAAGTAAATGATGGCAATGTATTTTTTTGGTTGAACTATCCCTTTAAGATTTACATTAAATGCTATATCACAAATCAATGAAAAGCATACTCACCTCACACAAAAATTCATTCAAAGAAATGTGGACATGGAAAGCTGGGATGAAAAGCTTTTCTATAAATGTACAGTCAATTTTATGACAAACGTTCAGAATAAAATACATATAAATAGTACAAATACAAAATAATAATAACAAATTTACTAGTTTGATAGAAGCATTAGATGTTTTCAGTTGCATATATTTTGGCATTTTGGTTGCAACTCTGCTTTGGGACACGTTCTCATCACTGGTCACCTCCTTACCAGCGTCCTGCGGGATCTCATGAGAGCAAACAAACAATCGCTCAAACAGACTCTAGCAGACTTCAAACTCACTGCAGTGTAAACAGCTCCTCTGCAGTCTATCAGGGGGCACAGGCAAAGCGCTTTGAAGAGTGTTTCGGGGCCACGAAAAAAAAAAACACCACGGCACTTCAAACAACACTGAAGGGACGGCGGCAGTTGATCCCGCGCTTTTAAGGTTACAGAGCTGTGCAAACGTATACAAGTCCACACTACAAATACAGCGAGACACTTGGGTCGCACGAGTAAGACCACCGTGGCCGCACCGCCCACCTCATAAACACTGATCTCCTCTTAAGCCTGTCTCCAGCTGGAGTCTCTGGTCCACAGGGGCCCGTCGAGGACCCAGGTGTAAGTGCAGATTTCAAACAGGCATGGTGGCCCACCTCTGGAGTTCATTTAGCCACACGGTAGGGATGAAAGTGAGATGCGGGACAAAACCAGGCGCAGCTAACCTTCTATTCACACAGCAGTATGCGGAACTAGTATTTTTATAATGCAAAAGCTTTCCTGTGCAATTCTGCTGATGGTACTTTTATACTTCCACAACTGGGATAATAGTCACAATTATTGGGTGTTTTATTTCGCATTGTAACTAAAGACTGGGTTTAGCTTTTGTGAAGAAAAAAAACAGTGCTTGAAATGCTGCAAAATGTAACAAATTTTATGGCAGGTATTGAGCTGTGTGTAAATCAGTTATTGCAGTAAAGACAGTTGGCACACGGCAGGCTTTATTTCAGCAGCTGCATATCAAAATCTGTGCAGTAAAGGAGTCAAAATGGTTAAATACAGTAGATACAGCATAGCAGACCAAACTTATGCAAAGAAATTATCCAGTGGTTTCCTAAGTCCTGCCTCAGAAAACCATATGGAGATTATTTTTATTAAAGCTCCAAAGGACAGCACGGTGGCTCAGTGGTTAGCACTGTCACCTCACAGTAAGAAGGTCACTGGTTCGAGTTTCGGCTGGACCAGTTGGCATTTCTGTGTGGTTTGCATGTTCTCCCTGTTCACATGGGTTTCCTCTGGGTGCTCTGGTTTCGACCACACTTCAAAGGCATGCGCTACAGGTGAATTAGAAAAACTAAATTGGCAGTAATGTGTGTGAATGTGAGAGTGTATGGGTGTTTGCCAGTAGTGGGTTGCGACTGGAAGGGCATCCGCTGCGTAAAACATATGCTGGAATAGTTCACATGTCATTCCGCTGTGGTAAGCCCTAATAAATAAGGGACTAAGCTGAAGGAAAATTAATGAATGAATTTTAAAGCTCCATTGGAAAAAAAAAATTGAAAAAGGCAAAAATAGCGATGTATCATCTTTCACTTCAACAATGTCTTGTATAATTTAAGGTCACCTAAAGCAAAATGAAAAGAAAAAAGTTATACAATTATAAGAACTACTTGACAAGGTTTCTAATAACACCATGCTCAAAGGGGAAAAAAGAAACTGGGAAAAAAGCAACAATTAAATTGGTTAAATTGGCAACAATTAAATTGGTAAGAAATTGTGCCAGTTCAATGTAAAAAGTTGAGCCTTTATATGATTCAGACTTATCAATTGACTTTGAAAATCAAGTAAAAAAATAAAAAAAATCCACTGAGGAAGAAACACATCTAAGCCTGCATTAGAAGTGTCATTATTCACCCAATTAATTACTTGCTCTACAAACACAAACTGCTGCAGCTGAAGGAACAGAAAACCTTGTCTTAATTAGTTCGTATTAATCTCATCTCGCCCCTTTAAAACGTTTTTTTTTTTTTTTTTTCCCCTAAAAGAATCAAACAAATGGTCAGAAACTATTTTATTTTTCTTAGCTATGAGGAACATGAAGAGAAATTGGCTTTGTGTTTTGCTTGGCCATTGGGATCCAGACACCATTTGAAGGCCTTTAATGGTTTAAATGATAAGGTTCCTGGTGACTGACAAATTAAAACAGCCATTCTGGAAATGTAATGAATATAAATCTCATTTATGGAGAATATTTCAGTGAACACTCTCCCCGTGTCTTTCTCCATTTCGCAGTTCACAGAGCGGACTGTTTACAGATACCTAGAGATAAGAGCCAATTAGGACTAAGAGGTGTAGATAGTATTGTTGAAGAAAATTTGTCTTCTGCTAATATCTCTTCCTCGGCTCATAAATCCCCTCACCTCCCAAAAACCGTCATCTTCTCTTCCCGACTGGCGGTCCCCACTTCATTCCTCTCACTTCATCCCACTTCTTAGGCCTACTTTTCCACCCTGCCTGACATAACATCCGCCACAGTGAGCACAACATTATAACCAACTTCCTTACAGCCTCTTTCCTCTTTATCTTGCTTTTCCTGCCTCGTCTTCTCTTTTTATCCTCTTTACCATCTGCATCTTTCAGCATACTTCAATTAATCCTGAATGTGATGTGACCAAAACTGTAGATTACATGACAGCAACAGCATGGTGGATGCAGTACACTGTAAAAAGTGCTTAGTAAACTTGTTGTCATAAAAGCGATAAGCTGACTTTACTTAAAGTGAGCAAACATGTTGTAACTTGGAATTGTTAAATTGACTTCATTATTTTAAATATGTACAGATTTAATTTACTTAATAGTTTTAAGTCAATAGGTCTACTTACTTTTTAATCCAAGTCAACCAATCACATTTTACAGTGTGCTTACTTAATATATTACTTATTTCAGTTTTAATGAAAACTTTTAATGCCAGCAGCTAGCTCTCAGCAACTCTCACATGGTCACCCACTGAAGCTAAGCAGGGCTGTGCCTGGTCAGTACCTGGATGGGAGACCACATGGGAAAGCTAGGTTGCTGCCGGAAGTGGTGTTAGTGAGGCCAGCAGGGGGCACTCAACCTGTGGTGTGTGGGTCCGAATGCCCCAGTACAGTGAAGGGCACTCTATACTACTCAGTGAGTGCCGTCTTTCGGATAAGACGTTAAACCGAGGTCATTAAAAATCCCACGATGTTATTCGAAAAGAGTAGGGGTTTAACCCCAGTATTCTGGCCCAATTTACCCACTGTTCATTGTGGGCCACCATCCCCATATCAAAATTGGCTTCATCACTCTGCCTCCACTCCACCAATCAGCTGTTGTGTGGTGTGCGGTCTGGCGCAATATGGCTGCCGTCACGTCATCCAGGTGGATGCTGCACAGTGGTGGTGGATGAAGAGCAAGTAAAAATATGTGTAAAGCGCTTCGAGTGTCCAGAAAAGTGCTATATAAATGTAAGCAATTATTATTTTTATTATTAATATTATTAATACACTTTATACAGTATATACAGTACACAGTCAAAACATTGAAACTTTAACTTTTTTTATGTTCTTAAAGAAGTCTCTTCTGTTTACCAAAGCTGCATTTATTTAATCAAAACACCATAAGACTGTTTTGAATTTCTATTTAAAATTTGTGTTTTCTATGTGAATATATATTTCAAAGATGATTCATTCATGTATAGCTGAAATTATGGTCAATTATTTTTGGTGTTCAATAATTAGGGTTTTGGGTTTTGTATAATTAAAGATGAAAACATTTTGTTCCTTTTTATATGTTTGTGGGAATTAGTTTTTTACTTTAAGTTTTAACATTTCTGTCTTTACTGTCACCAATTTCCTTGAAAAGCAAAATTGTTTTATTTTTAATAGTATGGTTTCCACCGAAATATGAAGCAGCGCATCTGCTTTAATAAGAAATGATTTGATGCTTAAAAAATCTATTACAATGATTTCTGAAGAATTGTGTGACACTGAAGACTGAATTGATGACAAACCTGATTTGAATGAAAGTATGTATCTTTCAAAACATTAAAAACAACACGAATGTCTTTTGGTTGGTAGTATAAATACATGTTAATGATTGTGAAACAAGTTTCAAATCAGTATGCAATTTGTGGCACAGCAATTGATTCACTAAAATGAACTGGCACAGAAGAGTAATTTGTTCTGCAATCAGACTACACAGCTTGTGCCTTATGCTGGTTTTTGCATTAGTACCAGAATTATGATCTTGCTTACCTCAGTCTCATTACATCATCATATACAAATCCATTTTGGGTTCAATTCACAAAACACAAAAAGTCCAATCCCACTGCTGCTTCCCCAATGTTAACATTATCCTACGGAGACTGATACAGACACAGTAGATGTATGTGCATGTATGTGAGTGTCTGTGTGTAACACGTCCGCCCCAGACAGGAGGGCTGGAGGTACTGGGGGGTTAACGGCATGAATGAATTCATTCTGCCCCGTGGGAGCCGTCTCTGTTTTGCTTGAGTGACACTCTCTAGACAGATGCAGCGTTCTCCGGGACAGCCTTCACCAGCTGAATATCCAGAAGGAAAGATGCCCTCGCTCGCATCAGTAACATAGGAAAGAAGAGAGAGAGAGAGAGAGAGAGAGAGAGAGAGAGAGAGAGAGAGAGAGAGGGAGAGAGAGAGAGAGAGAGAGAGAGAGAGAGAGAGAGAGAGAGAGAGAGAGAGAGAGAGAGAGAGAGAGAGAAAAAAAAAACGATGACAGCTTCTCTCTGGAGCTCCCCCATCTCTCCTCTGCTCCATCTCAGGGCAGAAACACAGCATTTGTTGGCGAGAGCACAACCTGACAGATAGCGCTAACTAGCACGGCCTCGCGAGGCGCACCGAAAGCCTGACAGTCGGTTATGGTTTGGCTAAAGGGCACGACTCCCGGTCTGCGTTTGCTCATTGGAGGTGCCAAGATGTCACCCAGCACGATGTTGAACCCAAAACCCCCTTCATCACCAACACCCACATCTCTGATATCTCTACCCCTTCTTGCTAATATCAAGGCATAACCAGACAGACGTAACAGATGCTGTAAAAGGATGTCTATTTAGAGAAAAGATGCACTTTTATTGTGAGTCAGTCTGTGTAAATACCAAGGGTCTTGAATAATATTTCTACTTGAGCCTTTGTTCTAAGAAGAACTTTTTTTTTTCCCCCACACAATTTTGACATCTGTGAAAGTACAAAGGCTGTAATTATGACAGAAAAATCGACAAATGCAACATTTTCAACATTTGAAACACTGTTGTTGTGATGTTGTGTGTCCATGTAAACAAGCATGCACACACAAACACACATAAGAGATACATGCACATCGTTTCACACTCTAAAATAATTGCTTCCTATGGATGCTGGCATTTTACAAAACTGGGGCTGTGGGGTTTTAGCAAATGCTAATGTTTTCTTTTGTACTAGCATCATTAAGAGCTTCAAAATACACCCGTTCAGTGATCCCAGTTTACCACCAGTGCTGATAATGTGGTCTGCTTCACACTTCGCTTGAGAATCGTCTTTAGTAAAAATTTAATTAATTTGTAGTAATTGCTAAAGCCGTCTGAATCTGCTCACTTTATAGAGGAAGTATCCTGCTTCATTCTCCGTAGCTTTGTGGCTAACTCTAGCCCATTAAAAGCTAATAGCACTGAACCTAATCGGTTTCTGTCCCAAATCTATTTAATCCCATGCTTGAGTTAATGCTTTGTTCACCAGACGGTCTAATGTTCATCTCAGTGATAAAGATCACATAAATGCTCTCTGAGTACATGGGCACATCAGATTGGGTTTATCTGTTTAGCCATCGTTTAGCCACCGGTGGTCGATTATGTTCTGATTATAGTGTTGAATTAATTCCAGCTGAAATTGTATTCAAGTAAATCATTTATTTATAGTTTATTTGGTAACCTAGACACAAAGTTGCAACTTGAGCAGCAAACATACCAAAAAAGGAGGTTCTTTAAATGTGGCTCTGATGAGATTATTTTGAGGTTAAATCTCAAAATTTGTCGATTTTTACACAAAATGCAATAACAAAATCTGCAATTCAAACTACAATATTGAAGCTGCACATGGTTTATACTATTTTTTAAAACAAGAATATTATATTATATGATATTATATTATATTATGGGCGACACCATGGCTCAGTGGTTAGCACTGTCACCTCACAGCAAGAAGGTTGCTGGTTCAAGTCCTGGCTGGATCAGTTGCCATTTTTGTGTGGAGTTTGCATGTTCTCCCCATGTTGGCGTGGGTTTCCTCTGGGTCCTCCATTTCCCCCACAGTCCAAAGACATGCGGTATAGGTGAATTGAATAAAATAAATTGGCCGTAGTGTATGTGTGTGAATGAGTGTGTATGGATGTTTCCTAGTACTGGGTTGCAGCTTGAAGGGCATCCGCTGTGTAAAACATATGCTGGATAAGTTGGCGGTTCATTCCGCTGTGGCGACCTCTGATGAATAAAGAGACTAAGCTCATTTTCTTTTCGGCTTAGTCCCTTTATTAATCTGGGGTCACCACAGCAGAATGAACCGCCAACTTATCCAGCATATGTTTTACACAGCGGATGCCCATCCAGCCGCAACCCATGACTGGGAAACATCCATACACACTCATTCACACACACATACACTACGGACAATTTAGCTTACCCAATTCACCTATACCGCATCTCTTTGGAATTGTGGGGGAAACCGGAGCAGCCGGAAGAAACCCACGCCAACATGGGGAGAACATGCAAACTCCACACAGAAATGCCAACTGACCCAGCCGGGACTCGAACCAGCGACCTTCTTGCTGTGAGGTAATTGTGCTACCCACTGTGCCACCGTGCTGCCCTATATTATGTTATATTATATTATAAAAATTAAACAAAGTGAATTCAAAGTCTCAAAAAAGTTACTCCATGAAGGTTACTTTTTGACCAAAAAAGGCCCTATTATTCGCCCTCCGGTAAGGGCTTGATTCATTCAATTAGTAATTTTTTTGTTATCTTATAATTTCATATTGTCGACTAAATTTTCATTTTGTCACCTTGACTTTCTTGCATATCTTGAAAAGAAAGTAATTATGAGGTCCTGAACCCACATTTAAAGAACCACTCTGAGGTGATATTAATTTGGCCCCTTCCCACACTTATTGAGCCCTCTGACACCCCTTTTTTAAAACCATTGTAAAATTAGCTAATTAACTGCCTAAATACCTCAAACTTTTTTGTCATGCAGTTTAACTGAAACCTCACTAAAATACTTCGCTACTGCAACCCGCCTTTTTCTGGAGTGACAGTCAAAGTAATGTGATTGTAATGTGATCTGATTGGGCTATATTTTTATTTATTTATTTTTTTAAATGCTTTTCCGTTTGCGATGCTGAAAGTGGCCATTGATTTGACAGATCAAACCAGCGTGAGTGACTAGAATGCTAGGTCTTAATGCTAGATCTGCGAAGTGGCTTGTTGGTGAGAGTATGGTGGGGAGTTTTCCTTCAATGCTCCTAAAAGTGTCAGGATGAATTCTGTCCACAGCCAAGGGCTAAAGGATGCAAAAACTGACCAATGAGTAAACTGACAGGACGACTTATCCTCTAAACAAGAATGACTCCCAATGGGCAAAACCAGCGAGGCTCAGTGACCGCAGTACCAAGCATGAGGGTTTTCGGAGTCAAATTCAAAGTGACATTCAGAAAGGGAATGTTCGGCTTTGTCTGAAATCTCAGTGAATGACCCAGAATAATGTGAAAAAGGGAGGGAGAACATCCTCGCTCTTGAACTCAATGCTTCACTGAAGAACGATAATCTTCCAACCAGGCTCTCAAAAATGACATGGTAAAACACCTATCTAAGCATCACTCAGGCCTTAAAACGCGTTACATGGAGTCATGTGGATATCTTACTCAAATAACATGTTGTCATGGGTCAAACTGGAGGTAGACAGTCCCTCGAGGATATTTTCTCCACAAGCACAGATAAAATTATAGATAGCTTTGACCGTTTTTCTCTAGTGTGCCTTAGGTTTCAGGGTGTCTAATACCAGTGCAAATAACAGATTTACACATTTGAGAGCGCATAACAAAAGAAACATCAAAAAAAGGCGAGAAACAAAAAAATACTGTGTATATACTGTTGGTTTATATCAAACAAATGACTCAGGCTTTCCACAAACATCATTACTCGGATCATGATTGTTTACTGTGAATGTGTGAAGGGAAAAGCATTTGCAAGTCCCAACCGGGTTATTCCCATGGGAATGAAGGACTCTAGTGAAGTAGTTTGTTCAAGTTGTAAGCTGCATAGGGAATGTCACAGAGTGTCTGTTGACATTTACTCTGAAAAGCTAAATACTGTACATCAAATCCACACACACACAAACTCATACACAAAAACAAATCTGCACCTGCAACCAGCAAAACACCGGGGGGTTCAAATAACTTGTCTTTATTTTTCGTCACCAAATGAAAGGATTCAGGAGCAATTCATTATTGTTCAGGAACAGTAATTTGTTGGGAAAAAGTTAAAACACTTTCCATTGTGCACCCAGGCAAAGCCCAAGCGAAGCCATTGACTAACTAATGACATGGTTGCCGATGGCAGTGGGATGACAGTGGGGAGATTTATGTGTGGAGACACAGATGAATGATTCATCAGTTCTAGGGAACAGTGAGGGGAACACTGAGGCCAGCATCAGCGGCAGAAATCACGCACTTTAACCGAGATGTGACAGTAGACCTGCCACCTTGTCCGACACCTGCATTAATGTGTCCTTTATGCAGCTTTGGGGGTGGGGGTGATGGGGGCAGTGACTACCTTCCAACATATTTGCTAAGTGTTTGTATGTGTATTTAGTGGTATTTGCTGAAGTATTTGTCATATTTAGCAAATAGCATACTGTATAATGTAACATATTTTCCAATGTCTCATCTAAACACATATCTAAAGACAAGAATTGATTGAAATTATGACTTCAGGGTGGTCTACTTAACCTAGCAAGTATTTGTAGTGTAAATTTAAAAAAAAAGATACATTTCTATATATAGACAAGCCTGAAATTATTCATGCCCCTGGCAAATTTTGACTCAAAATAATTTTATTCAACCAACAAGTTTTTTATTGACTGGAAATGACACCTGCTTCTCCCAAAAGATAAGACAATAAACAAGAAGCATCATTGTGTAAACAAAATATTTCTCAGCTTTTGTTCACATTTAAACAAAAAGTGGCATGTCTACATCATCTTATTATCTTTAGGGAGAAGCCAGTGTCATTTCCGGTCAATAAAAATATGCTGGTTGAATAAAAGTAGCTTTAAGTAAGAATTTGCCAGGGGTATGAATCATTTTGGGGTTGACTGCGTAAAGTCATGTAAAAACATTTGGGCAGTACTGAAGTTCATGGTTTTATTTATCAGGGCATATTAAAAAAATGATATGGTTCTTGGAAGATCTTATAATTTGAAACATAAAACTTCATTCATGGCTTAATTCACCATGCTATCATGTATTTAAATAAATAAAGCCAAGATCTGAACATCAAACCTGGTTCAAATGCACATTTCGCTGCAAATTTCTAGAATTCACCACACAACTAAACTCTAAAAATCTGCTTTCTCTAAAATAAACCAACACATAGCACATCAGCAATTCTAAATATAGAGTTCACTGAAGTAGTCCAAAAACTAATGGTGTGATAATTTCCCATCAATTAGTCCATCCATCACAGCTGATTGGGCCAGAGTGTGATAGCGGAGTCTATTTCAGGATCCCTCTGACAAAAACCTGTGAACGAGCATACAGTGGGGGGTTACGGGCAAAACTCTCCCCTCCAAAAGAATACACATTCATGTGCTTGTGTAACGAGCATCTTTATCAAAGAGTAAAATGGCCTTGTTGAGATCCATTAGATGGATCCACATGCTGCCGTTCGCCTTTTGACAGCCGCATGTGGAGGATGTTTTGGTAAGAGTTGGGACAAAAGGATGGGTTTTGCATCATTTCAGGCTTTAATTGGAGCATGAATGTGGACGTAGCTAAAGTGGCAGGTGTGGTGCTTTTGTTCCAGTGCCGGTGAGCTCAACATGGATGAAAAGCAGGTGCAGGGATGAAACTGTTCTAAGCATTGATGGATCTGCTACCAAGCAAAGCTGAGGTAACCTGAAGATGAAGTGTGATTCATAATGTTCTGCATTAATCGCAAAGATGAAAGGATGGATGAATTGTGCACGGGTCATGCAAGCGACCAGGGATGAAACAGTGAAATCATGTGGACTTGATATGAGAGAGACAGTGGGTGAGATGAAAGAGAGGGGCAGGTCTCACGTTCACCCTAAAAACTGAAAACAGAAGGCTGCTTGCATTCAGTGCCGGATCAAAACACTGAATAGACAGCGTTTATAAATGTGCACCGCCCTCTGATGATAATATTCATGCTGAGAGAGACAGAAAAAGGGTTGGAAAGATGGAGGACATGAGACTCACGGTCCAAATCCACCTCTAATAAATGTTTAAATTACACAAAAAGCCAAAGTTAGGGTATTAGATCTACATTTCCAGAACTAAAACAGGCTCTTTTCTATACATATTAACACTTCTGTTGACAACTGAATTAGGTATCAAGAACTGACAATGAACCTTTGTTTATTATTACAGCATGTATTAGTCAGATTAACGTCACTATAAACTTTTACAGTTTGGGTTTACATCAGGGTTGTCAGGTCTGCAAAATAAAATTAGTTTAAAAAGTAATTTTGTGCTATTTTCTGTAGTTCCCCTTGGATGAAAACACATTTGTTTTCTTTCGAATCAGCCCACAGACTTTGCAAACACTGCTACACTGTAAAAATTATACATAAATTAGCCGTATTTTGTTAATGTTTTTATTTTTCTGAATTTATTTATGCTTTTGATTTGCATTATGGGACCTTGATCTTTCTTTCAAAAACTTTAACCTTGAAAACTTCAAAAAAGTGACTTTTATTAACATTTTTAATAGATTAAAGTATATTTACATGTTCCGTACATTTTCTGTTACTTTACAGACTTTTTTCTCTATATATTATTTCTTATACATTACATTATTTCAAACTACAATAATGTCAATAAAAGTCACTGTTAAACTATAGAGCTGAATTTTCAACATCAAAAGTTGACAGAGCAGAGATCAAGGTCCCATAATGCAATTCACAATTGTAAATATATGGAAAATACTTCATTAACAGAACACTTAATTACGAAAACTGTTAATTAACAGATTTTTTTTTACAGTCTAGAACTGTTAAATACTATGGAAATCAACAATAAAGTCAAAATAATGTCTATTTCTAGTTCATGATACAGTACCAAATGCACTAACTACATTAACTAACTAAATTAACTTCAACATACAGATTTATTTTTAATGTTGTATCATCTTTCAAAAATGTATGTATTTCTAGATATTTCTGTATGAAAAAAGAAACATGCCCTAAATTCTACAGCATTTCTTTGGTCGACCCCAATTGCATGTGAATAGACGACACACTGGGTTTTTGCCCAAACAAATCATCTGGAATCCGACTTAAGTAAACCCTTCAGTTGTGATCATATCATAAAAGCATAATCTCTGCAATGAAGCTCAATGTACAGCTGGTATATGCTCCGTAGAGATATAAGTGAAGAAACAATAATAACGAGCTGAATACGACCAAAATAGAAGCTCTATACAGTACAGTGCGCATCTTGCAGCCAGGTTGCAAAATGTACTGTACACATCCACGCACATGAATCCACAGTCTAAAAGAATATGCAAATCCCAACGTGGCACTTGTGCAAAGCGTCAGGTATCAATAGAAAGCTTTAAAGTGTGAAAAAGCAATTTAAAAAGCCATTCAATGGTTGTGTTCTGTCTATGGAGTCACTTTCACCCTCCCCCAAAAAAATAAAACGATTAATGCCTGCAGGCTAACGGATGTTGCTGGCAACACACACCGTCTTAATTGCTTTTTGCAAGGTCAGGCGACCTACTGCTCCATGGCTCAGAATAAGGAGACATAATTCAAGTATGGAACATGACATGCCCTTATTCCAGCTAGGAGAATCTAGAACATCACTATTCACTTTCTATGACCATATTACGGTCATAAAAAGGTTTTGAAAAAAAACATTTTGTCTAATAGACTAGAATAGATCATATATGTGAAACTAGTCAACTAAATAATACAGGTATTGTTACTTTACACTAAATATATTCAGGGTTTTATTATTTAGTTACTTGCACATTTACACTTTGCTTTATTGTGATCCAAAGGTTACATTCAAATTAATGAATTTGCAATAATCAAACAGACACAAAATAATTAGGCTTTGATTGTAGGCTTATTATACTACTGGTTATGAGGGACAATTCCTGTATGAACTGACACACTAATTCAAAAGGGGAAACATTACTATGGGAAACTTATGTCTAGTATTAACAAAAAGTATCCTGATAAATGTATAGTTGTCAGTGCACATCCAGTTTTTCTTGCAATTATTCCACGCCCTTCTATAATGCATTGTGCTTTCTTCTTGAGCATGAGTAAATGTTTTTACCTTTTGTAATAATAGTTGACCATAGTGTGAAAAAACGGATCTCAAAATCATACAGTCACTGCTGGAAAAAAGGTGTCAAAGCTTCAAAGACATAAAAAAAATAAATAAATCAAAGCATGAGAAGGACATGGAGGGTTTTTCTAAAGAACAGCAGTAAGTTTAACCCCTCAGGACACACAAGAGAAAATAATAAATTAAAAGAGAGTTATGGTTTAAGGGTATGTAATTATTATTTTTTTTAAAGGTGCAATTTTTATAAATTCCCTTTGTACAGTAGTGGAGTACATCTGTAAAGTGGAATAGCTCATTCAAGAAATCTTTTTTTAAAAACCTCTTATTTTGCTAATATTATTTAATTTTTTTCAAATTCAACAAGGGTGATACTTATGACGCAGATTAGATGTTAAATTCTTTAAAGCTAATTACATTTTTCTTGCAAGCAAACAAAGCTTTCTCGTGACATTCTCATAAAATTAACTAGCTTGTCTGCTGTCAAAGAATAACAGATTGTCTTTTACATTAATTGCCATTTACAGTATCCATTACTGTAATTTGATTTCCACCTATTTAAGATTTAACGATAATGAAATACAGTTCCTAATATTTTTTATCTAAAAAACGTAAGTTAGTAAATTCACACACATATACCCACTAACATTGAATAAGTGAAACTGTATTTATTTGAATTAAACTAAAATTGAATTAATGTAAAAAATAGTTAAACAAAAAATGAAAATGTATTTATCATTTACTCACTCTTCAGTGGTTTCATACCTTTAAAAGTTTATTTCTTCTGTAGAACACCAAAAGAAAATACTTTGAAGAAAACTAAAAACCTGTAACTATTGACTTCCATTGAAGGAAAAGAAAAAACTATGAAAGTAAATGGTTACAGGTTTTCAGCTTTCTTCAAAATATCTTCTTTTTTGTTCAACAGAAGAAGAAAATGATGAATAAATGATGGCAATTTATCGGTTTTGAGTGAAGTGCTCCTTTAAAGTACAATGATCACAATGCAGGACACACAACATGCATAATACATGGGTATATTTCAGCAATGACATGTGTCAATCAAAGATTTGTATAAGGCTTTTTAAGATGGATCAATCATATGCACCATTTTTGGACTATTTGGGGGTTTGATAATTTAATTGGTTTAAAAAATTTCAGCATGAATTTTCATGAAACAAAATCCCTAGTGAGTGAGTGTACACTTGACAGTGTGTGTTTGTGTGTGTGTGTATTTATAACGTGTTTTTTATTGGAACAAAATTTTTTAAATGCTAATTTTGGAAAACCTGCGGGTGAAATTATAGCAGACTGATTACAGAATGAGTTGAGCATGAAGGTTAACTGCTATTACTTCTACTGAACACACACAACTTTAGAAGGACAAAATGTCACCTAAAATGCTGCGATTTGTTTGGCTCGTCTACTTTAAACCTTAGTGCTAAAGAGGCTAAATGGTTTCAGTCGCAATGTAAACAAGTCAATATCCCCAGTGGGTGAAGACATCAAAGTCATTACACTACTGAAAATACAGCTAAGTAAAAAAAAAAAGCTCAACCATCATGTTAAACAAAACTGATAGGTATCAAGTCTTATTTACATCAGATGTAAAACAGCCCATCAAGACTCCATCAACACCCAACCAGATAAACAACCCCATACTGTTTATATGATCAGATGCATCTCTGACCTGCTTCATTTACTAGAAGGCAAACATCAAGATATTGCAATTTTGCAGTTCAGTTGATGTTTTAAAGATATACAGTACTGTGCAAAAGGCTTAAGCCTAAGATTCTTGCACAAATAAAAAAGGTATGGAGCAAGTGCAGGGTTATTACTTTTTGGTTAAGTATACCCTTAATATACACACAGAAAATATGGGAAATATGTACACAATATTTAGAACAAAATTACTTTTAGACTCAAAAGACTAGCATCAAATGTAAGTGTTTAACGTGACCTTTTTAGCACCAAGCAACAGCTTGAACTTTTTTGTCTTTTTAGTCTTTTCTAAAATAATGTGCTATTTAACATGAAGCATCTTTCAGCATTTCTAAGAGTTCTTCCTTAGATTTAACATGTTCTAACTTTCTTTGTCTCTCCAAGTGAATATCATACTGCCTATAATATTGCTTATACATACAGTATATAATATTCAGGTCTGGACTCTGTGGAGGCCATTTCATGACCGTCTTTGTTTCATCAGCTTTTTTTCTCTCCAAATATGATTTCATTACATTAGCAGTGTGTTTGGGATCATAATGATGCTGAAAAATAAAACTATTACAAATTAGGTGCTTTCTAGTATGAATTACATGAAGAAACTAAAACCTGTGAAAAAACTATTTTTCATTAATTCCTGCATCTTTCTTTCATATGTCTTAAACAATTAAACCCAAAAAATCCAACTAAAACCTGAATTTTCTGTTTGTATTTTAATAAAGAATATGAGAAGTAATATGTAATGTATAAATATATTTCCCCTTCTAAATAGATTTTTGCATGTACGAAGGTAGTCCATCAAATGATGACTGTCATATTTGGGGGCCCGTATCATCTAAATAGTTGAAAACCTCTGATTTAGACTAAGAAATAACACATTTAAAGATGCCCATTCAAAAGTAAGTGGCAACTGAAGAACATACTTTGCTGACCACATCAATTTTATTTTGATTGTGTTTGTTGTGCATATTGTTTGTGGCTCAACTACAGGAAGCCGCTCGACCACAGCTATGCAACCCTGAGAGAGTCAATAAACTGGGTGGAAAAGTCAAAACAGCCAAAACAGTTTACAAGAACAATTAAATGACCGTGGCCTTTTGCTCCACCCTGAGTTCAAAGCTTCATACAGTAGAAACTTTCCCTTCTGTTTATATTAGAGAGTCAGTTTTCTGCCAGATCTAAGGTCATTAGAAAGCAAAACAAGAGCAGGGAAAAATCTCCCAGAGATAAGAGGAGGCCTAGGCCCTTCTTTTTTTGAAAGAAGCGAGTGAGATGAACTCGTCACAGATGGAGGTCCTCACCTCGATAAACGATAGGCGGTAGGAAAGGGGGAGAAAAGAAAACACGTTTGTGTATCTGCAGCCCCGTTGCTGATATCGCAGGGTCAAGAGATAAAGCCACCCAGGACATACAAGATTTTTTTTACACTGGAGAGAGTGTGAAAGATATGAGGAGCTTTGTCTCGAGTGAAACAGGAGAAATGGATTTAAAACGGGTGAAGAGGGAAAAAAAAAAAAAAAAAAAAAAGAGTCACCTTAGCTTGAAGTCTCCTCAAGATAAAAGCCCAAAAGATCGCTTGCTACCTGGATCATCATTCAAACCTCAGAAGCTTTGCTCATATCAGCCTGCTTTTGCTATGGTTTCCAATTATTTCCAAAGGATTACACTTGGCTTTGTTCAGACAGGCAGTGAAAATCTGTAGATTTGGTGGATACTCAAATGAGATTATGTTTATTGTAGGTTACATTTAGGCCAAGAGAAATTACAAGGGATTTGTTTTTTCAGGTGATATTACATATTTATCAACAAATACTGGATATAAATAATCCCTAAAGTTTGAAGCATTAATAATATTATAAAATGTTGTCTGACCTGAATATCAGCCTATTCAAATTATTTCTCAATGATCAAGTGATACTGAAGACTGGAGTAATGACGCTGGAAACTCAGTTTTGACTTAACAGAAAAAAAAAATTATACATCAATATACATGAATATTTAGTATATTCATTCATTCATTTTCATTCATTCATTCATTTTCATTTCGGCTTAGTCCCTTTATTAATCTGGGGTCGCCACAGCGGAATGAAC
>CAIGQW010000302.1:13893119-13932635 GCA_903798125.1 Danio choprae | reverse complement strand
GGTGCTCCGGTTTCCCCAACAGTCCAAAGACATGCACTATAGGTGAATTGGGTAAGCTAAATTGTCCATAGTGTTTGAGTGTGAATGAGAGTGTATGGGTGTTTCCCAGTGATAGGTTGTGGCTGGAAGGCCATCCTCTGCGTAAAACATATGCTGGATAAGTTGGCGGTTCATTCCGCTGTGGCAACCCTGGATTAATAAAGGGACTAAGCGAAAAGAAAATGAATGAATGAATGAAACTTCTGGACAGAATTTAATGTAGTTCATCAATGTATCCCTGAGGTATGTAAAATAAACATTAAAATATAGTCATATTACATTGTACAGCATGCCCAGTATTTTTAATAGAAATTCAAATGTGTGGATCAGAGTCAGCAAGCAGTGCAAAAATGACACAAAAACACAAAACAAAAAGGTTTGTTGAGTGTAAATGCATTTTCTGAGTAAATTCTGCATGCTCACAAGTTTCCTTATAATAAACAACAAGCTGTATATTCATTTTGGTACGGTTTAGTGATTTTAATGACTAATGTCACGAACTGACATGTTTTATTTTCATATAGGCAGAATATGGCACGACATTAACAGATGAAATTTTAATTGGCCAAAAAAAAGACAACACAAAAACAACTAATAAAACAATTATAAAGCTTACCGATGGTATCAAGGTATGATTCTCTACCATTTTATCTAACGATTTAAAAAAAAAATGTCTAACCTAAACTTAACTGAAGGTGTAATGCAATCATAAAGTAAAAAAAAAAAAAAAAAAAACGTATAAAAGAGATTAACAAATTATTTACTGCCAATTAGCCAAAAGGTTAAATAGTTCTGAATTGCCACAATACCCTGCTATTCTACAGCTGGATAAGTATACAGTATATTTTTAATACTTTCATACACTACCACCACACTAAAGCACAGCATCAACTAGTTAAAACACTCTCAGAGAAATTACATTTCTTAATTAATCTCGTTTATAAGAGCCTGCCAACCTTTATACAAGCTTCCAGAACTTTTCACAATTTCATCCATATTCCTCTCAGTTCCACAACAATATCAGAATTTGTGATTAACTGACTAACTCCATCTGGCATACCGAATAAAGATGCAAGAGTAAAGCGAGTACACAGTCTGCATTAACCTGAGGCTAAACGAAAAAATGATCTGCCAAGCCCTCAAATGAACCAAGCTAAAATGCCTCACCGGAAAACAACTTGATTTTCTTGTCTGGTTTTAAACCCCCCCTTGTTTTTCCTGGAGTTAGCTTTCAGATGCAGATGATCCGCTTTTTCACAATTATGATGCTTAGTTAAAAAAAAGCAATAGAATTTTTCCTCACAGATTTTGAGCCTCCCTACAAAATTAAAGCACAAATAGATGAACCACACAGACATGCTTAACATGCTGGGGTGCCTATAGAAAATCATTATAATCCTTTGAAATAATTACTTTATTTTTCATACAGCTTAAAATCAAATCATGTTTCACTTTTCCAGCCTTTGAAATTTTTTGTAGCCTTCTCCTAACCTGTGACTTCTACAACTTTATTACATAGGTCTTTTGAAAGCAGAGTGTAACTCGAGTAAAGGTATAGATTTTCACAGGGTATGATTATTTTCTATAGGCACTGTAGCTGAAATTGAGCTTTTTGATGATGAATCCTAAAAACATGATGTGACAGAGTACATTAATGATTCAATTATCTCAGCATTGGTCAAAATGTCACAACTAGTTATGACGAATCCATTACTTCAAATGCACAGCCATGTGAAACTTTGCAAACCTCAAAATAAGGATGATCTCCCATCAGTTCATACACACACGCCGGACTTTACACTTCACAAAACAGCTTAACTAGGTCTGCCAGTCAACCCAGAATTTTAGGCTGAAGTCATTAATACAGTAAGCAATGGGTTGTAGATCATCACACACACACGCATACACTGCGAAATTGCTGAAAGCTGAAAATATCAGGGAGAACCCATCTCATGTCAGCAAAGCTCTGCGTTAAATTGAACCAAGTCTTGTGGGTAATGATAAGACTCTTTATTAGACACAGTGACAGGAAGGGCGAGAGAGAGAAAAAACTAGGCTGTATTTCTTATTTGCAGCACATTAAAAATACATGCGGTTTTGCCTGGCCCAGTAGCAGTATAGTGCGATAACTCTGCTCGGCTCTTTTGTTCTTTATTGCGCCGAGCGTTCCCAGAGGATTCGCCTGCAACTGCTGAGCACCAGAGCAGGACAAGCTGAATCAGAGAGTATGGGACCAGAACAGATCTCTCATCTCATCTCTTTCTCTCTTCCTCTCTGTACATGTACAGTTATATAGCAGTCAAGGGAGGAAAGGGCCGAAAGCACTCAATGCCGTGCTACTCTTGATCAAAGCCCCTCTTCTCCACATCAGTGAGGTCCGTTCACCAGGCACAGCAATACAGTCCCGCATCTCTGGCAGTAACAACTGTTCAAGGAGGAATTCTCAATCTTTTTGGATGTCCAGGTATATGATGATCAAGAGATCTTCAATCGTTACACCTAAGGCCAGCTCGAGTCAGTGCTGAAAAGCCTGGAAGGAAGAGTCAATGTAATGAGAATTATTCTTGTTTAAAAAAATGAGTAATGATGGGAAAGTGCTGAAGCTTGAAGGAATACCAAACCAAGCATCTACATTTTAAGATATGTTTCTCTCAATTGTTAAACAGTGAACATCTTTGTAAGACAAATATTAGGGATCTGAAAAATGTACTGCTGTTCTATGAATTTTTGGAGGCGAATTTCAGTAATCCTGATAGATATGGCACCATGGATTCAATCTGTAAAACAACAGAAAGCTCCTAGACTTTGAGATGAACTTACATTCATACATTGAACTGAGACACAGTAATTGTCTGTTGTGAACAGTGTAAAGTCTGCATACTTACTTCGAAAGGCTGAATGTGTAACCAAGTCTGTCCTAATTTGATAACTTCATCAAATGCACCCTCAAAATGTGTCTTTCTTTTACCAGACAAGAAACAACACAGTATATAGATCCTTCATTGACCAGACTATCCCAAAATCCATTGCATGGCAGTAAAGACAGTCCAAACTCATTGAAAATACAAAATGTAAAATACATTGCTCCGGGTATGTTTTATCGCAGATTTCAAATGACATATCCACCAGAGGGAGCTTTTTACATCTTTGCTAATCCTAAATACATTACTTACGTTATGTTTTGTTGTACATTTCAGATACAGGTTCTTCTTGTACACGTCCATGAGAAGATGGGGCTTGCCATACAGATCACACAGACCAGCAAACCAAAAACTAAACGTCAAACAATGTTTTCAAAAGCAAGCGTAAGCAAAAAGTACACTGCGACCACATAGTTTTAACTTGATTTTACATTGCTTTTACCTGTTTTGTAAAATGGTGCTTCACAGGACTCAAACCCGAGCACTCTGCATCACAAGTACAACACCATATAAAGTAAGCTACTGAGCAAACTAACCATGCCAGAAGATTCATCCATATGGAAATAGACAGGTCAGACAAATGTATTCAACTCAGACACCATTAAGTTATTTTGTGGTATTTATTTGGTGTTCTGAAGGAACAGCATAAACGTAATCCCTTATTCGTCAATAATATATCCCTGTAAATATTACTGGTGTGAATACTGCATAACATTAATTTTACCAAGAACCTGCAATCAAACTTATGTGAAAGTATGTTTTAGCGGTTTCATAAAATTTAGGCTGAAGCACGTATTTCCAACATTTCATAGCACAAGATTTCCCATTCTCATAAATACATGCTCCACAGCATCTGCTCTGCTCAACAAAGTTATACCAAGAGATCTGTTCTGCTTTTACTGCAAATCAACATTGCACTTGTGTTGAGGACAATTAGCAAACACAGGCCCCAACAAATGATGATGGCAGCAGCGTGGGACCTGTTGAGGAGAGCAGAATTGCAATGGTTACGTGTAACATCCCTTTTGCTTCATTTTAATAACCTTTTTCTTTTTTTTTGATGTGTCAGAGGCGTTCCGGGTGGCCCTGCCGTGCCTGGTGAAGAAACATTTCTCCGTGTCTCTCATCAAAAGCACAGGAAGAGAAAACTAGGCTACATAATTTATCAAGCTCCACAATTTTCATGCCACTCTTAACTTGGAGTTTTTCCTCTGAAGGACACGAAAAAGAGCTTTTATGAAAGGAGAACAGCTTTTACTTTTCTCTGAAGACCACGGAAATACAGATTTCTCTAAAAAATACATTTAAAAAAATTATGGATCCAATATAATCCTGTAAAACGGTAAAATGTGCAGCTACAGTATGTCTACACTAAATTAAGCTTAAATGTTCATCATACTGTTTTCACTATACATCAATATACATGTTCTTGTGCTGATTTGTATTAAAACAGAAAGCTCTCAAGGGAAATGAATAAATGAAAGAATGAATGAATGAATGAATGAATTAATTAATTAATTAATTACACTATTTTGTCAAAAATACAAATTAATACTAAATAAAAATCGATGGGCCTCACAGTGGCGCAGTGGGTAGCACGTTCGCCTCACAGCAAGAAGGTCGCTGATTCGATCCTCGGCTGGGTCAGTTGGCGTTTCTGTGTGGAGTTTGCATGTTCTCCCCCTGTTGGCGTGGGTTTCCTCCGGGTGCTCCGGTTTCCCCCACAAGTCCAAAAACATGCGCTATAGGTGAATTGGGTAGGCTAAATTGTCCGTAGTGTATGAGTGTGAATGGGTGTGTATGGATGTTTCCCAGAGATGGGTTGCAGCTGGAAGGGCATCCGCTGCGTAAAACATATGCTGGATAAGTTGGCGGTTCATTCCGCTGTGGCGACCCCAGATTAATAAAGGGACTAAGCCGAAATGAAAATGAATGAATGAATGAATAAAATCAATTTACTATAAATACTGTCTACACTCAAAACTATTCACTTTAAATAAATAAACACTGTACATGCTATTGAACTTTCTTGTTAAGCAACACAAAAATAACAAAGTAACATTGTAATAAATAAGTAATTCTTTACACCCAATTCCTATAATATAATTGGTGGAAATAAGTTAATTAATAATTTTGAATTAAAAATAAGTTCAATTCAATTCAATTAATCTTTATTTATATAGCACTTTTACAATTTGGATTGTCAAAGCAGCTTAACACAGAAGTTCTAGTAAATTGAAACTGTGTCAGTCCAGTTTTCAGAGTTGAAGTTCAGCTTAGTTCATTTCAGTGTGATTTATTTTCACTGCTGAAAGTCCAAACACTGAAGAGCAAATTCATCGATGAGCCCTAAACCAAGCAAGTCAGTGGCGAGGAACAAAACTTCACCAATTGATAAAAGTGAAGGAAAAAACCTTGAGAAAAGCTAGGCTCAGTTGGGCACGACCCATCTTTAACTTCCATCTTTACTTTACTTCATGTAAAAAATGGTCACCCAATCAATCATCAATCAATCAGTACTACATAATAAATTTCCTGTAAAGAAAATCCCCCAAAATAATGTATATGGGGTATTATTTGACCAATATTAGGAGTACAACAGAGCTTTAGAGTAACATACACAACCTAAACGCTTCTTTCACAACTATCAAAACTATTATTAAAAAGGTATCAGCCAGCTAGCTACAAAAATAAAGACAACCTACATGAAATGTTACTTAAGAGCATGGACCAAAATAATAACAAGGCCTGTTTTCATGTCTGTACGTCATGTCTTCACCGCCCCCATGTATTATTCTCATCACAATGGCTTAATTCATTCTCACCTTCCATCTTTCCTACGCTCCCTTTCCGATCCTTAGATTTGATGTGCAGAACAGAAAGCAATAACAAACAATAATGATGAAAAATAATGATGCTCCCGCTGGTGAATGCAAAGATGGACTAATGCATTCTGCAAGGTGTTATGATTCATCATCTGAGACAAAAAATTAAATAGAATGAACTGGGACAAAAAAAACTGTGTCTTTCAGTAAGTCTGTCCTAAATGACTTCTATCCTTGCACCCTGAAACAACATTATAGTTGATTCAAATAGTCGTAATGTAGACGACTTATATAAGAGGCAGGAAATGGGTCAAGACTGAGAGAGAACGTACTCATCAAAAAATTATTTGTTCAGTATCATGCCGGCTTGCATACAAGAAAAGATCTGCTGTTAATATATTGTTGAGACGGCTTGTTGAAACTTGCAGGGGGGAAAAACACATCGATAAAAAAATAAAAAACTGTATGCAGGATTAAAATGACCCAGTGATGACCAGAAGAAATGAAAAAAAGAAATAAATGACCATGTTTCCAAACATAAAAAAATATCAAACTTTCTGATTTTGCATTTAGCCTGCAGTTGTTTACCTAAAAGCTTTATTCTATATTCCTCACTTAAGAAAAAAGGATGTTTTTTTTTTTATTGAAAACTGATAATTCAATAGAGAACCTTTAACATCCATTAACCATTTTATTGCAGAAAAAGGTTCAATATAATATAATAAATTACATAAATTGTTCTTCACAATAAGGAAAAAAAAAACTTATTTGAACTGATTATAGAACGGTACCAACAGTTGTTGTTCTATTACAAAGACATGCATTAAATCCACTTTTTAAAATAAAGATTCTAAAATGCATTTCAATGATGTCATGCCTTCATATAATCATTTGTTATTATGTTGCAATGTACAAAGACTTAATTGAATTAAATACCCTGTCAGTATTTAAATAATCCACCACATTATTAAAACAAAGTGAAAAATTACACTTTATATAACAACCATTATATTGATATTTTGTATCTAATTTCCCATAAAAATCATAACAAAATAAAAATATTAAACTCCTAATTTTTTGGTTTTTAAAATGAGCAAAAGCCTTCACTTGCCAGACTAATATTCCACACAGTTGTACGAATATTAAAATAATACATCACCCCAGTATGCAATTATGTTACCATTTACCCACCCTTGTATCATTCCAACTCTTATTATTTTAGTTCAACTACTGAAAAAGGGCAGCTTAGACATAAAACTAAATATCTCTGTGTCTGAAAGTGAATGATGACCACATCTCCACATTGTTGACAAGACTGATAGCTGGTCCACCCAATCAAATAAGAAAACGTGCTTCTTTTTTATGGGAAAGAAAAAAAATCCTGCATAATAAGACGAAAGAATAAAAAGTCATTTGATATGAAAAAAGGCTGATCTGACAGTTTTGTACCTCTTATCTAAAACCGAGCTGTCAATCTAAGAGTTCAAATTAATCCAAACTCACTCTGGCTTTCAAACAGCCCCATATTCAACTTTATTTACCATCCCCGCCCACCATACCAAAAACCCAGATTCTACTGCCTAAATATGCCAGCTTTCTCAAACATCAGCATCATCACAACTCAATCAGATTCTGGATGCCCCATAGTTTCAGCAAAGCGGCATGCAAAGCCTCTCCATCAGGATTCCAAGATCAATGCTCATTTAAATCAAGAAGCTGCTCTAAATAAACAGGTTTTATACAGTCCAGTCATTCAGTTTGGACTGAGTCCAAACCTCACGTTTATACATATTTGGTATTGCGTATTGCTTGGTCTTGACCTAAAACAATTATGCTTGCTATATTCTGCCATATCATAATGATATATTGCACCAGACAGTCACATTTTTCATTCAGTTTGGGCTGTGTGTGTGTGTGTGTGTGTGTGTGTGTGTGTGTGTGTGTGTGTGTACACACTTTAAGTCACTTTTTACCTTTTTCACTTTTTACCTTTTGCATCCCTGTTTTTATCTTTTTTTTTTCCCCCCCGAGTGCTGTAAAATAATGTACTTTAGTTTAGGGGTAGGCACTGGAGTCTCTTTCTAGCCTCACCACTGGCATGGAAACCAGCAGCTTTTCATTTTTGAGCGAACAATCCATTTAATAAGAAAGTATCATATGTTGGATACTTGAATCTGAACCTTGAGGCAACATAATCAAAGCTGCCTTGTTCAAAACATCCAAAATAGCTGGTTCAACATGGAGGACATTAAGCTCACGATGAAAGCTAAACTAAAGGGTAAAGTAGTTTGCTTTGTACCATTTCCAGCTTTGTACTATTTTTATTTGTAATATTAAAAGCCATGTGGGGTCATTTCAAACAAGGAGAGCAAGGAGAAGGAGAAGAATACAGAAGAAAAAGAAGAAAAAGAAGAACAAGAAAAATTATTAAGAGATGTTTCTGCCACTTGAATCTACAGTAAAAGTAAGTTAACACCTCAAAGAGAAAAGCATCACGCTTGGGTTAAAATCACACGCCGATGGCGCCCACTGTTACTCGCTGAGCCATAAAGAGGAGATAAACAAGGTTATTACCTAAACCTGCATGCTATCATTAGTGCCCAGGGCCACACACAAATAAAGGCAATATCAGAGCATCATGGGCACTGAACGCTTACAGCACCATTCACCTGAATGCAGAACCATGAAAGAAAAAAAAAAAGTACCGCCTGTTTATTTCTGCATTTATTAATGATGTGCTATTCAGAAATCTCACGAACTTTCAAAAGCACATGTGCAGTTCATACAAACTTAATGAGCACAAAAATAAGACAACATGCAACTTTTAACAACACGAACTACTAAGGCAATTGTAACCATATTAAGCAGATTATGTCCACAGTTCGAAAAAGCTAAAAAAATAAATAAAAGAAAAATGAAGATGTCTTTAATTATAGTATAAAAACATTGTGGGGAAGAGAAAAAAATAAGTGTTAACCAAAACCAGCTTGCGCATCAGAAAACAAAAGATCTGATTACTTCCTTTAGAACTTCCCAGATGTTTTGACTGGGCCAAATGACATTTCATCAAAGATGTTTTCTAAAAAGAGCTTTGATGGTCAGTGTGGCATATTTATAAGGTAGTAGGCTGGGTTAAAAAGTAATCACAAGCACAAAATCGCTCAAATAATGAATATTTTAGCTCATTGAAGCCTTCTGTTTGAGGTTTGGTGCATTGTTTTCCAGTAGGTACTTAAAAACTAGAAGCAAGTTTCAAGTTGGGTGTAGTTAAAGTATTTGAGGGCTACATGTAATGTCTAAGATAAGTAGCAAAGGGAGGGCTTGAAGGCCAAGTAAAAGGCAATCAGCACGAATATTAACAACAGAGATTTGCATAAGCTTTCATTTGAATTTCAATGGCATTTTAAATGGAAGTAGGAGAGGAGGTCATATTTTGACAGCCAACATCACATACACATAAAAATTAAATAAATAAGTAAAAAGAAAGCCTTGATAAATGTCAATCACAATTTTTCTCCAGCTTTCTTAATATCCCACTAGAATACTACACAAAACAGAATAGTGCATATCTGCTAGGCTGTTACTAGAGTCAATGACATTGTTTACAAAGCAAAGTTTATGTACAGTGGTCCTTTGTATTGATAAATTGCTTGTAAAATTCTCGGATATCAAGATGCTTGAACCAAAGAACAACAATTTGCATCCTGTTTTCCCAGTGACTTCCTGTCTTGCTTATCACAAGTTACAGAAGGACTGAACTCCACAAATGGTCACTTATGTGTAATTTCACAGCATTAAAGTCACAAATCATGTGAATTTAATCTTCGATATAATCATCATCCCCTCAGAAAGGGTCATGACCTTTTGGATTAGATACAGCAAATAATAGACACAAGACGTAATTCTAATTAATTTATATTTTGTCATATACATATTTACTCCCAAAACGGTCCATCTTCTTTGGAGTGAATTTAAATTTTTATAAAAAATTATTATTTATTTATCTCATTCTAGGCTAGGCTTTCTCAAGCCAACATCAAAGTTTATCTTGACAAACTTTAATATTTTAATCTCTACTGAGTATATATGTTAATCTTATGTACAGTATATACTATAATATGTGCTTATTATGCTTTTCATTGCCTATTATCTTTCCTGTGGTGTGTTATGTGGCTATTGTGAAAGGAAAAAGTCTCTTTTTTTACATAATTAACTTGAATTTTTGGTGGTATTTTTGTTAATTTTGGTGTTTTTGCCACAAGCCCTTGTTAATTTTAAACCAGAAGAACATACACGTTAATGCTGATGTAGAGCAGTTATAACTAGGGCTGCATGATATTGGAAAAAACCAAGGCAGTGTATCTACAAAAAATATATAATAATCCAATCACAAAAATTGAGAAATACAGTAGAGCAATGATACTGTTCAAATAAAATATGCAGTGTTTTTTGATTTTCTGGAAGACTAGTAATATTCAGATACACAAATTTAATAATTCAATGTAAAATAACACTGTAGTCTTCATCGTATATTTACATAAATTCAATTAATCTTTCTTAAAAGTTAGAAACGTTTTGTTTTTTTTAATGCCTTAAACTGAATTAAATGATAAAAACAAGATTTATAAATGTTTTGTCAACTATTGGTTAAACGTTGCAGTGACTCAAACGTGGCTCCTGGTCAATTATAATACCAATTCGACATTACAGATCCTGTAATGTGGCTATTTGCAAATGTGCACATTGCAATATCGATGCAGAAAGGACATTTGTGCAGCCCTAGCTATAACATCTCAATGTACCACTATTGAAGTAAGAACTTACCTCTGACAAACATATTGCAATTGCAATTTGTGTTTGCAATGGGGTTGATGAAGAGAACAAAGCCTTGAACAAATCGTTTTTAAGACTCTTTGAGAAATGAGGTGATGGGAAATGTGTGTTATAAGAAAATAATCTGTTTATAGACCTTGGATCATTTTATTTGAATCATTTCAGTATAAGTATTAAAAAATGTAAACAAACAGGCTAATATAATATTTTGCATGTCCTTGACAGTAAAAATCTTCTGAATGTTAAGCCTCTCCTTTTACACAATTTATGTTATTGACTTTGCAATGCCGACAGCTACAGTTATAAGCTAAAAGCTACAGAAAACGTCTCCACAAAAGAGGGTTTGGTTTCGCTTTGCAAGCCACCCAAAATCTAGAGAGCCTGATGAAATCATTTAGACCAGTTTTCTCCTCTAAAAAAAAATGCAAATATTAAGTTATAGAGAGTTCGAGGGTACATGAAAGCATGTGTGTGTGTATTGAGTGTGTTACATAAATGATAGTTTGCATTCGGCAGTGAAATTCCCACAGTGTGGATAATTGGCTTACGTCTCATGAGCCTTTTATTCCTCTCAGAACTCCACATCTCCAATACAGGCCAAATAACGACTAATGTCTTTGCATCACGCTGCCACAGCATCTGGCAGAATTCATTTTCAGAAGCCACTGACAGGAAACAGTAAATTGTTATTGGAGAATAAGTGATAACGAGCTTGAATACGCGTGGGGTTTAAGTAAGAGACAAGATTTGCCTCACTCCTGCTCTCCGGGACGAGCACAAGCTCTAATCCTGATGTTGTTTACTCTGGCTGCTAAACATGGAAGCCAAATGTGTCACCAGACCTATACAATGCAATTATTCAGCTATAATTAAAACAGTAGCATTAAAAGGCAATTACAGGAAGTCTATGGAATTAAGCACTGATATGTTGCATAATATATTTAAAATTAACAGCAGACTATAAACTATATATATATATACTGCTGATACATGCTACATGCTATTATTATCGATATTATTATTATTATTATTATTAATAATAATAATAATATGAACACAACAAATTTGGAAGATATGTTATCCAAAGTTTACCTAATAAAAGAAATAGTATTCAAATAATATAATTCCTAAATCTTTATATTATTATTAAAATTATATTATCATTATTAATGGGCGGCTCAATAGCGCAGGGGGTAGCGATGTTGCCTCACAGCAAGAAGGTCGCTGGTTCGAGCCTCGGCTGGGTCAGTTGGCATTTCTGTGTGGAGTTTGCATGTTCTCCCCCGTGCTCACGTGAGTTTCCTCCGGGTGCTCTGGTTTCCCCCACAAGTCCAAAGGCATATGGTACAGGTGAATTGGGTAAGCTAAATTGGCCGTAGTGTATGGGTGTTTCCCAGTGATTGGTTAAGGCTGTAAGGGCATCCGCTGCATAAAACATATGCTGGATAAGTTCAGCATATGTTTTGCTGGATAAGATGTTGGTTCATTCCGCTGTGGCGACCCCTGATTAATAATGGAACTAAGTCAAAAAGAAAATAAATGAATGAATGAATAATTTTTAACAAAATCCTATCCCCAAAAAACTATAAACATATTTAAAACTGCAAATAACTTAATTAAAAACAAAAATTAAATAACCAAAAGTTACATAACTTTAAAAACTTTAAACTTTAAAACAAAATGATCAAATGAAATTCATTCATTCATTTTCTTTTCGGCTTAGTCCCTTTATTAATCTAGGGTCGCCACAGCGGAATGAACCACCAACTTATCCAGCATATGTTTTACTCAGCGGATGCCCTTCCAGCTGCAACCCATCACTGGGAAACATTCATACACACTTATTCACACACATACACTATGGACAATTCAGCTTACCCAATTCAGCTATAGCGCATGTCTTTGGAATTGTGAGGGAAACCGGAGCACCCGGAGGAAACCCACGCCAACACGGGGAGAACATGCAAACTCCACACAGAAACGCCAACTGACCCAGCCGAGGCTCGAACCAGCGACCTTCTTGCTGTGAGGCGATTGTGCTACTCAATGCGCCACCGTGCTGCCATCAAATGAAATCTAAATTCCTAATTAAAATTACAACAGTGCTCAATTATACAAATAAACCTCTATGTCTAGATCACACCTTAGTTTAAATGCTAATAGAAATGTCTGGCTGACAGAAAATGAAGATCAGATCGGGAGGGAAAAAAAACACCTCTTTCAAGCCTTCACCAGCTGAGCCTGGTGCAAATAGGAGAAACACTTTCCGACAGCTTCCATTAGATGGACGCGAATAGTGAGATTAAGGACAAGTCAAAACTAGCTTCTTCCTTCTGATGAAAAACACCTTCAGTCTCTACCAGGGACTGTGAAATGCTCTACAAATAAATTCGCTGTAATAACAGTCTATGACAGAAAGAAAAGATGTTCCATTGCCCTACTTTTTCTAGGCGTAACAAACAGCGTATGGCTTAAGAACACTATGTTTGGAATCGCCTCGGTCTTTAACCAGCACACCCAGTGACCTTGCATCTTCAAGGACACTCCATTTGAAATGCATTGAATGTCACAGCCTTCATTTCTGCGTGCGCTTAACTGGACTTGGCTCTTCTGTCAGTGGCCAATCAGTTTCGACTTGCTGAGACAGGCCTCTTGTTCCCGAAGCCCAGCCTGCTTGTTTGCTGTCTTGTTTGATCTTCTCTTCCTTAACCAGATGCGGGTGAATAAAGCGCATTTTGAAAGATTCCATTTGCCAAAAAAGCCCCATGATCCCCGCTGATTAATTAGGGGCTTTTTTGAGTGGGGGCCATAAATATTGGTGTCATTTCTTGCCAAGGCACCAAGCTCAGACATGTCAGGACCCTACGGCGCGCCTGTCACCTGCTCACTAAGGTGACCCCTCCACCTTTGTTTGTGTCCACGCTTTTGGCGAAGTTGCATGCATTAAGTCAAGAAGGCTGAGGGCAAATTAAAGTGAAGCAACAGATGGGTCGAATGCACATGTGATAAAAGCTTAATGCAATTAGGGCTCCTGAAGAGGAGCTATATCAGTGTATGCATAAACACAGGTAGCCCAAACTATCCTGAGCTACAGGATACACCTGGCTCAAGTCTACGATTTCTTCCTTTCTGTGCCTTTGACTTATGTTGAGTCTCAAAGCAAGATAGAATCCTCATGGAAAGTCTCCATCTGTTCAATAGTTTATTCAATCATCATTTCTTTTAAAAAATGAGAAGAGATGAAAAGGTTGGACTGGATCTTGATAAACAGCTTCCTCAGGGAAGGACCATGAGATCTTAACTTTCCAAACTCTTTTTTGCTAGTCATAGCATTGTCTGTATAATTGCATAAAGTTCGTCTCACATAAGCTAATTAATAAATAAAACATTAACAATAAAACATTTTAATAGCATAAAAAATATTTTCAAATATCAATAATACATATCAAATATCAATATTAAAAAGAAAAAATTTGAACGAATAAACTATCAAATAAATACTTTACACATTATCCAATAACATCAACTATTTAAATTAAAGGAATAGTTCACCCAAAAAAATCAAGTGGTTTTAAACTTTTAAGAATTTCTTTCTTCACAAAACAAGGATTGTTGGAAACCAGCAGCTAATGGTATCCATAGTGGGAACAAAAACAATTTTTAAATGCTATGGACGTCATGGCTTCTCTGCTTTCCAACCTTCTTTAAAATATCTTCCTATGTGTTCGACAGCAGAAAAACACTCAAACTGGTTTAAAACAAGTGGAGGGCGAGTACTGAAAATGATGACACAGATTTTTCATTTTTGGGCGCACTATCCCTTTTAAAACCGTTCTCTTCAAGCTTGCTGGTTTATCCTCAAAACCATTGTAGCTGTCTGAGATGACTGTAAGCTACGAGAGCAAGCTGCTTAAACCCCAGACTAGATATGCTGCCCTCATCCCACCAATCTCAATATTCAATTTAAATGGCCCGACGAGAGCCTACAGCTTGATATAATAGATGCACCGCTGCTAATTTGGGATTTGGCATCAGATTAAGCTCTTTATGATATTTCTCCCTGAGCAGACTGAAAGAATGTGACACTGGTAGGATTAGACAAGAACTTCAAAGCAGTGGGACTTTGTGATCATTAATGGACGTCCTAATTACTGAGGATGCACCAGAGTGCTCATCGTTCTCATCATTTACAAAGCACGACTTTGGTTAAAAAAATAATAATAAGCCTCATTGTTATCACTTAGACAAATTCTGTCACATCACTGCACCTACAGATGATAAATACTCTAGTGTTGTTGAGATACTGGAATTAATGGACATGATAGAAAATATTGATACTCAATTGATGCCATGTGGAAATATTGCCACAGCTTTAATTAAAGGATCAGTTCACCCAAAAAATTTTATTCTGTTACTAATTACTCACCCTCGTGCTGTTCCAAAACCCAGAGACCTTCTTTCATCTTCAGACACAAATTAAGATATTTTAGATGCAATCTGAGAGCTCTCTGACTCGTCATAGACAGCATGGGTCGTGACTCGCGAGACATTAAAAGTGCAGAAAAAGAACCAGAAAAACTGTCAAAACATACCTAGTGACTTCAGTGGTTCAACTGTAAAAACATAGCAAGCTCCAGGAACACTTTTGCACACCAAAAAAATATAAAAATACTTTGTTCGTCAATGTCTTCTCTTCCTCATCAGGTTGCAGAAAAACACTCAAACTGGTTTAAAACAAGTGGAGGGCGAGTACTGAAAAAAACTGGTTTAAAACAAGTGGAGGGCGAGTACTGAAAATAATTGTATTATTTCAGTTGAGCCACTGAAGTGACATGGGACATTTTATTTGTGACCTTTCTGGACATCTCACAACCGTTTCTGTCTATGGAGGTTCAGAGAGCTTTTGGATTTCATCTAATATATCTTAACTTGTGTTCCATAAAATGAAAAAAAGGTCTCATGGGATTGGAACGACATGAAGATGTGTAATTAACAGTTTTAATTTCGGGGGAAACTAATTATTTAAAATTAAAATATTTATGCATGCTTTAATTAATTCATTTGCCAGTGTTAAGACCTCAAATATGGCTTAAATGTTTTTTTACTACTGGTCTGTTCGCTCGCCCTACCAAAATTGTCACTGGCCAAGATTAAATTAATAAATAAAAGCAGTAAAAAAAATATATATTTGTTGTTTATAATCATGTAACATTCTAATAAATCACACCATTTAGCATTCTAATAAATGTCACAATTAATAATTAAAATTTTTGCAATAACAAAGAAAATATCTATAAAGTTAAATCATTAGACAAGTTAACATGTGAACAGTCCATAATAAAGAGGAAAATTGCAACGAATGACACAAACTAATACAACAGAACAAATATACAGATTGAAAGAGCATTTAACTTTCTTTTGGTAGGTCTAAAGATGTTAGACTGCAGGTTTATTAGGCTGATTTCACTATTTCTTCCTTGCTTTAAAGGTGGGTATTGTGGAATAAATATTAGTGTTTTTATGTCATTTGATATTTATTCAGGCAATCAGTTTAAGTCCTTTGAAACAGAACTCACAACACAGAACAACACACAAGTATTTTCTACAAGAGTTTTCTACCACATTTTGCACTTGATCTTTAAACTGAAACACAGAGAGTTTGCTGCATTAACTGTAAATGAGCCACAGAAAATCACAGGCCGGAGAGATTAAACTGTGGTGGGCCGAAACACCATATCAAACAGCTTCAAGAAACCTGAATATCGATACTTTTGACAACAATAAAAGACTCGAGAAAGACTTTTTCATAAACTAGTGAGCACTGCTCACTTACAAAATATGATCTGAGATATCTTGTAAAACATTATTTAATCCTGAAATGGCACAAAACATATTTCTCTTCAAGTCTGAGTGTAGGCTCACTCACTCCCACACACAAACACAAACAGATTCTTTCTAACTAAGACACTCCTAAATGCAGCCTGTAGCTCATTTCTTCAGCTTTTATCTCAATTTTTGTCTTGCTGTAATGTTTGCACGCCACAAACAGCAAAGAATTCAACATGAAACAGTTTACAGATATCTGAAGCTGTGTAAAAACGGCACACCCTGTTTGTACTTGAGGTGGATCCATCAGACGGGTATATTGAACTCCCAGAGCGCCTCTCTTCCTCAAATCTCTTGACACACTTTCATGTGAAGTCCTATCAGTCCGTGCCAGACCTGAAGGAGGAAATCTGTCCAGCCTCTGCTAAGGTTCTTGTCAGGATGACAGGGAAAACCCCAAAGGTATTGTTGTTCAGTGCGATCGTTCTATCAGATATGTCCTTTAGGATGCCTGGCATGTTATATAGGAGCCTGATGATTGGCTGTTAATAAAGGAACGTTATTAAAATAAAATAAAACACAGAAATAAATATCTAATGACGATAAAATATAAAAATATAATCAAAGTAATACATTTTTTTAAATATAAACAAAAGAAAAAAAATACAAAATTGTGAATGTAACATTAAATAAATATTTGTATAAAATACTTGTATAAAATGATCTGAAAACACAATTCTTGAGATTGTTTTGGGACAACATAATGATGTACAAAATATGTACAATTAAATTATGTACAATTTGTAAAAACAATAAAGTTAACTTAATCAATTTGAGTCAAGACAACATGAATGAAATGTACATTTTACAGTTTAAAATAATATAAATCAATTTAAACAAAAAATAAAATTATTGAACAAGTAACCATTATCAAAATAAGGCACAAACAAATGTCTTGAACATTCTCATTCACAGCTCCTTACTGGTGGAATGATCTTGCAAACCTTGCAAAAATGCAGATTGCACAAAACAATGCATATCACTTTATTGCATCCTGCTAAAAAATAAAAATAAATATATTCCAAATAATGCCAGTTGATTCAATATAATATACAAAATACAAAATATATTTTGCTTGTTTATAATGAATAACTTATAATATTAATCATTTGTAAGTTGTTTGGAATAAAAGTGTCAGCTAGGGCCTCACGGTGGCACAGTGGGTAGCACGATCGCTTCACAGCAAGAAGGTCGCTGGTTCGAGCCTCGGCTGGGTCAGTTGGCATTTCTGTGTGGAGTTTGCATGTTCTTCCCATGTTGGCGTGGGTTACCTCTGGGTGCTCCGGTTTCCCCCACAAGTCCAAAGACATGCGGTATAGGTGAACTGGGTAAACTAAAAATTGTCCGTAGTGCATGTGTGTGAATCAGTGTGTGTGGATGTTTCCCAGTGATGGGTTGCAGCTGGAAGGACATCCGATGCGTAAAACATATGTTTGATAACTTGGCAGTTCATTCCGCTGTGGCGACCCCAGATTAATAAAGGGACTAAGCCAAAATGAAAATGAATGAATGAAAAGCTAAATGAATAAAATTGAATGTAAAACAAATTTAAAAAAATGCACACATTCCAACAGAATATGAAAATGAGCCAATAACTACTGTATGATGTGGATTATAATACACTTCCTTCGTTAATAAAAAAAAAATAAAAGCAGAGGAAAGTGGTTTGTGGATGAACTTTGTGGTTAGCCCTGACTTTTAAAGCATTGGCCTTCCTTTTTAGCTTGATGTTTCTGTAAAGCCCAACCATTAAAACGTGCCCTCGATTAGATAAGTGGTTAGAGCAAACTGCACAGACTGCAAAACATCAGGATGTTTTGAGGTTTTGGTTAAACACACAGAAAAAGAAAAAAGAAAAAAAAACAGCAATATCACACAAATGACAAAGCATTCATCCCTCCACATGCAGTGGCCTGGAAACACGATCGGGCCTCTGCTAGTCTTGGATTAACCTCCCCAAGCCCTTCGCGCTTAAGTGAAATGGATCGCCCTCCAAAACTCAAGGACCCCCCTCCTTGCGGTCACCTGCGCCCCCTTTTGTGGGACGGTGGGGGGGGGCAGACGCAGAAAAGGACGGCAGTTTAAGCCAAGCCCTGAGTGACTGGATCAAATGTCACCTCACTATTTTATCCAGCAGGAATAAAAGCCGCAGTCTAGTCCTCTACTGGACGAATGCTCCCTCGAGTGCTTCTCCCAGCAGCCTAGGTTTTTCCTCCGCTTCAAGGAAAATGTAATGTCGCCATCGTCGCTCTCTCCCCTCCATTGCCATCCCTGAGTGGAAGCCATTCATTCTTCAATTGGACTTAATCAGGTTTGAATCGAGTAACAGGCCTCTGTCAATCTTGGCAGGCACTCAGGTTGCAGATATGCAATCTCCGATCGGGTCCCAGAGGCATATTTAACTCATATATAAATAAGGGGATTGTCTCCTGCAAATATATGATATGTCACTGCTGGCCAGAAGGCGAGGATATGTTACCATCAAACAGTCTAGACAGCCAGCATGGAGATTTGCAGGAAAAGTCGAGGAGGGGGGAGGTGGGATATCTTTCAAACTTTGCGTTCACTGCATCTCGTTTTCCAGTTAGCATCCACTTCGGATGAAAAATGGGTTAGACAAAATGAAAGTTTGGAGAGAAAAAAAACAAAACTTTCTAGAGGACGAGATTTCTTCCACTGGATTCTAGTCACTAGGGTACAACACACCTCACAAAATGAAAACAGTGTTTCATACAGTCAGGCAAACTTAGCCCAAATACAATTACAAAAATTCAGTTAAGACAATTGGGACGGATGCAGCCGGTGTTGCTTTTCTGCTCGAATAAAGTAAAATAAAACAAAACATAAAACACAATATAAAATAGCTAAATATATAAAGCTTTAAATGTATAATTTTAAAATATAACCTAAAATAAATAGGACAGTGAAAAAGTTAAATGTAAAAATCAGTACAAAAACAAAAATAAAGTACGCAGTACAAAACTAAAACAAAAAGTCATGGAAACAAATATTTTATATTAATTTATTTTTAATCATTTAATCAGGTTTCAACAACAAAAATGTGTTACGGTATACAAAGTTTAGAGGGTTAGTTCACTCCAAAATAAAAAAAAGTGTCAATTTACTCGCCTTGACTTGGTCCAAATTAGTTTGAGTTTCTTTTAGGTTCTATTGAACTCACAAGAAGATAATATATTTCATTTTCAAGAGTGACTGAAGAATGCTGGAAACCTGTAACCATTGACATCGATATTAGGAAAACAGAACAAAAAAACAAAAACAAAAAAAACTTAAACTGTTTTGGAACAAGTCAATGGTAAGTAAATGATGACAATGTTCCCTTTAACTTAATACTTTTAGTCAGTTTGACTGATGCAATTTGAGATGACTAAAAAGCTTCATTTGATTCAAGAAAAAAAAATCTACCTAACCCAAACACAGTATACCAGTTAGTAGAATAGAGCATTTTAATAGGAACTGATACAGCAGGAGCCCGTTTACACGCTCGCTGCTCGGACGACATGCCAAGGGAGTCAACTGATGCTACTGCGCTAATGTAATCTATGATCTCTCCCATCCCAATTAAAGAGAGAAATAGCCCCTAAACAGCTGGAGGAGAAAGGCCTCTTAGGAAAGGGCAAACTGTTTTTAATGTCAGAAGTCTCATTTAAGCAGAGCATCTGCTTTTTCAGGGAGTTTTATAGGGAGCGCAGTCGTGGCTAACACACACATAGACCCAACCATCTGGAGCGACTATAAAATAGTGTCTGTGCAGCAGAGAAACGACAGACAGACGTGCTAAAAAACCCACTCGCGATTGAGTCAGCGACGACCCCGATCCCTCTCTTTCTGTCTCTATTATCTGCAATCAGGTTACTCCTTCCTGTCTGCTACAAATTACAATGCCATGCTGTCTTTAGTCTGATTACGGTCTGCTGTGCTGGAAATCTTTTTTGTGCTGTGATGGAATATAATTTCTCTTCCCCTTGTGCTGTTTCGTGCCTTTTCTCCATTTCCTCTTATTGTGAGACATCTACAGTATTAAGGTATAATAACAAACATGCTATAACGCCATTAATTCCAAAAATAATAAATCTTTCATCTAATTTAAACATAATAAAGCCTGATTTCCTGAAGGACTCTATCAGCGCCGCAGTAAGCTGGCAGTCCATCTTACCTAATAGAGAAATGTTGCTACGTCAGCTAAAAATGTAGCCTGTATTTAACGGTGTGAAAGCACTGCTAGTATCCCCGTTTAATATTCTTTGATGAGGACTTAAATTGCTCTGTGATTCGTGAATGCGGATGGCTAGCATTTGCACCAATTACGGAGTTAAAACACCTTACTGATAAATTAGCTCAAGCTCTGTTTCTCATTATTCAGTCATTTAATGCTTCCTTATTAAGTTATCTGCTAGATTTAATATTCACTGGACGGCATCAGTTACAGTTAATAAACACAATTTTGCTTTAAACAGACACTAAAAACTGCAGTAAATCCATACTCTAAAGGGGGTCGCACACCGGATGCGCCGCTCGGCGACGCGACACACAGAGTCATGTATTATAGAATTCTAAACATATTTCTGCTGCGCCACATCCGGTGTGTGACGCCCTTAAGGCAGTGGTCCTCAACCTTTTCATTCAATTCAATTCAATTCAATTCAATTCAATTCAATTCAAGTTTATTTATATAGCGCTTAAAGCAGCTTAACATAGTTCTAGTAAAGTCCAGATTTCAGAGTTGAAGTTCAGTTTAGTTCAGTTCAGTGTGGTTTAAGTTTCACTGCTGAAAGTTCAAACACTGAAGAGAAAATCCAACAGCTCCACAAGTCCCGATCCGAGCAAGCCAGTGGCAACAGTGGTGAGAGGAAAAGAAAAAAATAAAATAAAATAAATAAAAACTTCACCAATTGACAAAGTGAAGGGGAAAAAAACCTTGAGAGAAACCAAGCTCTGTTGGGCATTTGCGATCTCCAGCAGTTGATCTTCTTGCACAGACATGGTGGACTTATCTGATTTGTTGACAAATGGGCTGCGGATCCATTCCTTGGCAGTTCGCATGTCCTTCACTGGGCCCTTTCCCCTTGGCAAAGAAGCTTTCCAAAGACGTCTGCTTCTTACTCATTTTGCTGCTTGTAGATTACATTTGGGAGCTCAAGTGACCGATATGCAAGCTTTAAAATTTTAATTTATTTTAATTTTCAAAATAAAAGATTTAAAAAAATTTTTAAAAAGATCGTTCAGACTCGGATAATAAATAAAACGGAAATAATTAATGATTTCTTGTGCAGCCCAGTACCAATTGATCCACAGACTGGTACCGGTCCGCAGCCCGGTGGTTGAGGACCACTGCTCTAAGGCATAGAGGTATAAAAGATTTCACTGGGGCACTACCTATCCGTAAAGGTACATATTAGTACCTATAATCAAAGACTATAGAATACACAAGATATGTAACGATCAATATGGCGAATAAAGCCATATGTTGTTTAGCTTCATTGGGGATTTCTAATATGAAATTTAATTGTAAGCTTGTCAGGCAATTTTGGATTTTGGATTTTGATGTTTCCCCAATCAAACAGAATGCCAGAGCACAGCTTTTATATTCTTAATTTCCATTAAAAATTTTGATTTATAAAACATAAAAATATTTTTTTCACATAAACCACTTTATTATGCTTATACTGTATTCACATAACAATGCTTTGTTTCTAGTGTTCATAATATTTAATAAAAGTACAAAAGTGTATTTTTTGAAAACAAACTGCCCAAATTAAGGTATAATAGTACCACTAAGGTATTTTTTTGTTTTGTTTTTTGTGCACCACTAAAACATCAACAAAATTTCCAAATTACAGCAATTACAAGGTATGTGAAGAAGAGAATATGACTACTCTACTTTAATACTAACCACTGACTTTCAGTTAGTTTGGTAAGTTTTCATTGGAAGATTTCCTTTAAACAATGTGTACCTTTATCTAACAAGGATGCATTTAATTGATATAAAGTGGCAGTAGACGCATTAATAATGAAAAAACCTTGCCCTGTGCAATGAGTTCGAAAACTAGAACTTGTCATTGAATTTACACACAGTATTGTTCTTTTGCTTATTTTGATTGCTTCTATTGTCAACAGAATTGCTGTTAATCAATTTCAATACTCAACTCAACATGAATAGTGGCTGCCAAATGATTAAACATAAATGTAATAATGTTATAAAAAAAAACTTTTATTTCAAATAATTGCTGTTATTTAGAACTTCCTAATGAGGAAAGAGCATACATCTTTATATTAATGAATTCTTGGCAAGAATGTCTTTTTAAAAAAAACTTTACAGACCCCAAACTTACCATTAGAGGGAAAATTCTAACTGATCATAAATTATCTTTCATAACTAAACCTAAATCAGTATGCATTCCTCCCCACATTACCATAGCATTATGACCGACATAAAATTCAAAAATGCCAAGTAAACTACATATCCATTCAGTGGCTATGTGGTACTATGAATAAAAGAACAGAAGTGTTTTCAAAGCACTTAAGGCTTTGAAAGATTGAACAGAGGGAACTGGTTGCTTGACTGTGTAGATTGAGATCTGAATACTGTGCGGAAAAAAAGATCTGCATGTGGAACAGGACAGAAATGATGGTGACACTGGGGAACGTCACAAAATAAGGCCACAAAATAATAAATAAAAAGTGAATCATGAGAAAACTGATTTATGACAAATTCAAGTAAATACATTCAATCAACAAGCTACCAAGCAAACAAACAGCATATCCACACGTATATACACAGCTGAAGTCAAAATTATTAGCCCTCCTGTGGATTTCTTTTTCAAATATTTGCCAAATTATGTTTAACAAAGCAAGAATTTGTAATTTTTTAAAACCATTTTAAGGTTAATATTATTAGCCCCCTTAAGCAATATGTGTTCATTGATTGTGTACAGAACAAACTATTGTTATACAATGATTTGCCTAATTACCCCAAACTTGCCTAGTTAACCAAACTAAGCCTTTAAATTGCACTAAGCTGAATACTAGTATCTTGAAAAATATCTAGTAAAATATTATGTACTGTCATCATGGCAAAGAAATCAGTTATTAGAAATCAGTTTTTAAAACTATTATGTTTAGAAATGTGTTTTTTTTAAAAAGAGTCTTCTTTCCCTTACAATTGGGGAAAATATACAGGAGGGCTAATAATTGAGGAGGACTAATAATTCTGACTTCAACTGTATATTTAGTTCAAGTCAAAATGATTAGCCGTCCTATGAAATTTTTATTCTTTTTCAATCATTTAACAGACTAAGGAAACTTTAAGTGTATTTTCTATAATATTTTTCTTCTGGGGAATGTCTTTTAGTTTGGCTATAATAAAAGCAGTTTTAATTTTTTTAATAATCTTAAGGTCAACATTATTAGCCACCTTCAGAATTCGATTATCTACAAAACAAACTATATATTTATATTTCAGTTTGAATTAAATGGAAGTAGACTAGCTTTAAATTAATAGGAGAGGGATTTGTCTACAACAAAAATGTAATATCAGCTGTACTTTTAAGGGAAAAAGCAGTAGTAGCAGGCAAGATCTGAGTGAAAACAGAGGATTACATTCAAACCAGCACGTCCAATCTCCATTGCACTGTATACAATATAACAAAAAAGACTGCTGGTTTAATATATCCATGAGAGAAAACAGAGCCAACATCCAAGACAAAGCTCTGATGCTTTTTTTTCTCTCTCTTATTTGCATTGCATCTCTGATTTGCATGCATTATTTCTAGGTCACATGACCTCTCTTCATTTCTCTCCCTTTCATCAGGTCATTTAAATACTCAGAATGAAAGCAGCATTTGTAGCAGCGCTTCCTTCACTGTACAAACCATTACAAGAAAAATACTCAAAATGGTCTAAAATGAGCATTAAAACGCCAAATATTCTAGATTATGGCTATGTTATCAAATTTAATGATGCAGAGTGTTTGTGAACTAGCAATGAAACACACCGGAAATATTCCTGAACACACAACATTTCATGACACAGAATAATAGAGTGAGAAAAGGCTGCTAAAATATATATAGAGTGCCGCGCAGATTTGTTATGTCACTCCCATGATATAGTGATGCAAGCTGATATGACATGAGAAACTATAAATGGTTAATATGAAAAGCATTTTTGTCTGACTCAGAAGGGTACACTGCAACACCACCTACATGCTTTGCTTTCTTATCTCCCAAATGGCTATGTTACATAAACAGCCTCCTTTCACTCACTCCAGGCAATGTGCCATTCCTTTCAGAAACAAAAAGTGCGCTCTCAGCTTGAGATCTCCACAATCAAAAAGCCCAGTATTGAGTTAAAGTGACGCTAGGCTTCCACCCGACACAAGCATGACCGCAACGATCATTGCGATGAACATTTAGTCGATACCAGACTTCATATTTACCTTTTATGAATGCCCCTGACATTTTATGATATTCCTTGCTTGTTGTATGTTGTGCGTCAACCTGGGCAAAATAAATCAAAGACTGGCATATATGGACTTGGCTTTTAAAGAGCGAGAATTTAATTCTATGAATGGCCGCTGGGAAAATACTGCATAATCATGGTGTGAGGTTTGGTCCATAACTTCAGGGCAGTGGTATGAAGATTTACTGTTCCATTTACCTTAGCATAAGTGTTGGATAATGAGGCTAGTCTATTGTAAAACAATGGGAGCAACTTGTAGGCTCTTTAGCTGAAGCAAAATAGCCTTCCACAGGAAGAGCGAGTGGTTTAAACTGACTCTAAATGATCAAGGAGGACATTTTGCTTGGCTGTTGTCCTAATACCTTAGAGTGAACATCTATTTCTATTGGTAATTATATTTGTACTGTAGAAAATGAGTGATCTCTGGCTAAATAGTTCAGTGATGTTACATTCTAGCCAAATGTGTATTGATAAAAGCATATTTTTTCCTAGTTTTACACTTACACACATACATACATGTTTATGTGTTCAGGACATTTTTGTTTTCCACATTAAATTTTTTATACATAGAAACATATTAAAAGGCAAATAAACTGTCAAAATATGTTATAACATGGATGAAATAAAGTTTCTTAGTCACTCAGCATCAAACATTTATGTAAAAATAAAATTGACTTTAATTATTAAAATATATAAAAGATTAAGCGATCGTACTAAATTTGACTACCTTTTAAATGATTAAAAACTTCTTGCTGACAAAAGGATAAAACCTCGTAGTTTGAATGATAGTGGCAAAGTATTAAATATTACTGGTATTATAGATGTTAATTAAGTATTATTGTTACTGGCCAGGGCGACACTATGGCTCAGTGGTTAGCACTGTCGCCTCACAGCAAGAAGGTTCGAGTCCCGGCTGGGCCAGTTGGCAGTTCTGTGTGGAGTTTGCATGTTCTCCCCATGTTGGCATGGGTTTCCTCCGGGTGCTCCGGTTTCCCCAGTCTAAAGATATGCGCTATAGGTGAATTGAATAAACTGGATAAGTTGGCAGTTCATTACGCTGTGGCGACCCCTGATGAATAAAGGGACTAAGCCGAAAGAAAATTAATGAATGAATATTACTGTCCACAGATGCTCGCAAGTAAAAATGGAATAAAATAAAATGATGTGTACAATATCAGTTTCATGAAGCATTAAGAGAGGAAAGGACATTTAAGAATTTACTTTTTGTATGATCTAATGACTACTTGTCATTTCTTCCACCGCCTGCATTTTAAGACTTCAGAAGCTTTTATTCCTACAAGGTAATGAGGCAGAATTAGCAGAGGAAATAAGCCATAACTAACTCTGCGCTTAAGCAGTGCTAGCGAGGTGGAATCTCTGGAACTGAGCCTTCTGGCCCCAAAATGCCACAACATACCTAATCTTCTCCATCTGAAAGATGGAGTTTAACTCCACAGGGACAATGTGCACCAGTGTCTATCAGAATGCCATTCAGACTTTTTGCCTGAGGCTTTAAGACATGTAACTAGCAATTATATTCGAGACTAGAGAACGCAAACACAACCTCTTGGACACCAAAAATCAGTGCAGCCACAGAAGTCAATGATCCGTGTTGCACTATAAACAACTGGACAAGCAAATTAATTCTATTTGAATGTACTTTGACTAAAAACCCTGCTTAGCGACTATCTTTGACTGCAAGTTTTGTAGTTTGCAAATCCAAGCAGCCTTGGTAGAAGCTAAAGATCTTGAATCTTTTGGATGGTTTAAATCATACTTGAAAACACACTACTTTACACTAGTCTATTCTTGAGGTGTGTATTCTGAGTATTTTTTATGATTATAGATATTTGAATGTTTCATTTTAAATGTTAAAACTTTTTTGTTACTCAAAATCACTTTGAGAATTAAGTTTTAAAGGCACTATTAAAAATGTATTATTACTGTTATTATTCTTATTATAAAGATGGGGTTTGGTTAAGTTTGGTCAAGTACACCTGATGTTTGATTTAAGTTTGAATTGTGTAGTCATACTTCCTTGCTACACAGTCTATTTCAGGCAAGCAACATATCTTAAGCATAACTTTTTCCGTTTAGGAAGTTCTTACCGCTCCGTGTGCGCTTCAAGGCACACTAGGTTGTGCATCCCAATCTGCACATCCAACCTCTCCTTCTTTTCACATGAGGATTAGAGCTTTTCCTGAGATGGAGGTATTAGGACGTGGCCCAGCGGCTGCAGAGGCTAATACATGTGGAAACGGTGGTTGCCTTGGAAAAGAGCAATCCAGGCTTGACTAACTTCACGGTGGAAGGAGGAGGGATGAGAAAAGCTAATGATGGTGCATAGCTTTTTTTTTTCCCTCTGTGGAGAAACGGCTGGAGCCTTGCTACTTCCCAGCGAGCTCGCTAGCCCTGGAGAACAGGGATTAGACCCCGGATCAGGAGAGCTGAACTTACTGGCACTGAGTAAAAGAGCTCAAACAGTCACCAGTGTTGCTTTCTAATCCTGTTCTTTGTCATTTGAGACAATGAGCTTTTAACACCACAAAATCCTCCCTTTCCCTTCCATATTATGACAACTGGTCACTAACGCATGATCACAGTTCTAGAACACGCCATTAAGTAATTGCAAGATAAGCTTCGAGAATTAGACAAAGAGCCTTTTAAGAAAAAAAAGATGCCTTGGAGACTGCAGTTACAGATCAGCTGAAATGCTAAGAACACAAGGCACCGAAAAGGAATTGTGCGTTAAATGTGAATGAAGCCTTAGGAACGAATTAAAGTGTACAGTCAGATGTTGCAGCAAACGGAGGGTGACCTCTGCGTTTTCTGAGGGTGTTCATAAAAGTGTGCCTTCAGAAAAAAAGCCATTTACTTAAACAACCCTCACGGCATGCCATAAAACTCTGATCTGCTGACTGCGGGGCAGCGTGTGCAGAAGATCAAATCCCACCCTGGATGCCAATTAGAGATGCTCTCATCATCTCCCTATTTGACTCACCGTCATAGTTGAGGGAGCTGAACACCAGCGCTGTAAATGCAGCTCTGTATGTAAACACGAAAGCCTAATAAATGGGCCTGCCACTCACGGTAGAGATCCAATTACATTTCAGCATTGAGCTTTTGATTATCTCTTCAATTATTAAGTGGGTGTTACATCCTCAACAGTTGCTATCACTGAACAGCTAAAAGTCAGCCTTCCTGCTCATCTCAACAAGTCGTGACAGCCTGATCAGTAAAGTGACATTATATTTAAGGACTAGGTCTGGTCTTAATAGGCTTGTCTATGTTTATCAAAAAATAGTTACTTTTAGGTTTTTGTTCCCCTAAAACTTTCCAAACCAACTTTAAGATTTTTTTTGACATTTCTTTTGTATTTATATATAAAAATATGACATTAAACTGTAAAAAAATAAAAAAAATAAAAATAATAAAAATAAAAAATCTGTTAATTAACAAGTTCAGTATTTTGTGATTTATGGGTGTTTTCCATTTATTTACAGTTGAGAATTGCATTATGGGACCTTGATCTCCGCTCTGTTGACTTTTGATGTTGAAAATTCAACTCAACAATTCAAGACAAAAAAAGTCTTTTGTACCGTAACATACGTCACTAACTCAGACAATAAATCACTTTAAACCATTAAAACTGTCATAAAAGTAACTTTTTCAAACTTTCCAAGGTTAAATGTAAAAATAAATGGGAGAAAATAAAAATAAAAACATGAATTACAAAATACAGAAACAACGATACATCAACGTATTTGAGTAGAAATGCATGTTAATTCTACTTCTTTACATTAAAATCTTAATTTATAGGTCAGTTCTCAAGTGATAAAACCATATAGATTTGGAACTACATGACAAAACTTTCATTTTAGGTGAAGTGAGCCTTTCAAAATCAACAACAATCCATAAATAATATATTATAGTAAGCCCCCAACCTATTAAATAGGCATATAATGATATTTCAAATACTTGGCTGAGGTATTACAAAGTCAGAAAGTGTACAAGGGAGGTTAAGTGTGATGGAAATGTAAGAAGGCTTGAAAGTGAGATTACTTGGCAACACCTTGTAAGTAATATCCTCCGGTACGCGTCTGATCCTTAGAGGAAACAGCACTGTAGGTGAGTGTGTGCTAATGAGCTTGCATTGTTTCACACCACAGTAGAGGGTATCTGCAGTTGCACATGGTGGTATCAAGTTCTGCAATAAAGTTTTACTCGAACACAGATGTTTCCTAAGCAAGGCAAACTAATTGTTAATGAGAATACGGAAGATATAGAGCAACGCCTTGTAGGAATTTGCTTTCCAAATAAAGAACTGATCTCAGAAATACATTTTAAATTCAAATAGTGAGCTGAAAATTAATTTAACCTAAGGCGGCAAACAAAATATAGAATTGTGTTTTTTTACATTTGAAAACAAGAAATTATGGTAATGATTCAAGCTAATAAACTTATTGATTTAACAATTCTGAAATAACTGGCTCAAATCTAGATGGAATGAACAATAAATGGATGAACAGAACAACTTTTAGAATGATAGACTGATTGATTTAGGTTTAATTCTACACATGAATGGACACATTGTATTACAGCATAACAAAAACAGACTTACAATATCTTCAATTCAAGTTCTTTCGTATAGCGAAATTTTCACAATAAGCATGAATCCAATAGCAACCACTATAAGCTTCTGCTTACAGGTGCTCTGTGGTTCTGTCCGGATACCCTTGTGCTGTATGTTGTGCTTCTTTTTTTCCAAACCATTACAAACTCGTGCGTTTCACATTTTTATATCCAAAGACGCATTTAGTATGAATGAGCCCTTGGGGTGTTGTGCATAGGGAGGACAATGTATTACAGTATATACATTTTATTTATTTAATTTTTTTTATTGGTTGCCCATTATATAAGATAACATTAACAGGGTCACATCACATACTAATAATGTTTTGTATAGACATCATGAAAGCTCTTTAATGTATTCCTAAAGCGAGACCATATCAACCAGAAGAAATATTCAGATTTATGTTGTTTGTCATAGGTTAGCTTTTCCAGTAGCAACCACATAGCAATCCGTAATATCCACATATTTAAAAATAATAATTATAATTAAAAAAATAATAATAAATTGGAGCTTATGGTACAGACCAAAGTAACAAAATGCATTTTTTTTGCCAAATAGATCAAAATAAAAAGTGAAATAAAAAAAAGTGAAATGCATCCTGTTCACATTTAGGTTCAATAAATATAGAGCTGGGTCATGAAGAGATCTTTCATTACCGTATGCACTTTTTTTCCAATATGTTTTATTCACAGTACCAAAAACAATGTATGAATATATAAAGTCATAAGTAATGAGTATAGTTTTTTTTTTATTACGCAACTAATTATACTAGATATGACAATGACAGAACAACAGAACAATAAGCAGAATGTCAAAGCAATAGACAGTATGATAAATAAGCATGAATATGATGTATTGACAGACTGGCAGATGTTACAATGATGAATAGAAAAGGTAGAAAGACAGAACTAAAGAAAAAAAACACAGCAGAAGGCCTAATAAATTGATTGACCAATCAATTCATAGATGGACAGACAGACTTCAGATAGTCTTCATTGATGTTTTTTTGAGACTTTTGACTGACCATAGACTGTAGGTCATGTGTTAAGATGCGCTACAAATTCAGCCCTTAAAGTGTGAAAGCCAGGACCACTGAAAAGCTTTATCGCTCCTGACCGTTGCTGCATAAACATGAGGGAGCTGCTCGCCTCAGAGAGGTGTAAAATTTGGCAGACACTTTGCATTCTAATAAAGGATGCAGGAGGGGTGATAAAATCAGTCATCTTCCACGTATAATCCAGGACACTCTGTGAAATGCGTAAGCGCAAGCAGTTAAGATGCTGGTCTTAAAACGATAAAAAGACCCCACAAATGGATGCAGGCTACGCACACGGCACACAAGCACTGGCAAACTCAAAGGGTAAGTGTCAACAGCTTCGCTAATGCAAAATCTAAACGCATTTCTGAAGAGCTTTGGAAAGCTGGCTGATTTGAGCGATGATGTCTGTCACTCAAAATGTGGAATTGGTTGGAGCTGAGAACTTGTGACTGAACATTAAAAATACGATTACTGTTCCGCATTGAGAGAGCATCCTCTTAAATCTAAAATATGGCATGAGAAAAGAAGGCCTGACGTCACGCTCGGGGCAGATGTCATTATGAAAAATTCGCCAGCTCAACAATCAGCTGAGTGCATGGAGAGGAGCCGTTGTTTCCAGGAGCATTGAAATTCAATAGTCTGAGCTGATTTGATGGCTCTGAAAGGAATTACCTGTGCAGAACTAGAGCTGAAGGCAGCTGGAGAGAGTCGTCCTCCCTCTCTACCCCTCAATCAAGCAGCATTTTCTTCCTCCGTCGCTGTTTGTTTTTGCCGCACTTTCCCTAAATTAGTAATTACAGTCACACAAACCAATCTTGCCATGGCGGCTTGTGAACCCAGAGACACACCTGCTGAAGCTACATAAACAAACAGCTTGTTAAGCGCTGCATAACACCCCAAAAAACTAATGAGGGACATGGTGTACAACCACAATTTAAGAGCGACACAAATAAAAGGCCAAACTAGCAGTTCACATAAGCACCACTTGAGGTTATGAGCAAAAAAGAGAAAAAGAAAAAAAACACACATCCACAAACCACATAGCCAGTCTGTTAAAAGAATAGAATAAATATTTGTTGTCAGTAATGATTTCTAGTCTATTTTAGTCTACTCCATACAATATTATCTATACATAAGGGTTTTTTTCAGTTAGTTGCAAATAAAATATTGGCAATTTGTATTTAATTTAAATGAAAACTAAACAAAAAAAATTGTATAGTTAAAAATAATAAATTTTAAACTAAACTAAAAAACTATAAAACTATGACTATAATAAAATGAAAACTATATGAACCTAATTTTAAAAACGAAAAATGAAAAACTATTAATATCAACTAGAAAAGATAGAATATTGACTCAACACTAAAATAAAAATATAATATAATGTATTAAAATACATTATGCTTAAACTACGAGATGGCGAAATGCTCATGATTCTGATTGGCTGGTGAACATGCTAAGGTGTGCAGTTATTTTCAAATCAAAACAAAACAAAAGGCTTTAGATGAGATGTGTAAGAAACTAGAACAACACAGGAGCAGTTTGAAAACATTACTACAGTTATTCAGTAACTGTATAAGTGGAATAATTGTGACTGGTCGTTTGATTATTATAAAATAATACACAAAACAATTGTGGCTGTATCACCACTTCGGGTATGCATTGCGCTAATAATTCAAAAGCCTGTCATCACTAATTCTTTATATAATCTTCTGAAAGTCATTTCAACAATACTGTTTCTCTGTGTCAAACATTACAAGTGTGATTAAGACTTTCCTTTCTCATAAAATTAGAATGTTAAAACTTAGCATTAATCCTATTAAAACAAATTATTTTCTTTCTTACTTTCCAGAACAAAAAAAAAAAACAACTTGTAGTGAGACATACTGTGTGATAAAACTGTGGTCATGTTGCCCAAACAGTTGTGCAGATCACTTCTAATCATCTCTCTCACGTCCTGGCAGCTCTTTCCTTTGGCAGAAATAACCGAAACTCATTTGAGAATCTCAAATGCATCTTCTTTGGAGTTTCAAAAGGTGATTTATAATCTAGCACATAAAAGAAGAAAAGAGAGGAAGAAACTGCTCCAAAAAAAAAACAAATCCCTTCAAAAAAGCCACAGCAGGATCACTAGACCACCATTTTTGTCCTTTTAGTTTGCTTGATTTGTTTTGTTTTCAGAGGCCTTTGTAGCAGGAGACCAAGAGAAAGCACCATGAGGCCGTGGCAAACTGCTGTGTCTGGCTACAGTTTTGCACAACAAGCAGATGGACTTCCAAACACAAAGTCAAAAGACGTTGCGATGTTATGCAAAGCACCGCAGTACAGCACTGCCATTTTATACAGTGCTTGATATGTTATTGCTGTAGCACGATATCCACAAATAACTAAACTTTCAAATGATATCTGCCCAAATCAGACTTATTAGTGAGCGGCCTGAACTTGTGTGTTCGTGAGACACTAAGCGCAGTAGGGAGTACCACATAAAAATGTGTTTGCCACCATCACAGCTCTGTAAACCATGATGATGCTTTGATCTGTCATATGACTGCGCCACTTGCAGGGCACACAAACTGTTTCACTACTTTGGGTTCACTCGAAAGTTCTCCAGGGAAACCCTGGGTGAATAAAGGGACATGGCCGTTTACTAAACACAGAGGCCAAAGGCTCAACTTGCAGACAGGAAGTGTGATGAGCGGCAACAGCACAGATCAGGTACAATAAAGCCAGACTGTGATCTCCACATTAGTGAAAAAAACAGGGAGCTTTTATATGCAAGCAAAAACAATAAACAGTCAAGTAAGGAAATTAAGTAATTCTGATTAGATTTCTCTCCAGTTTTTCTTGTCAATAACAATTTATCTCTCCCAAATGCAAATTCATATGTCAAAATGTAGTTGCATTTTTCAAAACTGTGACTTTATATCTCAAGAGAGTAACTTTATATCTTTAATATAATGGGTAAACTGGGTGTTTTTAAACTTTCCATTAGTGTTTACGCTTTCACTGTACACCGAGACACACAACTAAACGCATATTCATATATTCAGTGTCACATGATCTTTCAGAAATATTTGTAATACTCTGATTTGCTGTTATTGTAGTATTAATGTTAAAATGATTGTGATGCTGAATAATTTTAGTTCTACACACACTGTTAAAAATGCTGGGTTCCACACAAACGATTTGTGTTGGAACAAGATGAAGGGATTAAATTAACCTATTAGTTTTTACAAATTTAAGTGAACAAACCGATTAAGTTGTCCAAAAAAATACCTCAAGAGTTATGTTGCTTCAGCTCATTTTAAAAGAGTAGTTGGAAGAGTACTGTCACCTTCTGTCACTTTTGCAAAATAAAAAAACTAAAAGTTAAACTTATTACAATAATGAATTTCACTTTTAATTCTAATTCTTTTCAGTATCTTTTTATTGCTTCGCTTCAAATTCAATTAAACATTCAAAAATTAAATCCTCATGAATGATGGACAGGTTCCTAATCATAAAAGCAGTTGTCACTTCCTAAGCTTTACAGTCAGTACATGATCACACACACAAGCATAACTGACATGTTCTGACAGGGCATTTCAGGGTCAGGTAAAAGACAGTGGGTAGGTAAGGATTAGGTGGACCACCCTGCACATTTGTGCACTTTAAGCCTTATTACTTCAGTGTTGATATGATTCCTCCTGTAGCAACTAGTTCACCAAAGTGCAAAACACCACAACCTCCAAAAAGGTCCCACCAGATGCAAAATCCCCTCACTGCAGCCTAAAAAGTGGAAATAAACAGAAAGGTAGAGAACTTTGCATGATGTTTTCATGTGGTTTGTCATCGCACAAGGGAAAGTAAGGAATCTTTCTCCCAGAATTCCCTATGGCCTTATCACAAATGACAAAACCTTGCTTCCACACCGTACTACTACTGTTTTATTATGACAGTTTGCAGAAAGCACATTTCAAACTCTGCATGAACAAACCTTCGTTCTTTCACACGCAACTCCAACAAAATGGCTAAGGGAAAATCGCTAGCAGGCCGTTTTGCAATAATGTGGTCAAGAAGGATCGAGTGAGCGCTTGAAGGACTGAAAACAGCTCCAATTCTCTGGGGGGCACACTGGGATTGTGCTAATTCCCAGATGAGACTCTCCTCTCCCACCCACATTGAGGTGGGGAACAAATATTCATTAGCGAGGATAGCGCACTCCAATTAAGAGAGGTGGAAGCACGTACACACACACACACACAACTTTAGCAGGTGTACATGCACCTGGTCTCTTACAAAAAAAAAGAAAGAAAAAAAAAAAGAAAATCAGTCTTTCAAGCTTCTGCAGTGTTTTAGCTGATTAAATTCTCGCCTACAATGACACGTCACTTTTGTTTTCTCGTATAACTCTCCTCCACCACCCTCTTTTCTCAAGAGTGACACTACAGGCGTGAAATTTCACATCATGGCGTCTCTGGGCAGACATCCACGTTGTTATAAGAGATGAAAAAAGTGAGAAGGAGAGACACCGCTCGTGCCGGCTTGACTGGGGTCTGATTAATGGTTTGGAGGGTTGTGATTGGGAGGGTGATGATGAGATAGATATGAATGAATACACAAGCACAGCTGTTCTGGTTGTCCCGTTCTTGGGCGCCAAGAATCCATAAACCCCATTCTGCCGTCACATCAGCGCCAGAACACCTGAAATAAACATTAGCTACAAACAACAAGCCACATCCATCCACAGCAGCAGGGAAGGATGGCACACGGGGAGGGAGATCAGACGGCCAAGACTAAACATTGTTATAGAGTACAGCGTGCACACGCACTCCAAATGTGAATGACAGGATTATGAGCTGAGGGGCTTGGAGAGTATGTACACGCGCAGACAAAGTCGCTTCCAACTGTCTTGACTGGCTTAATGGGGCCTCACCTGTTGGCGTCCTGCACGAGTGTGTGTTTAAGCAGTTGCCGGCATCTGTTTGAAAGGAGAACTGACGAAAGCCAAGCCAAGCCAAGCCAAACACTGTGGGGGAATGTCAACGACAGTCTTGAGTAAACAAAACTCCACTATAGTCGTCTCCGTGGTTCGGCCCACATGCCTTCAGGGGTCAAATGCTATGGTAGGGAATGGCAGACGTACAAACATAAACACACGCACTCAATCTAAAGCTAATTCTTAAATCCTGACTTGAATAGAAAAAGTAGGTTTAGTGGCAGATCACTCCGTTAGAGACATATCAAGCCTTTTTGGCAAGTTGAGACCAGCCTGATGTCTAAAGTCTGGCTTAAGTTGATCTCCGTAGGCTGCGGGTAGCCCATATCGACTGGGTGTGTTGAGACATTTCCCTCTTAGCCTTGCTAAAGCAGGCATGAGGACTAATCCTGCAGAGGTTAAGTGGAATCCCCTGCACTCTTTCTGTTCCTGTGCGCTTCTTTACACAAGTCAAGAACGGAGACTCTGGACTCTGAAACTCGTAATGGTGCTCCAACTGCAGCAGTGCACAGAACTAAAAGGACACCTCCAAAGACTTCACGAGCACTACTACTTCATGGAAATGTGCTTGAAATAATAATTTTTACTAAAGTTTGCCCAAATTCAAATGGAAATCTAAAACATATTATAATGTGAAATTCATTCTAGGTGATTGTTAAGCTGTCCACTTTTGCATCAGCCTTCATTATAGTGTTATTCTTTTTTTGCCATTTTTCCATAAAAATTAAATAAAATTTCAAAAACCTAATAAAAGTAAAATAATATTAATAATAATAATAATAATTATTATAATTATTATTATTATTATTATTATTATTATTATTAAAGTATAACTAATTATTATAGGCTTAAAAAAAACTTTCATGCCAAAAAACTCCTAATATGACCATCCTCATGTGAGGGACCACTCACAATATGTAATGATATTTACAAAGTGCTACCTACTATCATGAACGGGTATAAAATATTACTTTGAAATAAAAAAAATTTTACATTATTAGTTGTTATTAGTTTCGTTACATTTAGATATTTGCCCACATAGTAACATTGTTCTAGTAATTACAGTACTTTACTGTATTCATTTTAAAACCATTTATTATTATTATTATTATTATTATTATTATTATATAAAATTTTATTTAGAATAAACTAATTTACTGATTTATAGTTATTGGTTACAAGTATAAAAAATTGTATATGTATTGAAAAATATTTAGATACTATATATACTGTTTAAAAGTTTGATTTAAGAAATTAACATATTTAAATTAAATTAAGCATGACAGTGACATGAAAACATTTGTCACTTTCATTTCAAATTGATATTTGTTCTTTTGAACATTCGAAACAAATCAAGAATCCTACAAAGAAATCTACCACAATCGGTACAAAAACACAATGTCCAACGATCCAACTGTTTATACTGAAAATGGGCTGGTAAAAGTTTTAAGTTACAATAATAATAATACTGATAATAATAATAATAATAATAATGGCGACACGTTGGCTCAGTGGTTAGCACTGTCGCCTCACAGCAAGAAGGTCACTGGTTCGAGTCCCGGCTGGGTCAGTTGGCATTTCTGTTTGGAGTTTGCGTGTTCTCCCCGTGTTGGTGTGGGTTTCCTCCGGGTGCTCCGGTTACCCCACAGTCCAAAGACATGTGGTATAGGTGAATTGAATAAACCAAATTGGCCGTAGTGTGTGTGAATGAGTGTGTATGGATGTTTCCCAGTACTAGGTTGCAGCTGGAAGGGCATCCGCTGTGTAAAACATCTGCTGGATAAGTTGGCAGGTCTTTCTGCTGTACCAACCACTGATGAATGAAGGGACTAAGCCGAAGGAAAATGAATGAATGATGATAATAATAATAATAATAATGATAATAATAAGGACATTAGACAATTAATAACACTTTTGACTAGAACTCGTATTAATCCCATTATTATGTTTGTACAGAATCGTTATAATCAGTTTCTCTAAAGAGAAAATAAACGGGATTTCTACCATCGGAATTTAGTTTAGTTTAGTTTCAATTCTAGTTCCTGAATATGTCTTAAGGTATCATTCACATCTGACGCTCTAATGGTGCAGGATGAAGTTTAAATCCCTCATCTTTAATGAGCAACAGTAAAGTGAAACTTGCCTTGGGAAGATGCACTAATTAAAATGTTGAGGCCTTTTTGTAAGTTCCTCACGTCTGATGAACATATCAGTCTGTGGACTTGTTTAAAAACGAGAAGAGACTCATTTAACTCGCCGCTGGGTCAAATAAGGTGAAAGGATGTGAGAAAAGCATTAACATGCGATTGTTTGCAGCACTGTGAGGTTATACCGTACAATGCAATTTAGTTGCTAAAAGCTTCCGAAAAGAGAAAGCTGACATTTTTGCATTGGAGAGATGACCTTTATACAGCCGAGAAAAGCTGCACAGAGCTTTTGCAGGCCACGGCACAAACACACACCTTTATCTACCCACACACACACACACACACACACACACACACACACACACACACACACACACACACACCCAGCTGTCAGACATTAGCTTGCAAATAGCCTACTGTATGTGCCAAGCAGCATATTTGCAATCAGCCCTTTTAAACATTGCGAAGACATAAAGAGGTTGCAATGTCCTCAGATAGATTGATATGTAGTATAACTTTATGGACCTATCTGCATACATAAACATTTACAATGGCGTCCAAAAATCTGACACCACACAAAAAGTTTAACACATAAAAAAAATACTTGAAACCTGGAAATTGACCAAATATTTAATATTAAGAAATCTAATAATTATGATATTTTGGGTTAATTTAACTTAAAACTAAAATGTAAAAAAAATTAACTTTAAACTATAAAAAAATATATTAAAATTAAATGACCGGAAAAAACACAGAATTTAAAATAAATTAAAAAGAAAATAGAAAATGAAAACTACATTTCCAACATAAGTTAAAGGTTGATAGTTATTCAAATATTTTTATGAAACAAAAATAACACAATATTGCATCCATTAAAGCAGGCAGAAAATTAATATTAATTTAATATAATAAAAAAGTAACAATATTTAATAGTTATTCTAATATAATATCCAACAATACTACAAAAATATAATAATATTTTTTTCCACTTGTGATTTCAGACTTTTCAGATAACAACAGCAGGGGCTTCACCGATAAAACAGAATGGAACTATTGCTTGAGGTTACTACATCCAAAAAGTACAGAGCTTGACAGATTTAACGCTTTTAATTCAGTCACGGTGTGCATAATAGACGAGAACCCTTCTAAAAACTCCCCAGCCATTATTTTTTATGCAAACACCATGATGAAACTCTACAATTTAGTACATCGTCACATACTTCTGCTCTTTCGCTTTGTTAAATGACTCCATATGCAATTCATGGGTCATTGAATGCCTTTGATGCTTGCTACTAGACTATAGGACCCATCTGACACACAGCTGAACCAGAAATATTACTAAGAATAAAATACAACTAATAGAAACCATAAAAACATAAAAAAGCTAAACCTCATAAAAAAAAACTAATTTCCAAAACTAACATTAAAATAAAAAAAATAAATAATTACATTTAAAATTCTAAGCACAACAAACGTAAAAGCACAGTTTTTTTTTTATTATACTTATAATCAATCCATTAAACTTAATTGCATCCATTAAATAATTTTTTTTAAAGAAAATAAGCTAATTTGTAATATAAATATGTAATAAAAAAAATTATAATGGTAGTTGTTCTAATACAATAATACTGCAATAATACAATACAATATTACAGGCCTATAATATAATATAATATAATATAATATAATATAATATAATATAATATAATATAATATAATATAATATAATATAATATA
>CAIGQW010000302.1:13845267-13889085 GCA_903798125.1 Danio choprae | reverse complement strand
TATAATAAAATATATATTAATTCTATGTAAATATGTTATAACATGCAATTTTCACTAGACATATTTCAGTTTTCAGTGTTACTGTAGTTTCTTTTTGTCGAACATAGAAAAAAAGAAAAAAAACTTTTTGAAGTATATTGGAAATAGAGAGCCAAAAAGATCATGAAAGTCTTTTAAAAATGGAAGAAAGACATTTTACAAAATGTATTTTTATGTGCTCAACAGAAGAAAGAAACTCAAATAAGTTTGGAACAAGTAAAGATTGAGTAAATTTTGACAGAATATAAATGTTTGGGTAAACTAAGAAAAATGTTGATGTTCAAAAGAACAGCAGTTATGTCAAATAAAAGTCTTTTTATTACATTTTGTCAAAAGAGTCGAATTACTCAATTAGAATTATTTCTAATTTCATTACAAAAAAAACAATTCTCCATAACCAAAACTTAAGACAAGCCCACAGGTCAGACAACCACATATGGTCTGAAAGTGATGGGAAATGCCACAAATAATCGCTCCACACTCAAGGACAAAGAGCAACAGATAGGAACCTTCTCCAGTTTCTTTAATCCTCAGCTTTCATCGTCCCAAATGGCAGCGACAAATTGGCAGTTCACTTTGGGAACAACGGTCGCTAATGGTGGTGGGGAGGAGAAGGGCGAGCTCAAGTAAGATGTGTACACAAACCGTTCCCCTCATTTACCTGTCATCATTCCATTCCTCTCCGCTCTTGAGACGCTCTTCACAAAGACGAGGTACATTTGATACGTCGCTCACACAAGCGCTCAAGAACACGAAGGCTCCTGAGGTGTTAAGAAAAACAACCTCCTGATCTGACAGAAGGACTCAGGTTTCATTACGGGAGGGTTCAAAGCCAAGGTCTTACACACTTGAGTTAAAATAGAAAGACGCTAGGCTGTAAATGTCCTACTTCCTTTTCACAAGTACTACAACAGCTACAGCTGATGGCTGAAGACATGCAGGACTTCCTACAGTGATTAAAGGCTCTGATCAACTGACAGTGAAGTTCTTCCTTTAGAGCTAAAAAAAAAAAGGTTTGTAACAACTGAGATGTAGATGTCTGCGCTAGCATTGCAATTCAGCTCTCCTGTCAAGTCAGTTATGTTTAGTTATCACTTTAAACTTTAAACAGTAAATTGCTTCAAAGTGTCAATGTTGATTTCAATTAGAATTACACTTTCTTAACACTTGTTCTACTATTAATGAGCTCTTCAGTGTTTCTATGCAGAATCTCAAAGAACTAAACACAGAAAATGAGCCATAGAAAATTTCCATAGCTAAAACATCACACCTACCTATTACATAATTAGGAGTATAGCAATCTAGGTTAACTTCACCAGAAATACATTTTGGCAAGCAGTTTTAATCTCCTGAAACAAACTTTGTTTTGGCTTGATTTAGTTTAAAACGGTTTCAAACCCATTCAAGATCTGAAGAATATTGGGAACTTTAGAAATGATTGCAAGTTCTTTTTGTTTTAATGAGAGTTTATGATTTCTGCCAGCTTAATGTGGCTGTGTCCAGAATTGGCTCTGTTCACTGTGCTTGAAGCTCAAGAGTTAAATTTCGAAGGTTTTGCAGAAGCCACTTATTATTCAGTCGTTCAAGGTTCATTACCAATAATGATTTTTCTCCACTGCAAACAGCGCTAAATTATTTAAAAAGAAAAAAAAAGTGACTTGAATTGAAGGCAAACTTGTAGCCCTCCTGTAGATACAACATAAGTCAACGCGAGGTGAGACATCGTAAAAGCACACAGCATTGCTTGAGCTTCATTTGGAGAGCATGAAAACACAATGGGCTCATTCTTGTCTTTCTCAGGCACGCTGATTCACAGCAGATGTGATTCTTTAAAGTGTTGTAAAGTTCTTAGTATTTGCTACTCATAATAGCTGCAAGTCTTTATGAGCAGCTCTAAATTACAGTTTCTGTCATATCTCGAGATTTTAAAAAAAAATTGGGCGATAGAGAAAAATAAAAATTAAGGATTTAGCAGAAATAAAGACCAACAGTGATTAAAAATTTATTCAAGCAAAGCCTATTTGCATTCTTCTAGCTTCATAAAAATTCATGAAGGCAGCAAATGAACAAAGGCATGAACTGTTGTTTAGCACCTAGTTTACCAAATAATAAACTTCACACCAACTGCTTTAATCATTGTGTAACTCTTTTTGTCCCGATCTCAGCCAAATGAAACTTCCTGAAATCGAGCCAAACCAGCGGAAGTAAATAGGTCTGTAATGACTGAGAATGCTGCTTTATCAAAGCTTATCTACAATTTCCATGTGTGTGTTTGTGTCAGCGAACCTTTAATGTCATTAAGCATTGCTTCCTCTCTGAGGAGCGAAACTAACTAAAACCCACTGGTGAGCTTCCTTTGATTACAGAGAATAAAAATTCACCATCATGAGAAGAAAGAAATTCTTCAACACGGAGAGGTGAGGATATTATGGTTACAATAAATGATAAAAATGACAGCAATGCTAATACATTAAAATATTTACCAACATCACTTTGAGGTAGTATAAAGTTTGACAGGCCAAGAGCAATCTTCAGATGTTCAATTCAAAAGCATGGAAGTGGTATAGTATAAATAATTAATTCAGTATTGTACAAAATTAATGTATGTTTAATATATACATTAATACTTTAAAGTGTATGCTTTAAAATGATCTATGCTGTCTGTTTCATAAAGCATAATTTATAATTAAGTATATTATATTTAAAGGTAAGAATCACAAATTGTATACACAATAATAAATTGATTGTCATGCATTAAAGGATTTTAAATACAATGCATGGTCATTTGCCAAGATAAAAGTTAAATACATCTTAGCTCTTCGCAGTGCAATATTTCACCACATTTTCCAAATTTGACATGTTAGATCTCCTAATCACTGCATTTTTCAGTCACAAGCAGACAGAGAGGAAGCATGTGCAGACATGAGATCGTGTGTGCATGAAAATGACACTTATCTAATAGCTCATAACTTGTATATTTGCGAGTTGGTTAATCCCCATCAGCTCCCAGGTGAAGTCCTCAAGATCACCTGCAACTGTTAGTGAGTTACTATGATTACTACTAAAGAGCATTTATTTTGAACTGTGATGGAACTATCTATGCAATAAACACGTTTATTGCACACCTTCAAGGAAATCAGAATCATGAATTTCAACAAATCATGAAATAAGTATAATGAAATAATATATGCAATATATGCAATTCACTTCATACACACATGCATAAATACATAAATTACAGAGACAGAGAAAATTTACTCACCATCAAGTGGTTATAAACCTTTATGAGTTTCTTTCTTCTAATGAAACCAAATAAAAATACTCAAAAAAAAATGGTTACAGATGTCTAGCTTTCTTTAAATTATTCTATTTTGTGATCAACAGAAGAAAGAAACTCAAACAGGTTTTGAAGAACTGGAGAGAGAGAGAGTAAATGATGACAGGCCTTTGCTAAACTATTGCTTTAATGTATGTGTGCATCTATGTACATACGTATGCAAGTATAAAGTGAATCAACAAAATAATGAACAGATTAAAAGGATTTCCCAAAAAACTTTTTGGAAAAAAATATTGTTACAGCACATTTGAAAACTTTTTTAAACTTTTTGAAGTTTCAAACAAAAGCGAAAGTCCTCAAGAGACTTTCAATTGCATTGCTAAATTCCTACTGTGAAGACTGGGAGGCTTCTATATTTGAAAGGGAGTGAGAAGATTGTTATTTGGCTAATTACAGATTTAGGGCTGAAACAGTAAACCATTGGAGAGGAAGAGAGCGGGGTGCTTGAGTGAGCTACATTAGAGCGCTGGAGTGGCGAGACTGTGGATACATTGTGTGCTGATGGCATCTTTTATCTCTCGCAATACTGATAGGCCTTAACAGAGTAGTTTGGGCTGGGGAGGGGCTGGCTAAAGGGGGGGGGGGCTATCTAATCTGATCAGAGACCATTGTTGCTTCGAAGCTCATTTACCACTGGGGGGTCCAGCAGTTTCCACACAGTCGACATGTCATCCCAAGCCCACCCCCCTCAATCCCTGAGGCCAAGACAAGAAGGTCCTTAGAAAAACAAGCGACAGACACAAAGGGGAAAATGGAGAAGACAACCCTGAGGGCTATTTGTGAAGATCTGCTCATTCCTCACAAATACACAAGAGTGCTGACCGCTGACTCAGACCTTTGGTTTGGGTTTGAACAGCAGGAAGTTAGCTTTGTGGGACTGTTGTTGCTGTTTAGGAGATCCCTATTCTCCAGAGACCAAGAAAGTTAATGCTAAACATCTGGTATCTGCATTTAAAAAAGAAAGAAAAAGGGGTTAGGAGGAGACGGTATTGACTTGTCATGTAAGGTAACGTCCCATCTCGGAATGGAGTAGTTGGTCTGGTCCTACAGGGCAGAAAATAATTCATCACCACTCTATCATGCTGTCATGAGCATGAACACTACTTCATGAAGCTGGACCCCATCCTGCAATTCACATTCTGCCATATTGGAGAGGTCTCTGTGGAAGTGGCAGGGAGGATGAGAAGTCAGCAGCACAGAGATCGCTGCTAATTGCCCATGGTGAACGATTATGGAAATGAACCAGAAGGATATAGCAAAAATAAGACACAAAGCAGATATTTGGCACAAGCGTTTACAAGTTGCCTTTAACTGGGCACGAGTTCAACATTTCCAAAGCCCTGCAACTATGTATTCTAGACACAGTACATGTGTGCTTACTAAGCCATACTTTGGCTAATTTGTTTTAAAAATACTTGTTCAATACTTTAAAACAATCATTACAAATACCCCCAAAATACATTTCCATTCATGGATAAAGTCTAACTGGAATATTTTGCTGCTGTGATATTTTTTGCTAGTTTTTTTTTTTAACATACTCATAAAGTAACTAAATAATCCATTATATAATACATATAAATGAAAAACTGACTGCTGAACCAAATAATTGAAAAAGTAGTTTGTGTGTGTGTGTGTGTGTGTGTGAGTGTGTGTGTGTGTGTGTGTTGCCAATTAGTCTGCAGTAGTGATAATTAGCTTATTTAAAAACAAATGTATTCTCTGGTATGTCCCCAATCTAGCTAGGTAAACATTGTGTGTAAGTGGAGTCGCTGGAGACCCAAGAAAAATACCCCACAAATCTCCTAGATCTGGACAGCACAGCGCTGAGCTCAGGATTGTTTGTTTGAGAATGGGCCAGGGGGATGAAATATACACTCGAGGTGTAAAGATCAGAATGACAACCCCTTCAACCATTCTTTGAAAAAGAGCGACTTTAGGTATGGCTTTGATTTTGGCACACTCGAGCTGTAAATTCCATTCAAGTGAAAAGCACCATACAAGAAACACACGACAGAGAATGAAAGGCCGATTTAATGCAACTTATTTGCTCGTCACGCAAAGAATGTACCGTGAACATCCCTGAAAGCAGAGGTCAAATGTTCTTCAGGCTTAAAGCCTGAACTAAAAATGCTCTTGTTAGCACTTAACCGCATCAAGTGCTTTAATAAACTTAGCTATGCTCGTCTTCACCCCCAAACTACATTAAACGAGAGGAGAGTAGCAGGAAGGGCTCGAGCTCCTTCAAAGTCATGTCTGTTGTCAAAACACATTGAGATGGAGGAGATAAAACAAAATGGCATCTCTTGGAAAGATGAGGAACGATCATCCTTCTAAACAACAGATGACCCCAACCAAAGACTCCCCCAACTGTATTGAAATAGTGGTAATCGGACCCTCTTGGGGCCCTCTACTGGGGCCCTTTGTACGTCTAAGAGTCAATCAAGGACTGATGACAGACAAAGCCTAGTCAGATTTAGAAGAAGAAGAAAAAAAAAGTGCCGGAAGGGCCGATGCAGGGGCCGGAGTTGTGATCTCTCCTGAGGCGGGGGGACAGACGGGCCTCTGCCCAAAATGCCCTGCACTGACCTCTTGTCACCAAGGACTATGCCCTGCTTCTCCACCTTTGACCCTAAAAACACGACACCTAGACCTGTTGTAAAAATCCAGGGCAGGGCATTATTTAGCTGCTTAATCTTTCAAAGGATGCTTGTAAAACTACCAAAATAAGATGTATATTACATTGAATTGTTTAGCATCATCTATATACACATAAATCTACATTATTTGTATATATGACATCTATTAAATATTTATGACATCTATTATATGTGACAAATCTATACTTTATGTACATACATAAAGGAAAGTTATACAAGTTTATTAAGTTTATATCATGTATAATGATGATTTTTTTTGCCAAAAGACAAGTAATCTAGTTTTTGTTCAAAACTTAAAATAATGTTGCAGCCCCACTATAAATGTCTTTCCAAACCTGTACACATTTCCTTTCCTCTATATGATATAATATCTATGACATTTCATCTAAAAGTGAAACATATACAAATAACTTACTTTGTGACCCAAACTATATGTGGGTTGGTCACATAATACTGTATGTGACATTAAAAGTATATATTTTTTAAGTTATTTGTAAAATAATACATATAATATTATTAATTTAGACTTTACATACATACATTTACATAATCAATTTTTTTTCTAATTTTTTTTTTTAAATGAGCATGTTGTTACAGCCTCACCATAAACATCTCTCCAAACCTGTAAACCTTTCTTCTATATATTTATATATCTAAATATGTATTCCACTCTTCTGTACAACACTTTTTTAAAGCATAATGGCAAATGAACGCAGCATAGCAAATCCATGTAATACAACCTTTCAATCTTCTGTTGCTTTTACTTTGTATAGCTTGAAAGCCTCAGCCCTCACTGACTTCCAATACATTTAAATGAGTGGCTTTAAAAAAAAATCTGTCCTTTATTCACATAAAAGCAAGAAAGTCATACGAGTTTAAAACATACGTTCAGTAAATAATGATTCAATTTATTTGGTTAACTACTGTACTTCCTTAATAATAAGAGAACCATATGCTGGCAAAGAGTTTAGACACAACACAGTAACCACTCATGCAGAGGGGTCCGCTCAGGTCAGGAACTGACCCGACAGTACAAATGTCCTCAGAAGTACTTCAGAGATTATGACACAGGCTGTGTTCCTTTACAGCTAGTTTATGAGAGAGCAAATTTAATAACTTTAACAGTAGCTAATAAGCATAATGAGACTGAACATACTTCCAAGCTTAAACATTCATAATCTACTGTGAAACTTAGACGCCATTAAAAGCACACTCACTTACAGGCACACAAAAAGCACTAAACTAAAAGAAAGTGTCTACATTTAAATAAGCATATACCAGGGCTGATCAAATATTTAGCTTTTTCTTAGCATGTTCAACATATAACCTAGATTCCATAATGCTCAAACACACACATAGAAAGCTAGTCTAAATTATGCTTCTGGTGGCCTTCAACAAAAGACATTGAAGTGCCCACTCAAGCTGCCCATTCAAGGTAGCTCAATCCTCATCTTTCTTTCTCCTGCTCCCCCTAGCGGCCACAGTAAATATAGCATGATGGCGAGAGAGAAAGAGAGAGAAAGAGAGAGGGCGAGAAAGGGGAGGAAGCCACAAGCCCCGCCCCCAGATGACATCAGTGCTGTGTTGAAGCAGAGCTGGAGGCAGATGCAACCTCACACTTGTAGTGAGCTCTAGGCAGCTGACCAGCTCTGCCGTCTTCTTTATCTTGTCTCTCTCTGAGCCAAAGGAGTGTGTGCGTGTGTGTGTGTGTGTGTGTATGTGAACAAGTGTGTGTGGAAATAAAAAACACACCCTGCTATTCGCACCATTGCTGCTACTGAGCCTTTCTGACACTGGGCTCTCTTTGGGAATTGAATTCATCTACCGTCGCTCTGGATTTATCCTACGGACTGACTTTATATTCTTTTGAGGATATTGTTTTTGATTTTTCCTTTTTGAAATATTGATTTGGAAGGTAAGTGTGTTTTTTATGGGTTTCCCCTTATTCTTGGGCTGTTTTAACCCTTTCCATGTGTATTCCATCACCCTGATGTTATCAAGTGCCTTCAAAACATGCATAGAGCAAATTTGCATATACCTAACATCAGTCCCTCACAAAGCTTCACCTTGTAGGCTTGACTTCTAAACTTTCACAATCCAATTGCTTGTGATAGAAAAACAATGCATTTTATTCAAAACGTAGGCAGACCCTAAGAGATTTGAGAGGGATGCAATAGCCATTTAAACTCACACAATTACAGTAGCCATGAAATTCAGCAGTATATTATATAGCTCTTCATTTGGCTTGTCAGATTCAATGTGCATCTTCCAAATATTTTTAAAACAATAGTTCGCTTGAATTAAATGAATAACCTGTATGATGTTTTAATCCTCCACTAACTTCCTTTCCTGGCTCACAAAACGACTTGTAAAGAATAAATGTTAAGGATTTGCAGTCTCGGTCACTATTCACTTTCAGTGCATCTTTTTCCTTACAGTCTACCCTAGGTACCCTAGGCTGTCACACCAAATAAAACATAATATTACGATAGATATCGTTCAACATTAATCGTTTTGAAACAACTCTAATAAGAAATTAGACATAATTTTCATTTTCGTTTTTGAGTGAACTATCCCTTTAAGTCTTGATGCGGCTCCGAGTGAATAAACGCAATAAATATGCATAACATGCATCTTATTAGATCACCATTTCAATTAGTCTCATATAGAGAGCTTTATCCGTGTTTAGGGGGGGAAACGCAATGCAGACTGTATATTTAGCGCGAGCAATCAACAGGAACGCATAAACTTCACGCTTTGCGTCCTAAATCTGTTCATGTGGTAAAGGCTTATCGCAAACCAAACGAACAAACGTAGATTACAAATGAGGAAATATCTATTAATAATGGCTAACCTGCGCTCTGGAAGCGCGATGAGAGAGTGATTGGAATAAAGAATGGGGGAATCGGGGATGCGGCGCGTGACACTTCGTACGCGTTGCGCTACACGACAAAACTAGAACTCTGCCATTGTAGAAGCCGCTGGCAGCGCGGCAAACGGCTTCGATGATTTTGAGGGTCGCGTTCTAATTTGGAATACTAAAGAAAACTCAAAGGACTGCGAGATTGGCGCGCAATAAATGTGCGCCCTGTGCTGTTCGGTGAGAGAGTGAGTGTGTGGCGCAGTAAAGAGATCTGAGGCTGTCAGCTGCTTCTGGATTTTCCCATCAAACGAATTTCCCTTCTTTTAAGTAACCTTCCAAGTTATCTTAAAAGATAAGCTTTCGTGTTGGGCAGAAGAGGTAAAGATTGAAATAATAGTTTTGAGCAGATAAAGAGACAGGGACTGTAAAATGATAAGATCCAAAGCCTTCAGTAAGAAATGATTAAATCAGTTTATAAGATTGCCATGAAGATGATCCAAATTTGACAAGGATGCAAGAAAGCCATTCTTTTTGAAACCCTAATTTACCTCTAACTGCAAGTCGTTTTCTTTAGCTTCAAGCTTCCTATATGCAACTGCACTAAAAGATGTGTATTCAGAGAGGTTAGTTTCTTAGCATGACAATAGCTGAGAACCCCGAATGGTGTGTTTTGACTCTGTAAGGAGGGTGATAAAATTAAATAACCCATTGTTCTTTGTTGGATGTGTCAAAGCACTCTGTGGCAGTCTTTTTTCGCTTGCATAAACAATTTGTATCAGTGATTTACAAATACCACACCTCCAAGCTTTAAACGACTTTAGACGACTAGTCTCCTTTTAGATACTAATACACATGAATGCAACTAACAAACATTCTATATTTTAATACATCAATATTAAACCTCCAGTGTATGCTCACTGGCAGCCAGGCAGATAGCACTCTTTGTTTCAAGCTACGAATGCCGGAGGCTAAACCCAGTGGTCCGTGGCATTCACACAGAGTCAACATAAAATGGTCATGTCTTTCAGGCCTTCAGAAAAGTCTGTCACCCTTTTGTGTTGAGGACAAAAACAAATCGTCTAGTATAATTCTCCACTCATGTCGGCAGCCAACCTCTGACCTCGTAGAGGCCTTTCTTTAAAACATACCATCGGAAAACAAGCTTCTTCTTCTTCTTTTTTTTCCTGAACATTAAAATATTTTTTTAATTTGTATAAATGGAAATATACTTTGCTAAAGAAAAGCAGTGCAACCAAGTAAGTGTAAACAAAAAGGTCTGTGAATTGTAGTTTTATTACAGATATAGAATTTACCCCTTTGTGGAAACAAGAAAAGTTCAGTGCAGTAAATCAGCCCAACCCTTTCCACTCGTGTCCGGCAACTGCTGCCCCCTGTACCCAGGCAGGGGGTACATATGTGGTAATTAAAGTGCCGGTTCAGCCTCCAAGTGTCTGCCGGTATGTGTGTGTGTGTATCTGACATGCACAGGCCTGATACAGAAGCACCTACCACCCCCAAGTGGGGAAAACAGCGCAGCTGCCTCAGACCACTCTCTTTTCAGTGCAGTACAAAAGAAAAAGACCCCCTGTCTCCCCTAGAATCCACTCTCACTGCCTGAACACCAGCCATGGAAAAACATGCTGATTATCGGCCCCAAAATCACACACAGAGGGGAGCCACTAATTCAATAGTCTTCTCTTAAAATAATGTTAAAACCGTTTACAAACAGTTTATCTAATTTCCAAATACGCAGTCAGAAATGTTTCATCTCTCGGCCCACAAGGCTCAGAGAGGCTTGATATGGCTAAGATACATGACAAAGAGAGGCATTTAGTTCAAATCCCGCCTGGGGTTCAGAATCTATTATCTATTGAAAACCATAAAGCTGTTTTTCATAATCATAGCCCAGGACCCAGCAAAGATGATGGTAGTGCAAATTCAATTTCATCCTAAATGCCTCCGTTTCATGCATGAGTACTGACCAAATGTGACAGCATTTTTGGGAACTAACAGAAAACATCAAGTCTATATTTAAAAGACACTTAAGATGGATAAACATTACATTGTGCTTTAACATATTTTTTCTTAAGAGACAGAGAAATTTCGCTTTGCACATTTATGTTTCTTAATCATAACTTTTTTCCCATTAAATGCTTTTTTTCTAACCAACCTCTCAATACCCCAACCCTAACATTCTTAACTTAAGACACTAAATGGGCAAAGGGGACTTTAGGTTGCTACCATTTTAACCAGGATGCTCGATTGAACATCACTTTAAGCAGAGCAATGGAGCAGAAGGAGGCCTGGCCATTAGAATGATCTTCTAATGGCAAATATGGCCTATTAGAGCAATAGTGAGAGGTGCCCGTCACATTCAGTGGTCTTTCTCTCTAGCCATGAACAGTGGGTGGGAGAAGGGGCTGCAATATTTAACCAAATGTGAAAAAGCTAATAATTCTAAGTGAAAGAAGTTCAGTAAAGCAGAAGAGCAAAGGCCAGGGCCTTATGCTTAACTTGTAATGAACAATGGACCACTGCCACTTGAGTGAAATCTGAGGAGCTGGGGGGTGGAGGGAGAATAAATGATAATGCAGCCAATCTTCCAGCCAGATCAAGGTTTGCATGCCCCACTGAGACAGACGGCATGGCAAGCTTAGGTGAAGCGTATAAGGTAGTTGCCCTTCTTTCTTTTCTGTATGACCTTTACGGCCATAACATAATACCAGCTAACATATATTTCCCAAGACACCTGTGCTTTTATCAAAGTCTCCAGAGTAAGATTTCAGCTAAAATATCATGAAATACACAGCAACCTGTGGGTGAACCCTAATATTTCAGTATCTTGGCTTGTGTTTTGTCAACTTCTTTTTGCCTGCCCCTGTACCAGGAAGTGATTTACATTTAGTATAGTGCATAAAGCAAAAGCAATTTCATTTCCACAGAATTTTGCAGATTGTTATTTATCAAACTTCTGGAAAATAGCAAGATACTTTACACACATAATTCTTCCAATCAATACAATATTTCCTCAGAAAAGTGGGGAAATTGCATGCTGATCACTAACCAACTAGATCGCCATTGCTGCAACTACTTATTTTCCCCTTCGCTATGTCTGATAATCAAGAAGCAAATGTTTTAGGATTTAACCAAAAGCAAGCAACTTTCAGCATTCCAGCAAATCTCTGTCAGCATTCCGAAAGTTCACCGTCAGCTATCACCTGTCCTTAAAGTAGGGTCACAGCTGCTCTTTCCGAGCTCTTGTTAACCTACTAATACAATAGCTGGCACATGGAGCACTTAGGCTCAACAGAAGGATGAGGTGTATTATTAGACTGTGCTGGCGAGACCTGTAATCAAGTTACAGGGCTTTCAATTCCCTAATCTCTCCTTGTCACTCCCTACAAATGTTTCAAAGTTGCCTGACATACCCCAATGTGTTTTACAGGAAGGTTACCAATTGCAGGTCAGCAGAAGGGTTTCACAAACCGTGGTGATGGCTGTCAGTTGTAGAAATGTTTATTGTCAGTTTGTGTAACGGGGAAGATGTACCATGGGAAATTACAGTATGGAAGGTGCAGATCACATGTCTCCTTGGAGCCACCGGAGGTGACTTACATGAGAATCCCATTTGGGTATTCATGAGACTGCAAGTCATAAAGCGTGTTCATCTCGCATGTACATTTTTGAGCAGTGCAAGGGTGTTGTGTTCAGGCGCTGTCGGGGAAGCCCGAGGGACCATTGGTAGCTGCTCGACACCTCAGCAGCAATATGCTTCACCATGACTTTTACCTTTACCTTCACCTTCTCCTTCCAGAGCATCACAAGCCATTCTGAATGAGTGGCTCAGTAAAGAGCATCACCAGGCAGGAGGGAGCAGTTTTCAGACATTTTAGCAGAGCCCAAACAGTGATTGCTTTTCTTATGCAAAGGAATTCTTTTCAGCAATTGCCATAGAGAAAACTAGAAGGGGGATGTCAGGGTTAGTGGCCAACAGAACAACAAATTCAGTTATTCTAGCAGTGCAGGCTTAAGACAAGCAAAAAGAAAGGCTTTTATAAAAATCCCCAAACATCTCTACTAATCCTGGTTTCACAAACAGTGTCCACTATCAAAAGACTGCAGCCCAGGGGCTTTTCTCTGTGGTCATTTACCCAGAGGCAAAAAAATCCCCAGATATACAGAAACCCAATAAGCTTAAGGGACTCTCAAATTCTCATCTGAACCACACACCCTCTTATTTTTCGCTCCCTATCATCTGATAAGTCTCAAATGCAGTGAAGCAATCTGCAGGCTGTAGCAATCCAAAGAAAATTCAATCTATTACAGTGTACTCCTTATGTTAGGTGCAAACTATGAAAACAGATGTTAAAGAGCTATCAGTTTACATCAACATGTTGTTGTGAGGTGAAACATGCTCAGTTTGAAGGACAGCAGCCAGTTAAAGCTGGCTGCATTGCTGTCTGACTCAATCTCAGCCTTGGCACTATCATCTTAAAATTAAATAAACGCTCCCTAAAAGCATATTACTCATAGTCAATAACTCATTCTCAACAAGGCCACATATATCTTCCGGAGTCATGATGTATTCAGATGTCACATGCTGTCTATAAGGAAAGAATTTGCTCATGCTGACTTCTTTCTTTTTCTTTTCTCTCTATCCCCGCAGGTATGGAGTTCAGCATGTGAGAAGGAATGGGCATCCACACAGGTTTGTGAAACAAGAGCCAAGGAGGCAGAGTGCTTATAGCAGCACAGGAGATTCTGCTTTCAAGCCACGAGGCTGGATATTTTTATTCATGCTCTTGCCGGGAGTGAGACTACAGAATTCGGGGCTGACTTTAGAGCCTGACTTCAGAACCGAGCCGCCCTGGATTTGAGCCCACCATACTGCAGACGGACAGTGGTCTTAACGCCATGACCAGTCTGCTTTGGGAGAGACAGGAGCAATTCACATGTCAAAGAGGACTCACAAAAAAGTCTAATTAGGAATCACAACTTAAAAAAGGATTCTGCTCTTTTTTTATTTGCCTTATTTTTGTTTTATTCCTTTTTTGTGATTACACTCACTGAAATTGCATGTCTGCACCGAGAAGGCTGCCTGAGGTCTGGCTGGAAGCAGAGCTGCTTGCTTTATAGGTTTATCTACCATGGCAAAGCCTTTGATTGCATGAACTGTGGACGCTGCAATACAAGACAGGAGGTCAGCGGTACAAACAAGGATCAGTTCAGCAAATACCAGCCTGGTCAGGATATAACCAAAGAGACCCCTTTGACAAGACGGACAAACATCTCTTGAAAGAATAGAAAGAAGGGTTTAAAGCCTCATTGGATTTTGGGTGGCTGCAGAGGATAAGCTGGCATTTCTAAATCAGGTATGACAAATATGGATGTTCTTGCTGTGGTTAAATGCATTTTCTTTTAATAATATGCATGCATAAATGAAGAGAATGAGCAAAATGTTTAAGTAATAAATAAATAATATATATATATATATATATATATATATATTTCTCAGACAATGTCTCACAAAGGACAAAATTTCTGCAGAAAAACAGGGCAAGATGATAAGTAGAAATCCCGAAATTTAATCAGCTATGCCTTACTTTGTTCTACCAGTTTTCAGCAATGAAAAGCAGCCTTGAAATGCACTGGCTAACAGCAGAAATGTGTAAAACAACAAGAGCCTGCGATTACATTACACACAGAAAAAGATAAAACCTCTCAAACACAAGCGTCTCATTCAAGAAAAGCTAGTGGGTTTGAGGATTTGTTATCTACATCCACGGCTGATTGGGAATATCCTTCCACTTCAATTAGACTTGCTTCTGAACCACTCAGTCCTCTTTTTTTTCTTCCTCTAATCCCTTATTCTTTTTTCACTACTTCATATTGTTTTCATATGAAAATGATTTCAATCAAGATAAACACCCCAGGCATGTTTTGCTACCATAGTTTTTTTATTTTTTCATGTCATTGGAAATGTTAATAGCCTCTTTTCATTAATTCAGCAGCAGAAATATAGTATTCTTTGTCTCAAATAGAATCATTTACATTGAAAGAGGTGCTGCAGGCACTGTACATAAAACAGCAATTAGAGAAGGACATTGCCTTTTCTTCAAACAGCATGATTTTGACTTTTTCCTTTCTTTTTTTATTCAAGGGCAACAACTGCAAAGCGGACATTAGCGATGGCAAGCAATTACATGTCCTTCTTCGTCTTCTTCATCAGAGCCGGGCTTTTGCTTGGCCTGGCCAATCCGTTGATGACCTCAGCCTCCTGTCCCTCTCAGTGCCGGTGTGATGGGACTTTCATATATTGCAATGACCGGGACTTGACTTCCATCCCTTCAGGTATCCCAGAGGATGCTACAGTACTTTTTCTCCAAAACAACCGCATCAAAAGTGCAGGGATTCCTACAGATCTACGAAGGCTAAACAGTGTTGAAAAGATTTACCTATACTGCAACAATCTGGATGAGTTCCCCACTAATTTGCCACTTAATGTCAAGGAACTTCATTTACAAGAGAACAATATCCGGACTATCACCCACGCCTCACTGGCACAGATTCCCTTCATTGAGGAATTACACCTTGATGACAATTCTGTGTCAGCTGTCAGCATCGAAGAGGGTGCATTCCGGGACAGCAACCATTTGAGGCTACTTTTTCTGTCCCGGAACCACCTAAGCACCATACCTTCTGGTTTGCCAATGACCATCGAGGAGCTTCGATTTGATGACAACCGCATCTCATCCATTTCAGAGGCATCTCTGCAGGATCTTATAAACCTGAAGCGATTGGTATTGGACGGCAACCTCCTGAACAACAGGGGCATTGGGGAGATGGCCTTGGTGAATTTAGTTAATCTGACTGAGCTCTCATTGGTACGAAACTCCCTGACGTCTCCACCTGCCAACTTGCCTGGTTCAAGTCTAGAGAAGCTAAATCTTCAAGACAACCACATCAATCATGTGCCACCAGGTGCCTTTGCTTTTTTGCGACAGCTGTACCGCTTGGATTTGTCAGGCAACAACTTGAGCAGTCTGCCCATGGGGGTATTCGACGACCTAGATAACCTTACCCAACTGCTCTTGCGCAACAACCCCTGGCATTGCAACTGCAGGATGAAGTGGGTACGTGATTGGCTGCGCACTCTTCCCTCTAAGGTCAATGTGCGTGGCTTTATGTGTCAGGGTCCCGATAAGGTCAAAGGAATGGCCATCAAAGACCTATCCACGGAGCTGTTTGGCTGCTCAGACACAGAGATTCCACCCACATATGAGACCAGCACGGTCTCAAACACTTTGCCACCCTCTCGACCCCAGTGGCCCTCATATGTGACAAAAAGACCTGTGGTTAAGGGTCCAGATCTGGGAAGAAACTATCGTAGCACGACACCATCTAGTCGTAAGATCATCATAATAAGTGTCAAATCAAGTAGCGCTGAGACAGTACACATATCTTGGAGAGTATCTCAGCCCATGACAGCCCTGAGGCTCAGTTGGCTAAAGCTGGGCCATAGTCCAGCCTTCGGATCCATAACTGAGACCATTGTCCAAGGGGAGAGAACAGAATACCTGCTCACAGCTCTGGAGCCAGAATCCTCTTATCGCATATGCATGGTTCCCATGGAGACGAGTAACATTTACCTGTCCGACGAGACACCTGTTTGCATAGAGACAGAAACTGGTTCCCTGAAAGCCTACAATCCCACCACAACCTTGAACAGAGAGCAGGAGAAAGAGCCTTACAAAAATTCCAATCTGCCTTTAGCTGCAATCATCGGAGGGGCGGTGGCCCTTCTGGCCATCATCATGTTGGCCCTGGTGTGCTGGTATGTCCACAGGAACGGTTCCTTATTTTCCAGAAACTGCACGTACAACAAAGGGCGCAGGCGGAAGGACGATTATGCAGAAGCTGGAACAAAGAAGGACAACTCCATCTTGGAGATTAGAGAGACCTCTTTTCAAATGATTCCCATAAATCACTTGCCCGTTTCCAAGGAGGAATTTGTGATACACACAATTTTTCCTCCAAATGGTTTAAGTCTTTACAAAAGTCCGCACAGTGAAAACAGCATCAACAACAGAAGCTACAGAGACAGTGGAATACCAGATTCAGACTACTCTCATTCATGATAGTGTGCGCGGATTACAAATACATTTTATTGCGAATGAGTGACTTAGAGACTGCTTGGTCTTTTGCAAAAACACTGGATTGAAAAGACTGAGAAAGCAACGTTATGTACATTTGCCATATAATTTATATTTAAGGACAATTTATTAAAAGGAGAAAAGGTTCTGATTGCAGGCCATCACTGAGCCATCAGTGTATGCTGCCACAAACTGCAATTCTATATTTTAGATATTTGTAGTCATTTGTACTGTACTTCCTTTAATTATGGTTTTAGACCAATTAAAAAAAACTTTGTGCTCTACTGAGATATGATGACTTGTCAACTGTGAAAGTGGGTTTTCATTGCTGTGTTGAACAATCAGATTTTAGAAAACCATGTAGTATAAGCACAGGTCAAACTATCGCTATGTTGCTGTCAGTGGAAAAAAAATACAACAAAAAAACAAGACTGCGGGAATATAGGGCATAGGTGATCAAAGAAAATACAGACACAAGTGTTTTGTTAACTCTAAGGAGGGGAGGCACAAACTTACTCTGGTGGTGTCACAGAAACCTCTATGTTTCTCTAGGAATCCTGATTGCTCCTTCCAGAACGTTGCCAGGCTTTAAAAAAAGAAAAATCCACTGCAACGTTTATGAAACAGATATCTATTACTTCCTCTCTGCCCTGGAAGAGGCAGCAACATAGCACAGAATCTTAAATCCATTGCAAATTAAGCACACAGATCTAATGAAAGGTTAATTTGCAGTCAGATCAAAATGGATGGGCAAAAACATAACACAGAAATCAATATTGCCTGTCCTGCAAAAGGGAAACAGCAATTACCATGTCCCTCAGTACAGTAAACCACGTCATGTAAACGTTGCCCTTCAAAATGAATATATTGTGGGCAGAAATAAATATGGCAAGAAACACATTTGGGCTCTTTTCTATTTGAAATAAGAAGTGTCAACAATTTTTTTGTTCATATAATTCTTATTTGTATTTTTTTTTTTTCTACTTCAAGCCACTTTTAAGTTGCCACAGTTAAATTGTTCTTTACAACTGAAGACCAAAGTGCATTGAATGCCCTTTGGCCAGTCTTGTATGTGCCTTGATCCAATGCTTATTGTATTTAGCTTTTACAAAAAAAAAAAAAAAAAACAGTGACTTTTTTCATACACACTTGAATATGATAGGATATTGGTCATATTGCAAATAAAAGTGGATAAAACCCCAACTCGATGGTCTCCTTTTCCCCCTCAAAAAATGATTTCCATTTATTTTTAATCCCTCTAAGCTTTGCATGCACCATTCCAGTACTCAGAAGTGTTCATCTAAAGCAAACTGAGGCTTCCTTACTTGCACTGCATCCGCTTAGAGCTCCAAGTGCTCTTTTGTGTTTGGTAAAACCATGTATAACTTATCTGATCGGCCCAAGTGGGTAATATCAGAGTACGCCACAGAAGCTAAATGAGGCCATTGGAGAGATGCTGTGCTGGATTTTGATGCATCTCGTGGCCACAGGGGGAGATGTACATATCTAATGACTATATAGCATTAGGTTGATGTCACAGCCTGAACCACAATAGGAATTGCACAGGTGGCTTGCATGTGCACATGGGTACACATTTAGAAGAAAAAAAAGATGTGGGCCATGAGTGTGCATATATGCACAGATGCATACACAGATACACACGCCCTAAGATTTAATTGCAGTTCAGGGGAGCCTCTAAAAACAGCAAGTCTGATCCAAACCTTAAGTATACATCAACAGTCCCATGCACTAAATATACCACATCAGCTAGAAATTAAAGTAAACACTCTCATACGGTTCAGCGAGGGTCCACATATGTGGATGCTGTTGATGTTCCACAACTTGCCTTGTCATTTATTTATGTGGTTTCCTGACTGACGGTATTAGTGAGTTTTAAATGCTGAGTGATGGCCTTGGTAAGTTTCACTGGTTTCCTTTTAAATCTGAAGCCTTTTCAAAATGTTATTTCTAATTATTATTTGAAAGTATACAATTGTACTGATTTCACCTCTGAAAAGAAAGTAAACTGTAAGAAAGTGAACTGTGCTTGGTATTTTTGGAAAAACTGACATTTAAACATGAATTCAGAGTCAAACGATTTAATACAGTATGTCTAATTCAATGTATTTTACTGATTATTTTTAGCCACGTTTCTGTCCCTTAAATGCCAGAAAATGAATTATCCAACTTCCATTCTCCATTCATGTTTTCATACTTCTCTGAATATTAGCTCAATACTCAAACTGGCTGTTGTAACTAAAAAATAAATCATTCATTCTGGAGAAAAAAACTAAAGGCAGCATCAGGCAGGAATGCGATCACAGCAGTTTTAATTATCAAAGCGCACAGGTGTGCGAGTGTGTTTGAGTGCGCGCATTCTCTTTATGGACATTCTGCGTGCAGTAAATCAATCTCCAGATTCCTAACACCATCAGAATTTTATACAGCTTGAGCTATGAGCAAAACGGCTTGAAATATTAATATTATGTGCTGTATGGTGAAAGCAAATCAGCAGGACGTGAGTGCAAACAGCAATTTGTATTGTCCAGTTAGAACACTAACCTTAAGTAATGGGGGAAGGAGAGTTGAGCGGCTGCTACTGGGGGTGACCTGTGGTGACCCTTTTAACACAATGACCTCACCTCTGGCATCTTTGTCAGCACAATGTTGGAGCTCAGATGACCTCATTCGCCCTGGGAAAACTATTGATCAGGTCTGATGTCCATGAAGCCAGTGCACACTTGAAATTCTACCTTGAATGGGGGACTTCACTTCAGATACAAGAACAAAACTCACAAAACTTCAAAAAGCTTCAACTATGGAGATAATGAGGATGAGATTGAAAATATCACAATAAATATTATAAGAAGTTGAACATTATGTGGCCTTCTCATTTGCTGTGGTCAAAGAAAGCCATGACTGATCAGGGGTCAGATTAAAAAGCTGGTGAAACAAGGGTCACAAGCCAAAAAGATGAAAAATTAGTTGAAGTTTGACCCCTTTTAAAGCAATTAGTAGACATTTTTCATCTTTTCAGACATCTCACTCTTTATTAAGCAAATGGTACACATTTTTACCTCTTTAGACCTTTGACCCCCTTTTTTAACAACTGGTAAGCATTTTTCATCTTCTCAACTTTTGACCGCATTATAAAGCAACAGCTAAACATTTTTCATCTTTTTGGACTCTTGACCTCTTTTCTTTAAGCAAAAGGAACAGTAGAGAGCTGGTCAGGCATTGTTATCATGGACAATGATAGATTTCAAGCTCTTTAAAAAGGAATAGTTTGAAGAAAAAAAAATGCAGCTGCTGTTTTCTGAAACATAAAACCTTCATAAGAGCAACTAAAATAAGGTAATGAGAGTTACTTTTGACAAGAAAGCCAATTACTGGCAAATGCAGGAGCCACATGTCATTCAATTATTTTTAGAGTTTAATTTACCAAAAGAGCCATAAGGGAACTGACTTTAAAGGCACCATCTTATTCTGATCTCATTTTGTTTCACCTTGCAGGGAGATGTAGTCATCAACTCCTAGCATATCTATTCCCAAGTGTGTGATGTGTTTGCTCCCATTCTGCCTGGCCTCACGCTCACTACAAAACCTTTTCCCACAGCTCAGCGCAAAATTTTCCAAAATAAAATAGCAAAAAATCCTCCTAATGAGCCATTTGCTTTCTTTTCTTCTTCTGCACCTTGTATCCAGTCCAAGACATCTTGCACATCAAAGCGGAGAGCTCTCATTGTATGCCTTTTAGAAACAAAAGAGAAATTTAGGGTCAAACTGTCAGGCCCAGGGCACGAATGTGGCCCTCCCACATGCCTGGACTTTGGCCAAAATGAAGTATATTTTCAGAGTGTGCAAAACTATGCGTGCGCATTTGCTTGTACTTCCGTTTGTTTGTGCTTGAGGTTCAAAGAGCCATAGTTGATCATCACAGATCACCATGGCCTTCCAGTTTTTACTTGCGTTTACACAATTCTCCAACCTTCTGTCACATATTGCAAATCAAAAAAGGACACACCAGATTTTTAAAAAAATGGATACATTCCCTTTCCTGTAAGCTTGCAATGGAGAAGGAGCTGAAACCACAACATAACTAATGCATGTCTTGAAGAGACAGCTGCGGTCTGGGCGTGAAGCCACGGCCACATGTGCTTTGTTGTCACCACGGTCATGTGGTGAAAAAAAAAAACACAAGGAGTCAAAGCAAATGTTTGAAGAACCTGACAAAAGACAAAATTCTGAAAATAAAGGACCCCATGGTCCAAGTCAAAACAAATCAATAGCTGAAACAAAGTTCATTGAATTCAGGAAAATCAGAAAAGATATTGTTCTTTTCGTATTTTAAACCTTCAGAGTTGATCTGTCTAGAAAAACAGCAATAAGTGAGACACATCTACTGTACCAGGAACAGTACATAGAACAGTATGTCTCAGCTGACCTCTTCTGACCGTATCACCTGAGCTCTTAATATTGAGTGTAATTGGCACCTATAATTCTTTCCCCATAAATAACATTCTTCTAAATCTCTCTCTGCCCATTTTCCTCCCTATTTTCTAAAGTCTTTCCTATTTTCTAAGTTCTCAAACACAAGACTTTGTGACCAACGACCTGAAACTCTGAGGCTGCAACAACTACAATCTCCCATCATCTAAATGAATCCAATTTTTTGCTCGACAGCACACAGCATGCATACATCTATCTCCCCTTAAAATCATCTGACATTAATACAAGTTAACAAAGGCTCGTCTATTAAGGTGGCAACAGCAGCAGCACTTTGCCGTTGGAGCAGGTTGAATTATTGAAAAGGGAAAATGACTTACAACTGCAGTGAAGTGGAATCCAACCTCCAGCCAGCATCTGTTAATGCAATAACAACCGACAACTGCCGATTCCTGCAGGCGAGTGCAGGGTATGATAATTTGATGTAGAGCATCATATGTTTTGAGAACGTCCGTTTAATTGACTTTACTAGATGAGAGACAATAATTCATGTTATCCATTAACTAGCTTAAATGATCTTTTAAAAGGTGATATATCTTTCTGTGCCCTTTAGCAGATTTGTGAGGCCCGTTCTCCACTGCTGTATCGACCCATCGGGGTATTTGTTTAGAACGTCTGGTCTTGCTGGGAATAATCATTGCATTCCCTCGGAAAGGTCTTGGTAGGAGCAATCGTCCTTTAGCCCTTCATGACGGCGGGACTCCGAGGACCATGTCGAGCCCAGCTTCGATCTGGTTAGCATTCCCATTTGTGTGAGGGCCAAGGTTTAAATGTCAATGGCGTATCTGCATGCCGGTAAGGCGTTCCGCCAGATATACGCAACTGACAGATGGCAAAGCCATGCTGTAATGCCAACTGGTGCATTGGTGTTATGTATGCTGATTTGATGTAGCCTACTGATATGACCGTAAGAGGGAGATGCAATCAGATTACTTCATCACCAATAAGGCTCAGTTTAAATGTCAATGTGTTACTGGTAAGAAAATGGGGAAGGATTTCTAACACCCTCACGTAAAATTCACTACTAGACAAAAGTAAAACACCAGAGATCCTGGCAACTGCCAGTGGGAGATTTACTGAAAGGACCAATCAATATGGCTTCTCTTCTACATCTGCCAATTTTCTTAAAATTTAAAGGTCAAATAAAGCCACAGGGTCTCAATACTCAAACACTGATGATGATATAAGAAAGGTGTCAGTTATTATTCAGCATCTACTTGAAAAGTAGCAAGCAACTTTAATAAACTGCTTTAAAAAACTTCAATAATTAGTTGGTCAGAATATATACAGGTATGCAGGTGGATAAACATATTAAGTCAATAAACAGCAAACTTTCTATTTAAATGTTTTTTCAGACAATTTTTAAACATTTTCTTCTTGGTTTAGTGCACTTTAATAAGCAACATTTCAAAGTGCACCAAAATGGGTTTATGCGAGTGACAACTGTCCTCTCATTAGTCCTCAACTGAATGAGTTTGTTTTTAATCACATCAAGACCATCCCTTCTGGCAATATCAGATGGTCTTAGTGTGGATATAAGCACAGCTATGAAACCAATGCTCAAAATGTAATAGGTGAAATAATGCAGAAAGAAACCTATTCTATAACTTATATCCTCAATTAAAACTTCAAATCACAGTAAAGGCAATGTACACCTTTCAGAAAACGAGAGCCTTGGCGGTCGCAATCATAGCAGCAGCAGTAGTTATGTCTGTCAAGTTCATATGCAGTATCGCTTGGTTTAATAAAAGAATGAGGCCAGGAACTGAACCTGGAAAAAAAAAAAAAAAAAAAAAAAATGAATCACAAAACTAACATATATAAAACTGACTTGCTGAAAAGTAATTCTCCCTTTCTTTGGTCATATCCAAACCCACATGGCACAAATGTTTTGTGCTGATCATTTGGAAAAAATATCTTAATCCTTGTGTATCAACTTGGAAAAATAAACACATAGAGGTCCATATAGTGGACTAAACGTCTTTAAAAAAAAAAAAAAAAAAAAAACATCACAAAAAAATCATGTTTTAAAGGGCACCTATGAAAATTCTCTTTTGTAAGCTGTTTGGACAGAACTGTATGTAGATATAGTGTGTCCACCGTCATATTGGGGTGATATAAACACAATAAATCTCTTTTTTTAAATTTCCTGATGTTAAAATAGGATCCAAATCCCTCCCATTTTGAGGCCCACAGCAACTTGACGTAGGAGTCCGGTTTCCCCGCCCACTGAATTGATTGACAGCCGCATATTAACATGTCTCCGTAGTAATGCATATAATCATATTAACAAGATTTTACAAGTTTAAAATGTTTTTAAAACGGTGCATGTAAGAAGAAAGAAGACGCTTCAATCCCGGTTTGTGGACTTAAATCAGGTTTATTTTGTACATTAACATAACGATGTCCATACAGCAGTGGATATTTATGTGTACCCCGTCACATTTGCCGTGCAAAAAACTTTAACGACATTGTGAGTGACTCATCGCTTCAGAAAGGCTTAAATTAACTCCATAACAAATATGTCAAATAACCGTTGTAAATGTTCTTACTGTAGTAAGGGAGACCTGCGTCATTCTTGTTTGTCATTGAGCTGTTTGTCTAAATGAAGGCTATGTGACGAGCACATGGGAACGGTGGGCGGGGAGAACCAGCTCATTAGCATTAAAAGCACAGGCAACAAAAACAGCTACAACCTTAAACAGCTCCTATATACCAGATTTAAAAAGGTATAATAAACAATCTGATGGGTATTTTGAGCTGAAACTTTATAGACACATTTTGGAGACACAAAGGATTTTTATTAAATCTTGAAAAATTAAAGGTTAAAATTGGTGCCCTTTAATTACAGTTTTACACTACCAAAAATGTAACCATTTAAATTAGTTTGTTTACATAATGCCACATAACATGTGGAGGGAATTGTGAAAAATTAATGTGAAAAAAATCGTACAAAAACCAAACTTTGTGCATTTCACAAATGATTTTGAAATTTTAAGTTCATATAATGCTCCTGTGGTTTTTCAGAAAGGAGTCAAATACTGTTGTAAAACAGGTTAATCAAAACTAATTAATTAAACATTAAAATAATGCTCATTTATATAACACACCTTCATGAATTATGTCCATTCAAATTCTGCAGAAATCTGCATAGAGTTCTGTGGGTGTAGATTTTGTGTAGGCCTGCTAGTGTCTTATCTCGCACAGGGCACCAAACGAGTCAATAGTGCCATCGCTGCCCCCTCAAAAAAAGACACATGACGCCCCTGAGTTCTGACTCAATACTCTGAGTCATCCCACTCAGTAGCAGAAAAAGCATTGGTCATCCTAAAACTGGACACAAAAAAATAACAAAAAAAAACAGCCTCGTCATACATGACCACTTGTATCATATGAACCTTTTTACTCCATTTGTGTCCTTAAAAATATCCCATCAATGAAAACTCAGTGATTTTGGATGAAAATGTACAGTTGGAGTAAAAAGTGCCATGTAGGCTCTAAAAAGCCTGTGACAGTCTGATCTTATGCAGAAACTGTGAGACTAACACCACAAAACACCTTTAAATCTCACCGTCTGTTATATGAATGAATTAAAGTCTTAAAATCAGTCAAAAATCATTCATTCATTTTCATTTCGGCTTAGTCCCTTTATCAATCTGGGGTCGCCACAGCGGAACGAACCGCCAACTTATCCAGCATATGCTTTACGCAGCGGATGCCCTTCCAGCTGCAACCCATCTCTGGGAACATCCACACACACCCATTCACACTTATACACTACGGACAATTTAGCTTACCCAATTCACCTATAGCGCATGTCTTTGGACTTGTGGGGGAAACCGGAGCACCCGGAGGAAACCCACGCCAACACAGGGAGAACATGCAAACTCCACACAGAAACGCCAACTGACCCAGCCGAGGCTCGAACCAGCGACCTTCTTGCTGTGAGGCGAACGTGCTACTCACTGCGCCACCGTGAGGCCCGTCAAAATTCATAAACAACATAAATTTTGATGCCTTGTTATTTTAGTCACATTAAAAACATACCACTCACAAACTTTTGTTCATTAGAAACATACAAAAACTCTGATATCAATATCAACACACCTACATAATTATAATTACATAATTTTCATTAATTTGGCATGCAGTGTTAAAAAGCAGAAAACAGTCTATTTGATGAGTTTAAAACAGAAAAAAGTACCAAAATATTACCCATTTCTTAATTTAAAAACATACACTTAGTCATTCCACTCATTAGCAAAAAACGCATTGGCCATAAAAAACTTGATACTTGAAAAAGCCCTTCATATGAACCATTTTTCCTCAAAAACATCATATAAATGAAAACTTTGAGTGCTTTTAACAACCAAAAGCAGGTTTCAAGGGAAATGTACAGCTGGAGGAAAAGGACCTGTGACAGTCTGACCTTCTCCAGAAACCGTGAGACTAACACCACTTCCCTACGGGCCCTTCTTACACAACACTTCAGTCGGCATCAATACACTTACACTTAACCACAGCACGGGCCTGTCTCCCCCTGCGGCCTCTGCGTCTCTCTATGGGACGATCTGGAAGGAGACTCCAGGACAATCAGTGGTGTCAGCAGGCTCTAAATACTGCCTGTCACCATTCATCTGAAAATCGTCCGTGTCACAGCGACGCCTCAAGGTCTCTGTATCACTGCTCGTGCAATAGGTGAGGAGAGATGGCTGTTTGTGTGCTGAATTAGCTTGCTGGAGTTTGCTAAAGGTCAGTGTAAAAAGTTACAGTTGTCAATAAGACTTACTTGGCTTTGGTAGACAAGACTGTTACCTTGTAGGTGCTGTAGTAAGGGGATTTTTTTTAACTAACTGAAACTATAAATGCCATTATTTTGATTGAGAAGTTTTAACTTGAGCATTTATGCTAATGAGAAAAATATAATGAGCATGTTATTTCTAAATTGATATTTAAATATTTAAAGTAAATAACATGAATATAAATTGTGGTAGGGACATGAAAAATAATGTTAATAAAGTTTCATAAAAACAGCCAATTTCTATATTTTATAAAATACAAGAAAAAAAGTAATAATGTAAACATTTGTTGAAAACATGCATTTACATATCTTTTTTATATACTATGTGAATGAAACGTCATAGGAAATCTTTATAAATATTGCAAATAATTTTAATACATTTAATTATTGTGAATTTTAATGATTCTGGACCACATTATAACTGTCAATTTTTGGAAATTGTGAATTATACATCATCTGAAAGCTGAGATACTGAGGAATCTGGAAACTGAGGGTACAAAAATGTAAATATTGAGAAAATCCCTTTTTAAAGCAATTTGCTACATTAATAACTTTCATCTTTTAATTCCTTTGTATACCATTTATAATAATACCTCAAAAATATCAGTAACCTTACAGAAATTATATTATGGAAATTTACAGTTATAAAATAAAATGCTAAATTATTGTAAATAATATGAGATATTATTTTGATATATTTTTATATTATATACAATATCAATTTCCTTTGTGTAATAAGCACTTTTTGTGTGTATTGCCTCCTGTTGAATCACCGAATGCCTCAATTGTAAACACATTTAAAACACATTTAAATGCGCCTTCATGAACTTTAGGTTTGATGTCTCTACTTTTACTGAGACTGACATTTTTCCCATCAGCTTTAACAGTCTGTCAGGCCGAGCAGATGTTAGATATTACTCTAAGCTGTGCTCCAGGAACATTTAAGTCCTATTGTATCAAACACCAAACAACAAACCAATTATTTCCCACAAGTCTTAAATATAACAAGAGTAAGCTTAATCTGCATATTTATAAAGTAACAATGTACAAACTTTCATTTTCAATTTTTCAAATGGAAAAAAATAAAATAAAATCCAGCAGGCTACTGCAATCCAATGATCCACTAGCAGAGTTTAAGGAAATAAGCTGGTCTAATCCATGTCTCTCAGCTGCTTAAGACCTTGCTATGACTGCCTATCCCAGATGACAAGTCTCCAAGAGCCTGGACAGTCCCTAAATGGACACACACAAGGCTTAAAGTGACAGATGACTGTTCACTGTGGCACTCTTGTGGTTCGTCCGCCCATTCTTTAACTCACTCACTCAGAAGGCCACTTTTAAAACAAACGTGAGCAGATGACAGGAAATGAGGCGCTGCACGCTGGCAAAAAAAGCACTCCATTACAAAATCTCTTTGGGATCATTTGTCCATGGTGTGCAATTTGACTCTTTGATGTTCATGGTCAGATACCTTCTCTGGCCCCAATGAAGACCACGAACAGACTGAAACGCACACTGACCATTCAGCTATAAAGATTCCAATCATGATAAAAGCAAAATGATTAGTGATTTAATACAATGAGGACCCAGTAATCTCTGAAGGGGCATTTTAAAGACCACAAGGCCATTTCAGTTGATGGCATTAACCTCTCACACACACACACACACACACACACAATCTGACATAAACTAAAGTTCTTGGACCCGACCAGCTGAACGGGTGGTGAGATAAAAGACTGGACCTGCTGAGATTCTGGATGCATTAAAAATGAGGTCAAAATGCTGATGATGTAATAAGACAAAGGCCTCCTTTTCTTTACACTGTCAGCTTGAACAGTTGCGATTATATTTCAAGCATCAACCTCGGCTGTGAATAATAATGTTCTGCAGGCAAATCTCAAGAGTCAGGGTGTATTCATATGCTTCCTGCGCAAATGCGATAAGATAAAAAACAAATAAATAAATAAAAACAAAAAGAGAGGGTGTCAAAAAGACAGATATTCAAGTTCAGGCTAGAACCATCACCTGTTCTATAGTTTTCTTTTTTTCCCAATAACCAATGTAGACATTAAACTTTCTCAGTATTTTGCCCACTTAAACATTACAAATAAAAATGCAATGTATTACGATAGGGCGGCGTGGTGGCACAGTGGGTAGTCGCTGGTTCGAGCCTCGGCTGGGTCAGTTGGCATTTCTGTGTGGAGTTTGCATGTTCTCCCCGTGTTCACGTGGGTTTCCTCCGGGTGCTCTGGTTTCCCCACAAGTCCAAAGACATGCGCAGAATTGGGTAAGCTAAATGTCCGTAGTGTATGTGTGTGAATGAGAGTGTATGGGTGTTTCCCAGTGATGGGTTGCAACCGGAAGGGCATCTGCTGCGTAAAACATATGCTGGGTAAGTTGGTGGTCATTCCGCTGTGGTGATTAATAAAGGGGCTAAGCCAAATAGAAAATGAATGAATGAATGAATGTATTACGATACATAAGGAAATAAGCATGTTGACTTTTGGATTTTCCCAAAAATATATTAAGACAAATGGTGTTAAATGGTTAAAAAAAATATAGTTTTTATTTAACTATTAGCTGGTCAACCCACAAAAATGGCTAATATAGTGCAAACATAAAACATCTTAAACATATTTACTGAAATCATGCAGGAAACATAAAAATATATATAAATGAGCAAATATATATATCTAAAACATATCCTTATTGTTAGACAAAAATAAAATAAATAAAAAATGCTGTTTCTTAGCTAAAAATGCTCAAAAACTCAAAAATCCAACACTATATTAATAGCCAACATTATTAGTATGCCTTTTTTAACATTAAATGTTTTTTAAAACAGAAAAAAAAGAAAAATGACATGTCAGTCTGTCACGTGAAATATTAATAATCTATCTTATAATAGTCTTGTTCAGATCTTGCATCATTTCCTCTAAATCACTAAAACAGTCAGTGTCTAACTGTCACATTTCCCAAAAATTTTATTCAAAATTCTAAATTGTGGCAAAACATTAAACTTTAATTCATTAAAACAGGACAAATCTCCCAACCACATCTGATGCAGATCAATTTAAAAAACATTTAATATCATTTTGGGTCATTTTTCATAAATATCAACAAATAAGCTACTGATGAATCTTATCTACAGCAAGGGAAAACAAAGAACAAATGAAATAATATGTATATTTTATACAAAAAATAAAATGTATTGCTCCAAAAAGCTCAAGTTCCCAATAAATTCACAAAAGTTTGCTCCAATAAACTCTCTTAAAGGGGTGGTCCACTATGATATCATATTTTAAACTTTAGTTGATGTGTATTGCAGCTGTGTGAACGTAAACAACATCTCTGAATGCAAGACGCTGAAAGTTCAATGCAAAGGGAGATGTTGGCTTTTATAGAGTTAGGTTAGCAAAGCCTACAGCGAATGAATTTGGGGACAACAAAAAAATACATCCGGGCTAGTGAGATCATAAACGCTTCAGGTTACGCGCTTTCACCACGCGCAGCAACAGGGCGTGGCCAGATGCGCTTTAATGTTATAGCAGAGAAAGCTAAAATGCTGTCCAAACGCTGCTATTTCCACAGAGCTTCTTCTGCTTCTGTATTTGGGCTTCCAAAGGTAACAACAAACCTACAGAAGTGCTTACAATTTATTTTTAATTATGTTCCAGAGAATTATACTATACAGCTTGCCTTTGATAATTTAGCTACAAATTCATATTTATCAGTCAAACCGCTGTAAACACCCACGATCTTCAGCATCGAGTGCAGTGTCTCTGCGCGTCTCTCTAATTATGCAGCAGCTTTCCGTGTGTTCTACATCTCAAATAACAAACTCGCAAAAGAGTTTCATGTTACTTACACATGCTTATTCTGAATATATGTGAAAGACACTTGTCAGATTTTATTTTAGAGAGTATTTCACTAACTAACGCATGTGCTTGTAGGGGCGTGACGTAGTGCCGATCCGCGAATCACAGCACAATATGTTAGCTGACCAATCAGAGTCTCTTGAGGGCGGGCCTTTCGGAGGAACTAGGAAATATGACATCTGTTTTCATGTTAGCCGAGTAGCTGTATATAATCAGATATAGTAAGATATATGAAAAAATAACATGATTTTCTACAGGTGAAGCATGAGCACACATTGCTTTGCATCTTAAAAACACAACCAACCCTTAACACTGTGGAGCCGCCCATTAATGCGAAAAGAAAAAGAAAGAAAAGAAGAAAAGTAGCAACAAAATTGTGTTCAAACGCTGCTGTAACCGTATGAAACATGAAAATCTTGTCACTGTCTGACATGGGTAGCAAGAGGAAGTAGTGAAGGTTTTGAGTGTCACCCTTGTAAATGAGTTCAGGAGCCTGACTTCATTTAGGGACTGACAGCTGTGCTGATAAGAACAGGATTATGGAACGACAGGAACTTGAACAACGTTCAGTTTACAACTTGCTCTCATCCTGCTCAAGTCAAATTCCTTTTTCCTGAAGGATATTTCTCTCTAGGGACAGTGGGGGAAAAGTTTGCCTTTTTTTTCATAATATATAAGCATGATCAAAAATTAACATTCGGTTAGCACCAAATAAAAGTAAAAATTTGTTATTCCAAATAAAATTGAATAAAATTTTTGCTCGTTTTATAATGAAATATTTATGGCTGGTCAATATTCTGGCCGGCCAATTTTCTGGCCACCAACTCCTGCACTGTAAAAAAAATATCTGTAAATTAGCAGTAAATTTTCTGTATTTTGTGATTCATGTCTTTCAACATCAAAAGTTGACAGAGCAGAGATCAACATCCCATAATGCAATTCACAACCAGAGATAAACGGAAAACACTTGTGAATCACAAAATACAGAAACTGTTAATTAATAGCAGATTTCTTTTACAGTGTGGAGTTTGTGGCAAAAGGACAATTTTAGACCTTGTATAAATATGTTTTATATAGCAATTCATGCCAGCATCATCATGGCAGCAAGATATGCACAGGCAAGGAAAATCTCCAAATTTCCTAAATGAAAGAAAGTCTTTTTACGGTTCTGCTCACATTACCCTTTTTTCCCTCTCTCCCTCTTTTCTCAGCAAGTGAGAACATGACAACAATACAAATCCTGTCTGGGGATTAGGATGAAATTTTGATATTTCCTTCACATTTTTTTCAGTTGCTAATTATTTCCCTGCTCTAGTATGGAGACGTTTCATTTAAACACAAACTAAGATGAAGTTCAGCTCTCTTCAGTTTTGGAAAACTCTCCCGGGTTGCCTGGCAGGCCCTTTCTTCATTTTCAATTAATAAGCCGCACTATTATTAGCAGGGAGGAAAACTGGCTTTGTATTAATGGCTTCAGTATTGTAATAAAACATTAAATATCTGCTTGCAAGATGAAGCTCCGAAACGTCAGTTGAAAATGGAAACGCTGGTGATTTGTGTGGAACAGGATTTGAACGAGCAGGTTTGATCAATGAGGTGATCCAAAACTTGAGTAAGGTTCTATAAATGTTTGCCTGAACTGCCTAAGGAGAGACGAGCACAGTTACAAATCTAATGTCTAATCTAACAATAGATCATTTACATTTTTTTTCCCGCAATCTAAAAAGACAAAGCCTTCACTCAGTGTATCTGCCCTTCCTCGTTCCTGTAAGGAAACATCTTCCATCTCCAATAAAAAATATTTATTATTTTTCCTGCCTACAAGCGCCATCCCTAAACCTCGGTTTCCTGTGAGGCACCTCGACACAATGCATTGTGTCCCTCCACCCAGTCGACTGCTTCTGGAGCAAGAGGTTAACGGGACGGGGTGTCTATTTTGTCCTCGTCACCAGTAGCAGACAATGTCTCAGTGAGCTCAGTCATTAATCATGCCTTTCCTATGTGTGGCGACACGACAACAGCGGGGGACGAGGGGGGGTGGGTGGTGTCTAATGTGACACGGGCCGTCCCACCAAAAGCCCTATGAACCTGTATGAAGAGGTCCGTCACATTTGTGCTTACCAGGTCACTAATCAAATTATGTCAGAAAGGCAACAGAGCACAAGGCACCAAATTCGTTTAGCTATTGTAAGGAGGCCAAGACCTCAAGCAACAGAGATCCCCTTTTAAAAAAAAAAAAAAAAAAAAGAGGGGAAATTATGCACGATTATGTGTGGGTAGTCAGTAACTTTCTGTTGTGGACATTGGTGCCAAAGAAAAAGAAAGCGCTATGCAAATTGATCATGTAAATCTAGTTTCTAACTCCTGCACTCTTTCCTCCCTCCTCGCTCATTTTCATAAGCCAGATGGCCGTGGTTTTGGGCTAATTCACTTAGCCAAGCATAAGTAATTCCTCAGATATATGCATGGCCAATCCATTATTAGATAACGCACAAAAAGAGCAAATATGCAGTTGCATTCAAGACGGATTCATCCATCTATCATCAGGGCCGGAGGTGGGGAAATAAGTCTCCTAGGTCAGCGGGCATCATGGTTTGGCACACGGTCAGTCCTGCAGAGCCTCAGGACACTAGTTGGGAATTGGTTTAATTATCCCTTCGTTGACAGAGGACGACGGCAGGTGAGAGGAGGCGGGGGGGGGGGGTTAGCGCAGATGAGGGTGGAATACCGAAGTGTCCAACAGGGTAAAGCAGTCGCACAGACAAAAGATGTGGGAGGCGAGGGATTTTTTGGATTCATAAGGGCAGAATGCATTTCTCCATTGCTGAATAAAAGGACAGCTGGAAGAACAGAGAGAGATGTATTAATCAAGTCTCATAATAATGTGTTCAAACATGTGGGGTGGCTTTGAGTACAGTGTGTTTGACAGATTGAATACAATTACAGGGCTTTGGATTAAAACGCAACATTCGGAAAATGTGCAACAGAAATGTAAAATGACTTTTTTCATTATGAATAATTAATAATAATTAAAATTATTTACAAATAATTTTGGTAATGGCTTAGTATATTACTATATGTGCTAAAAAATAAACTCAACAGCAAACACAAAAATCTTTCAAAATCTCTAGAAGTTCATATACTAATAAAAATCAGTCATTTTAAAATTTAAATAATAAAGAATAAGGCTATTATCTATGACCTGTAGCATGAACAACCACCTTTGACTTAATTTGGCTCATAAATGTTTCATTTTAGTAGCAAATGTCACCTTTCATTTTTTTTTTCTATGTAGGGTTGTGTGAGCTCTAATATTTCACAGGACTTAAATTGAATCTTAAGCAGACTCAAATTGAAATAAATTCACAGAAAGGTTTCATATTGTCCACAGTGATTAAATAAAACCTTAAACGCCTTATCCAGTCAACTCTGTTTTACAGCCACGGCTGGTTTCTTGAGTCAGACCATACAAGCTGGTAAGAAAATAGGAGGCAACCAGCTCCGCATTCACCTATATGTCTTTGGCATACTAAACAGGCTGAAGGTGAACTCTAGTGACGGACTCCAGATGGGAAAAGGCTACATCTCACTCTTTTTTCCTTTGAAGCTGACTGACGCTGACCTCCACTCCATGTGCGGCATTGAGGAAAAAGAAAAAGAAAAAGAAAAGAAATTCAGTTGTATACGGTGCATACAATTGTTGTTCACAGTGTGAATGACCAGATTGACAAGACACTCGATCCATTCGTCAATGCCACAAAAATCGATCACGTAGAAATCAGCAGCAGAGCTCACAAGACGTCCAGGCTTTCCCATCACTTTAATTAACAGCTTTAGCATTGATCAAACAGCAAGGAAGCCAAGTGAACAGATGCGTTTCATTAGAATGTGCCCATTAGCTTGTTTTGAACAAGATAACGTACGTTGAGGGAACTGAACAGACTACACAGACATTAATGAAAATGATCAAAATGAGTCATCTGTTAAAAATAAGCACACACACACAAAAAAAATCTGTCAAATTCTCAATTTGACTGCCACTGGGAGGCCAGAGCCATCCTAAAACATTCTCAACCTTGACTGTCGGACATTTACAGGCCTCTCCGGAGAGAATCTCTGTGAACAAGTGGCTTCCAACAAACCTGCAACGTGGGGCGTTACCTGACAGCGGCAGCCAATGGGAGGGCAAGGGCTCTTTAAAAACACATCGTTCCACACAAACAGGAGTGTGAGGTCACACTCCGCTAGGGGTGAGAGAATGACAACAGATGTAGCGAGTTGGGAACAGACAGTGGAGCCAACAACAGCAACAGAGGGCAGGAAATAACAAAGTGCGCAGATGGGAGAGATGACAAGGTGCCTGATGTGTTTAAAGCACGTTAGATTTGTTGAAAGAAAGAGCCAACGGTGGGACTGTGAGACAGAGTCTTGAGAACTATCAGAATAATAAAAAGAAGTTGAGGAAAGTACTAATTTCATTTGAGAAAGTTTTGACTTTCTGCTGAATCCCAAAAACAAATTTACTAGGTACTTGCATAAAAAGTAATTACAATGCACTTATTGTGTTCATATTGTATCAAAAAGAACTAAAGGTGCTATTGAAGTGGGAGGAAAAACAGGTCAGTTTAATATAAAAAATTAAACTTAAAATTAAAAAATTAAAATTAAAATACAGATGTATTTACATGTAGACAATTAAAAAATATGTAGTAAAATGTAAAAACATGTTTGAACATAATAAGAACATTGTAGCAAATAATTTATTTAAATGTAAGTAGAAAGGCCACTTAAAATACAGTGGGACGGAATCAAGTAACCCATTTATTTGGTGATTCACGATTCATTTGGCGATTCATTCATAAGTAATTTGCCTAAATGAATCCATCACTTTTAATGAATTATCTGAATCAATGACTTAATGATATTGTGTTACTGGAAGTTTTTGTGCCATATTTATCCATGGCATAACTAAAACAGGCACAAAACACACTCCCCAAAATATTTTTTAATAACCATGACTGAAGAAATATCCCTCATCTTCAACATCACAAACCCCTACACTCATAAATATTCTTCTAAACCAGTTAATGCCCAAACATTAGACCCAACACCTTCTCTAACACACTGTATAACTCCATTAAAAGGTTTTGTTAAAAGGCAGCGGTAAATCTGCAGCGTCTGAGAGGCTCCTGATGCTCAGGCGCCAACTGTGGCCTCGCAAGGATGTTTTCCATCAAAAGGCCTCCTGGGGAGGTTCGCGCAGTGCCATATTCAAGGGCTTTGTGATCCATTAGGCTGCCAAAGAGGAGCACAAGCGCTGAAGGAGTGCAAGCGTCTCCTAGCCATGTCCGTCCCCCCCACCCCACCAAAAAGCTGTGAGATCAGTTACTGCAACATCCATCTAAAATCCGTTTCTGCAAACACCGTCATCACTAATTTATGGCTGGGGAGGCCCTTGGAAACTCATACAATTACTAGCAAACAAAGAGCTTTACTTCAAACCGCAACGATGATTTAGGTCTGATACACCCTCCGAGCAGATATTTCCCATTAAAAGCCCATTCCAAAGGCTTCCAGAGGACATAAGTCAATAGCTTAATGTTTGCCAGTGCAGTCATTATTAAAGCCCTTGAAAGAAAAGGTATGCCCTGTGAGATGCTAATAGAATTGATTAAAACATAATTCAATGGAAAAGTATTTTTAAAAGCAGATCTGGCTTTGTTGATAAAAGTACCACTGTAAGTTTTAAAGCTCTGGCTTCTTCTATCACAATACTTTGATCGCGAATATTTATGCATTAGCAAAATCATTAATTGCACTCGTTTCAAAAGAACATTACAAAGAGGAAGACTAGACCTCAAATCTTTTCCTTTGAGAGGAAGGGATCAAAACATGACCTCATAATGCTCTCAGCACCAGTCATTAAAAGTGTGCAGTTGAAAAGTCTTGATTCAACCACCGTTGGCAAATGAGAACACCACTAAAAATACCTCAATTTTTTTTAAATCTATCTAATATTTCTAATATGCGAGTAAAAGCTATGTTTTTTTTGGTGTTTTTTTTCCTTAAACATTATTTTTAGATTCGAATGAAACAACATCAGACCTCACTGATATCTACTTTGTATGCCATTTTGGTCAAGTATTTCATTGTGCAAATTTGCATGGTCAAATTTGATCATATGTTTGTTTGGATTTAATGCCATGCCAGCTTATATGGCTAAACTAAAACAAAAAAATAAGCTTTGATAATGATGTGTAATGTCACTAAACAGAGAAGGGTCTTAAAATCTGAACAAGCCTGGTTTGAACGAATGTTAATATTAGGGGGACAAAGGGCTTTAGACAGGTCACTTGTAAACTGGACAATATCTGAAACCAAGAAACAGATTTAGAGTAAACTAAAGGAGAGTTTGCCTAAAACAGACAGAAAAACAAAAAAAGGCCAATGCTTCAAATTTTATGAGAACAAATAAACAGAAATGATGTTAGCAACAGCACTTCATTGCTTTGTGACCTTGTAAAATGGTGAACTCGCTTTTCTTCCCATTTCAGTTGGCTTTTGATAGGTTCTGACGTGAAAATACACACAGAATTTTAAACAAGCAACATTGGAAAATGTGAGAGTAAGGTGCATACTAGAGATGCTGGGGAAATAGTGCTAATAAACTCAATTTAAGTGAAACGACTCAATCATTTTAGTTCAAAATAGATAAACATTAGGTAGAAAAAAAGAACGACTACTATTGAACAGATCTGGGATTCATAATCGTATTCATTTTACAACAATAAAAAAAAAAGGGGCACTCAAACACTCAAGGTTATTTCAGATTCTCAAAACACAATGGAATGAGGTTTATGTACATTTTTATTAATGAATTACTTATTTGAAGATCACATACAGAAGCTCCCACATGAGAAAAAAAAAAAAAAAAAAAAAAAAAAAAAAAATCACCCATAAAAAGCCTGGTCTTTACACCAGAGCATGGATCCGTTACTTTCAAAGCCAATTTATTTACACAGCCTGGAGATGTGCATTTCAAATAGCAACCTTGAGCTGGTTTTCCGAGACAAGGAGAAATAGGACAAATGGACCGACTTCACAACCTCAGCGTGTTATTAAAAAAGATGAGACAAGCAGACAGCAAACTACACATAATCTCTGAGCGAATTTCACGACTGACGTAAAGAAAAGCGAGGGGTGAAAAGACAAGCAAAGTTTCCAGGTAATTGAGCTAGTATAGGCTGTTGACTACGGCTGTGTGTCTGCCGAGGTCCTGGAGCTTTCATTTGCATCAGAAGCACCCTTATCCCAGACCTAAATTACCACAACATCAGATAAGTGTGACTCCACGTTTGAAATCAGAGAGCATAAGAAAACCAGAGAAGGTTTTATGAAAGCCTCATTTAAATTTTGGGTTGCGGTAAGTGGTAATTGTTTACCCTGCAATGTCACAGACTGAAGCATGTTTAAATAATACAGCTCTCTTATGCAAAATTAGCACAAAAAAAAATTATAAATTACAGAGGTAGTGATTTAATTTACATCCTGGCTTCCTCCAGAATGAGAGAGGTCTTTCTTATGGGGAAAAAAACTAAACTAAAGTATTACTGCACAGAATTTAATCATTATCCACAATTTCCTCTTTGCAAAAAAAAAATAAATAAATAAAAAATCTGTGAAAAGGGACAAAGACAAACTGAGGAAGGATGAATTGCAACAAAGTACCATTGATTAAGCGGTCCTGAAATAAAAGCCTGCAAATATTGTCAATAAAGCAGGTCATAAATGTAACCTCTAATGAGTCATTTGGAGAACAAAAGACTCTAAATACTGAGCTAAACATATTAACGAAGGGAAATGAAATTCCCTTTAAAAATGTTCCTCAGCACCGGACGTATAAACGCACTCATTGTGTTAAGATAATGTACCCCTCAGGTCCATTTCCTTACCGGGCTCCATTTCAGGGGACAAGGCTCGTTAGTCCCGGTCAGTAGAGAGGTGCTTACCGTATGATGCTAAATGGCCGAAGGGTATCGAGAGCCACAAAGGACCAGTATCACACATCATAAAGCATGAATATTAATTACATCAGTCACACTCATGTTTTTTATTGGCCAATACCTTTTAAAACGGCACTTGCTGTGGCACGAAGATTCAGCCCATAATTAAGGAGGGAAGAAAAAGGCAAATTAAAGTCAATTAGTTTGAAAAGGAGTGAAATGGCAAGTTTGGTGAGGTGTGGAGGGGGAAAGGTCTGGCAGGCTGGATAAAAGCAGAAAAGCACAGCAAACAAAACAGGATTGAGCTTAAGTAGCTTCATGTACTATAAAGTAGTGTAAACTTAAATTAGGAAAAAGTAGTTTTTGTTCCGTTTACATTTTGTAAGCTTTGAACGGGATCAATTACTAAGTCTAGCAAGCGACATTGCTTTCTATCAACATCCCTTCTGCAACAGAACCTCATAGCAACAGATTTGAAAGGCTTTACAGAACAATAAACTGGAAGCTACTCAACTCGACTCAATGAATTCAAACAGGGCTGAATGAGCACTAGAAATCTAAAAGAACAATATTTGAGCATAAAAACACATAGGCGCACACGGATATCTGCAAAATAAACTAACTACATTGACACTTTTCAGTAGTTAATATACAATACAAATTATTCTATACATATAATAATTAAAAAATATACAATAACATAACATTGTATATAAACTATAAATATAACAATTATTACTGCTACTTTTGCTATTACTTGCTAGTATTTTTATTGTTAAAAAAAAGCGTATTGCTACTTTGTTCGTTTAGGTGTGTGCATGCGTGTTTTAAACTCTTAAGAGTGGTGGAGGAGGAAGGGCTGTGACAGGGAGGGAGAGAAGACTTGACTGAAAAAAAAGAAAGACTTTAGCTCAAGACTTCAGATTAGTGGCCTACTAATGGAAAGAGGTTGCAAAGAACTCACCTCTGACAGAGTGACTCCACATAAAGCATTCCTGACCATCTAAGACAGGGGAAACACTGACCTAACCTCAGCATGCTTGTGGTACTTATGAAAACACTGTTTGTGAACATCCTTGCATCATTCACAATTCTGAGAGTGCCATTTAGATGACAATGTAAATATATGCTGGGTGTTTCCCTCTCAACAATAAAATAAACAATTAATTACAGCAGTTAAGAAAGCATCTGATAATAGCGTTGTGGATGGTTGCAGTAGCTCTGCATTTTGGCACTTAAGTAATGTAACGTATTTGCACAAAGCTCTATATGGTAAAATGTTTAAAGTAACATCTTTATCATATTAAACGAAGAATAGCCAGGCTGCTTTTTAACTTTAATCACACTTCAGTTTCCTATTAAATCAGTTATTCAGTGTTTATGTTTTTACTCAAGGACATGTGATCTCAATGGACAAAGTAAAAAGAACTGAAGAAGATTTGCACACCACAAAAGGTGGAGCATCAGGGCAATACCTGTCAATTGCATCATTACTACTGACCAATGTTTGTTTACTAGCAAGCTGTTTTAACCTTCTGAAACAACCTAAAAACAAACTTAGTTTTGACCTGATTTTGTACGAAATGCCAAATTCTTCAGTCAGTTTAGCTTTAAGTATATCAGGCCCTTCAGGATCTTCAGACGAGCTTGAAAATGCATGGGAATATCACACTGATCTTGCTCACACTGACATGTTAATTACAGTGATACAACTGTTTGGTGCACGGAGGGAAAAAAATGGTATGAGAGAGCTTTACTGTGGAAATAGTGGAAATCATCCAAAATGGCTGGCGGGCTATCACCAGTCACTCAGCGTGGATTAAGGATTGAGACGGATAAAGACCGAGACAGGACTGACCTATTGGCAACGGCTGCAAAATAGCTTGTTTGTTTAGGTCACAGTGGGAGGTTGTTTTCAAAAGATGTGAACTAACATCCATACTTTTTGCAAAGATGTAAAACTAAAGAACAGATATAAAAATCAAGCAACTCCATGAGCAAATGTGAATTCTTGTCTTGGCGGCTTCGGTTCCTCCTGCAAATTCTACACCTGTCAAATAAGATCCAGACTGTACATAAATCCACAGAAAAACATTGACAGAATTGGGCCTGGTCGCAGCTTGCAAATACTGTTCATCAATAATTGCATCAAGATCATCAAGAATTCATACTATACAGAAAACAAGCATGAGAATAATGAAGTAAACAGTGGAATATTTCAAAACTTGGATACAATGTTACCATATACACACACACAAGCCCCCCTGCTTTATTTGCACATGAAAACACTTTTTGTTGTGGCTGAAGACGATGCAAGAAAAGTTGTTGTTTTTTCTTTACAAATCAACTCAAATTCTCCATCTGACATGAAAAGCTGAAATAATGTGCCGCCCTGGGAACAACGGGCTGGGCTGTAACACATACTAAAATACGAGTGTTTTAAATGGGAGCATTAATCACGTTCCCCCATCAGCGGTAAATCAGAGGAAGCTCTGTTTGAACACTAGATTGTTAAGTGATGCATGGCAACATTCTTTCCCTGAAAACAAAATTGAGGCTCATATTTGTGCAACTTTGCTTTGAAAAGAAAAGGGAAAACCAAATCTGCTGCAGCAACTTTCTTTCTGGTGCTGTCAATTTATGCAGACACCTCGAAATCTCCGCTGGTTAAAGAAGAGCACATTGGCAGCTTCCACTGTCAGTATTGTGTAGATGCATTCGCCGTAAACCAAGCTCCAAAGCCGTATCCCTGCTGCTGGGCCTCAAGATGCAGAGATAGAGTAGGGAATAAATGCTTAAAAGGGCCCACACACACACACACACACACACACACACACACACACACACATACAGACACACACATTTACCGAATCCTTCAAATAACTTTTAATAATTGAATTTTGAGCTTTGTTTCTCCTTTACTTTCCTTCCATTTACACAGAGGCTTATACAACATTTAAAAATTAATATACAAAACGTAGATTATTTGTTATTTGGCAGAAGGGGTATGCTACATTCCTTTCAAAAATATGCTCTAGGCATCCACAGTCCCGGCTCGTGGACCATTCTCAATCTCGTCCCCTCTCTCTAACTTCAACTTCACTTTCTGTCTGATTACAGTCCTACAAAAGAAATAAGACGAAGAAAACAAAAAAAGTTGACAAATTCAACAACCATTTTTTTAATGAAGATAGATAAGCTTTGTTATTTATTTATTTTATTTTATTTATTTATTTTTTTTTAAAGATTTATTTTTGGCCTTTATTGCCTTTATTAAGTGGATAGGACAGTATTATAGACAGGAAGCGAAGTTGGAGAGAGAGAGGGGGTAGGGACGGGAAATGTCCTCGAGCCGGGATTCGAACACGGGACGCCCTGAAGTGCTGCTGCACCATATGTCAGCGCGCTAACCACTAGGCTATTGCGCCGACGTTATTTATTTTTACACTTAAACCAATTTAGAGAATCAAAGACTATTAAGAAATAGACAAATTATATATATATATATATATATATATATATATATATATATATATATATAAAATGAGGAAAAATATACTTATACCAATTTTTTTATTAAGTCAAATTAAAAATATTATTCTACAAATATTTAAATACAGTACATTTGGATTTTATTAATGCATTAGTAAATGTTGAACTATGATTAATAAATGCTGTACAAGTTAATGTTTAATGTTAGTAAACATATAAACTAATGAAACCTTATTGTAAAGTGTGACAGCATTGTGTTAGTGTTCTAGAACAAAGTATATGAAAGGTAAGAAGTGAAAGTAGGTTTTTTATTTTTTTTATTTTTGAGTCATGGTTCATGTGTTTTTCCTTGCTGCAGAATTGGCTGTGATTACCAACGATCAAATAGCACTCTTGCTTGAGTGATATTTCTTAAATGGCACACTTTACGATACCTGGAATCTGAAAACATTCGACCACATTTTCACCCCTTCCATCGCTGTAAAGCTGAAGAGCGTTTATCTTTCGCTCCATTCAAAACTGTGGCTGATGAGTGTGAAGTGAGGACCTTGTGCGAAGCCATGATAGCAGAAGTGCTGTGATACTGGCCTTCAAAAGGTCAGGATCCGCTTTAAAAGGAGAAGGGGGGAAATAAGAAGGTAATGGCTGGATTCCCTCATTGAGTCATTAACCTTTACCCAGCATGCCACAAGCTCTGCTCTTATTGTTCCACACAACAGCAGAATCCTATGAATATTTGCTGCATATTCATGAGCGCTGATGAGCAACTTCTGTTTATGGTGCTCTTTGACAATTACGCGTGCTTAATCAAGTTGTGTCTGTGTCTCGCTTCATTGGCACTGCGTCGACATCTCCAGAGAAGAGGGTTAGGGGGCTTTCAAAAGTGTGAAAATCATCTTGAAAGTACATAAAACGTTTTGGAGGAATAAACAAGAGTGCTGAAAATTTGTTTCCAGAAGCACACGCACATATACCGCACAGATTGCTTGTGTTTTTCTACTTGCTGTATAATACCCAGACTTCAGGCTTGTTTTTAACATTTCATAATAAGTCTTTATATTCACACCAGAGCAATACTGCAGACATGAACCGCGTTTAGAGCCAGTGACGGATGCTTTGCCCCGGGACTAGCTTGGAGTAAATTAACCCTGCCTGGCCTGTCATTTGCATTCTCTTAACCAAGCAGACTAGCCCCATCATGCAGAGAAACACTAAAAGTTTATTTGCACGAGGCGGAAAGCCGATTAACGGGAAGGGAGGCCGTGATAACGCAGCTGGGTTGGGCCTGTTATCTCAACACGGCAACTTGCATCCCACGGCAATACGGCAGGAAGCCTGCGGCTCATTGAGATGGACACTGGACAACAAACAACAGGCTGAGGCTGAATGCATGACATCGCTCTCTGAAACTGTGGGTAAAAAAAAAAAAAAAAAAAGCCTCAATGTGCTAAGCCAGATGTACGAAGCCATAGTCCATGTCCTCTACTTAAGCAGGGATTGGATTTATGCCGTAGTAAAAAACACAAACACAAGAGACATCCCCAGAGATGCATATGACCATGTTGTGGACTGCTGGATTGTGGTTTTATTATTGAATGGTATTTTAAGGCAAGACCATCGTTGTTTGATGTTTGTTTGTTGTTGTTCTTATTGTTTTGATGCACATCTTCAGACTATTGGGAAGAAAATACATTTAATTTTATATGCATTGCACTTCATCTGTTGGCATCGGTTGACTGAAATATCCACACTAAACTTATTTCTGGGGAAAAAGAAAAAAATAAGGTTGTATGGCTCTATATTTAAACAAATTGTCTGTATGTTGTTGATGTTGGAAATTTAACTTTAACAATTCAACACTGACTTTTATTGACATTTTTAATAATTTGCAATGATATGACTGTTTAAGCTGCTCATATAAATTACAGTTCAAAGAGTAATAAGTGGGCAGTACTTGTTCAGTAGTTTTTTTGGATTTTTCTTTTTTATTTATGTATATTTTAAAAGAATACTTTTAATAAGTTTATTCATTTACTCATATTTTATTAATCCGATTTCTAACAGCATGGTAAAAAATGTTTAAAAAAAA
>CAIGQW010000302.1:13780810-13845167 GCA_903798125.1 Danio choprae | reverse complement strand
ATTCATTTATTTGTTATTGGGGTTTTTTTTTTATGTCCGCAAATGCAAATTAGAGAAGATTTCATTAGATAATGCATCAACTTCATGTTTAAGCATTCAGAAAGCAGCAATGCAAAAACAATCATCTTAATGTAATGTGGTTAATCAACTGTGGAAGTCTTTTAGTTGAAAATAGTTTCACCCTTAACCATTAGAAAACTTTTTGAGGGCCTAATGAGGTTGATAAATAAGCTAATGAAAAAAGTGCCCAAACCCCCTTTAAAACCAGCAAAACATACCAGTCTAATCAATGTGTCCTTCTGGGAGACCATATAACCACCTTCGGCTGGCTTAATCCGTTTTTTTGGGGGGGGGTTTTCTTCTTCAATAGAAATGTTTATATACGGTTAAATCATGTTATGGCGATGCCTGCAGGCTTGCGATCGGTCTATGTGAGATCATATGACTGGTGGGCAGCAGTTAAGGAGTGCCATTAATCTTCAGGTGTTTAATACCAGTGGGGGTCTTAACCAACAACACAACTCTCTGCTTCTCACCGCAGAAATGTTTGCAATGTCAGCACACACATACACACACCTTCACCAAGGAGGTGCTGACTCCAGCCTTGTCTCCGTCCATTAACTGGCAGTTTAGGTGGGGGGAGTTGCCATATCCTTGAGAACATACAGCTTTGACTTTGAAAACACAAACATTAACAAGGACTTCGCAATAGGGAATTCGTGTCTCGCCCCCCTCTAATTACTAAGCTGTAATTAAACAAGACAATTAATATCCAACAGGAACAAATCCTGTTTCACAACAACCTTAGGTCAAAGTGTCATGCAGTACTGCTGCTGGGGAAGAAATATTTCACTCAAAAACAGTGCTGCGTTCAACGTCAAGGTCAGTTTCTCTGGGGGGGGTGGGGGGGGGGGGGTACAGTACAGTAAAATCCATCTAAAATATAATGTTATTAAAACACCACACTGATTTCCTTACTCACTTCCAGAATTTACATATAATATTACATAATAAAGCTCTCTAGCTCTAGGACAAAAAATAAAAACGCTGCTCTTAGATAGCAAAAAGTTTAATTATATGATACCTTAATATTGCATGAAAAACACTACACTAAAATATTTTTTAATGGATATGGACTAAGAAATACTAATTACAAACTTCCATACTTCAAAATAATTCATATTTGCATGTTCTGAGTATTATAGGTCATTTAAAAGATTCTGTAGTACTTGTGTATAGTGGTAATAAAAAGAAATGCTGTGCTAGAATAACAAATTGACAGTAATAATAGGAGAAAAATTTAAAATAAAAATCCCCAAAAAGTACATTTTGAAAAAAATATTCTGTTCCAAGAAATATTAAAAACAATACATCCATAGTTCTAAGAGTTATTACCAATTTAATATCTATATGATCTTAGTATTCTTGTGCTTGTTAAAGTGATAAGTCCACCCAAATCTGGAAATTCTATCAACATTTACTCACTCTTCACTTGTTCCAAACCGGTTTGACTTCCTTGAACACAAAAGACAATGTTTTGAAGAAAGCTAAACACTGGTAACCATTGAATCCCACAATACTTTGTCAGCTTTCTTCAAATTATCCTCTGTCGTTTCAGTTCATTTTAAATAAGTAGTTTGGAAAAGCCAAGTGAGTAGATGAGTAAACTTTAAATTTTGGGTGAACTATCCCTTTAAAAAATCATGTCATTTGATTGGCATAATGATTTATTTTAACTCAGACATTAAAATCAAGTTACATCATTCAATTTTGTGGAGCCAACTGTCTTACTCCCATATGCACTCTGTAGACACAGGACAAACTCTCTATACAGGAGAACTGCAGTTTGTCAAGCATGAATTTGTCATTGTGTCTGTACACAGGTCCAGACAGAACAAACTGTTGGCTACTGAGCTGCGAGTCAGAAGGTTTGCTTACACAAGTTATTTAAATGCCATGCCTAACACATACGGACCAAAATATGTGCGAGCTGTGTGAGGGCTCGTCTGTGAGAAATCAGAATAAACACTCTTTAAGCTGCAGGGAGGAACAGTGGAAGATTTTCCAAAGCACGCTCCGTAATCTCACAGATGCTCTAAGCCAGTTGGTTAGAGTTTTTTAAAGCATGCCAACTGTCCTAGAAACTCAATGTTATGATGAAACATTTGAATAAATTCCAGAAAAAAACCTTACTGACCTGTAGGATAAATTGTGGAATTAGAACACAACATCACAGCTGTGAAAAATAAACCACTGTAGCTCTGTTCCAAGCATAGTAGCCTACATAGGCTGCAGCCTTCTTATTGTGCCCTTACTGCTGTTTCCAAAATGGTCTTTGTACAGTATGTTGCTAAAAAGAGCAAAATACAAGATGTAACATTTGACTTCTAAATTTTAAAATTAAAGTGTTGCCATTTAGAGCATAAAAAAAACAATTGGCCAAAATAACACAAAGATAAATGACAAATGTTTTTGTTCTGGCCAATTTAAACTTTCTGCAACATTCCATTAAACAATATTGAGAATACCAAAAAATTACATAACTACATTGACTGTCAATTTGTAAAATCTAATTATCCACATTTTAAAATGTTATTAAATTAAAACTAATATCGTTTTGGAATCCGATTACTTGATCCTGATCACATGGAAGTAGTTATAACCCAGCACTGTACAGTATATCAATTTCCTGATCCAAAAATGGTGAACTATACTACATAAAGACAATTGGTGGCCACAATAAGAAAAATTAGATTTTCAAATCACAACAAATGAAAATATGTCATTTTCGGCAATAAAATATTCTCTAAATATTGTTTTATTTGAAGAACACGTACATATTACAGACAAACAGAGAGAGAGAGCAAACATTCCATGCTAAACAATATGGAGTATACAATCTAAATAATTAATCCAATTTCTCAAATTGCTTGTGAATTATGTTGCACATTTTAAAATGTCAATAAATTACACTAATATATTTTTAAATCTATATACATTTGTAAATTCAGATCACAAGTAATGGGTTATAAACCAGCACTGTATTTCACCATCTTGATCCTAAACTTTCTAACTATATAATTCATGAAAACTTTTTATGATGAGTTCTTTATTTTAACCAACTTTAACATACAACCTTACCCACTCATAATACTCATACCTTCACTCATCCTGCCTCCCCTCTGCCACAGTAAACTCTGGGATTGCCTTGCAATGTGACCAAGACAAGTCGTGGCATTTTGGATAGCACAACAGAAAATAATTTATTTCAGCAATGTCTTTATGAAGCCTTAAATGCTCTCTTTCTGATAGTTTTGAAACAGAGATTGGTTTCTTTCTTTTTTTTTCAGCATGTTATAGTAATGGACCGATTCATCTTGCACTAGGGCTGACAAACCAGAGTATCACTCTGCATGTTTAACTGCTTACTAATTACCACTGCAACATTTGCAACCAACACGGGTCAGTTTAGAGGCAAGCAACTTAGAGAAAATGACTCAAATATGATGAGATGCGTTGGTGACGAGTTAATTCACTGTGAACATGTTCGCACACAAAGATGCGCTCATGACACCCGGAGTCTGAAGCCATAAAACATCCTTCAGCACATCATCACGCGCGGCGTGAATGCAAACAGACTAACCTCCAGAGCGTAATAAACAGCTATCCTCAAGGACATTACTCACTGCGTGTGCTTGTGTGTGTGTGTGTGTGTGTGTGTGTGTGTGTGTGTGTGTGTGTGCGTGCGTACAGTCACACACACAGGTGCAAGCCCGACATCAGACATCTACAGTAAGTGGACAGCCAGACAAACATTTCCCGATTAGTCGTCCATACAAGCCTTTCATTAAGTGCTTCCTCATAACAGCCGAGGAGGGCCAAACCAGTCTCCATGGCCGTCTGAGGCTAATCAAATCACGCAGACAGCAAGGGAGAGCCATCCCGGGCCCGCCATTATCATTAATCTGTATCGCTATCTCTTCGGCACTGTGGTTAACGAACAATGTTAGGACTCAAAATTCAATTTACCGCAGTTAGCAATTGGATCGGTGATCAATTGAGGCTGCACAGAGATGAGGGATTGTCAGGTCCGGCTCCGGCACCGTTCCATTATCGGAATGCTCAAATGAGCTTCAAAATCCCATTTGCACAGACCCGTGTGCCACGACTGCAAGGCATGATAGGAAAAATGACTGTGCTTTTATACACAAACACTGGTGACGATTGTGCATCAAACTGTATATATGTATGTGTGTGTGTGTGTGTGTGTGTGTGTGTGTGTGTGTGTGTTGAATGCCTGTTTGATATACTGATAGTAAACAAGAAAAACAATCTTCTGAGTCACCTGCAGTGATATGAGGATTCACTGCACAGCACCAGGTTTGATTACAAGATATTGAAAAATTTCATCTTAATGCTGACATGTAATACTAGTGTATGGAGTGTTAGTGTGGTGAATCGCAGAGGATTCGGGCATTTATACAGCAGTCTGCCTTGCTCATTTCTGACCTACAGGATGCAATCACACACACCATCAACCTCATCTTAATGCTTTAATATTATAAGACCTAATTGTACATTTTTATCTAATATGTAACATTGTTTATAAAAAGCTATAAAAGTTTGCGGGGTGACATGGTGGCGCAGTGGGTAGCGCTGTCACCTCACAGCAAGAAGGTCGCTGGTTCAAGCCCGACTGGGTCAGTTGGCATTTCTGTGTGGAGTTTGCATGTTCTCCCCGTGTTCGTGTGGGTTTCCTCCAGGTGCTCCATTTTCCCCCACAAGTCCAAAGACATGCTCTGTAGGTGAATTGGGTACGCTAAATTGTCCATAGTGTATGTGTGTATGTCCTGTTCCTCCAGGTTGGGGGTTGAGCGTTGGGCTAACAACCCACCTCATAAAAAGTAGATGTTACAAAACACCAATATGGTGCGGCTAAATATCAACTTCGAGTTTGCATACATGCATGCATGTATATTATATAATATATAGAGAAATATTTAAAAACATTCATGCATGATAGATTTATGCAGTACACATTTTATTATGAAAAAACTAACTTTTATTTTTACCAATTAGTCGCAACTAATCATTAAACAGCACTACATTGAATTGGGTTAAACCAAATGACGTGAATGCATGCAGGTCAGCACAACACCTAAAAGTGGAACAGAAAAAAAAATAAATAAAATTAAAAAAAAAAAAAAAAAAGTTGAATGAAGGGCAAATGTGATATTATGACTCAGCCCTATTAATGGAAACAATGATCTATAAGATTGGCCAAAGAGATATACATCCTACACAATGGATAGACCTTTAAAAGTGGAGAAACCCTGTTACACGCCCAAGGTGTTTACACCGGATGATTGGTGTTGCCAGCTCTGGCAGGTTTAGACCATCATCCTCCTATATTGTCCAAAGAAAGCCTGCAGAACAAATTTCCATGTGTTTCTCCGGGTTTTGTCCTGTTAGCATAATAGACATCAAGGGAATGAGAAGAACAGATGTGGCTCATTCAGCTTGGCATCTGCCTTTGCCAGCTTTACAGTAATCTCATTCTTGAGAACGTCAAGATGACCACACCAGCCAGGAAGAGAGGGAACAATTCATACAGGATATACAATTCTATTTGAAGGCAACAGAGAACCTATGGTTTTCTCGTTACCATCAGTGAAGTCCAGGACTAAATTAACCTGGCTTTAGGTAGCAATCTGCAATCGCTTTAAATGCATAGAAAGTCTAAACAGAGCCATATAAACATGCACACTCCTAAATCACAAATATACAAGGCTGCATTTTGTGAGCATTTTTCCTGCCAATGCAAATAAATTGCCTCCTCCTTTTTATGCTACTATATCCTTATGCGTATGAAAAGCTGAAAAGGTGGAAGCACGTTTTTAATACACATACAAACAACCTATAATGCAATGTAATAAAATAAAAGTCTAAATTTATCCAAAATTCTTACAAAAACGTAAAATAATAACTTACTTTAAGGCTGAGTGATGGCATCATTTGTTTTCTAAAAGCCACAAATCCATCCAATCATGTAAATGAGGGACCATACATTAATGCATCTTACTTTAAACACCACAGTTAAACTACTGACACAATGCCAGACCTAGGCTAGCGGTGGCCTTTAAAGCCTGAAACTGCACAAATGAGACTATCAGTTTTCATCCTGTGACAAATCAGTTCTGTTTGAATGCTCTCTGATTGTAGAAAAACAACCTTGCCTGCCTTTGGATTCCAAGAGCCTAAAGGAAACAAAACAATGTCTGGTTAAAGAATACCAACTCGGTCCCAGTGTCAGAATATTTTACCTCCACATTTATTTGCTGTATATTCAATTTAATTCGATTCATCCTTATTTCTATAGTGCTTCTACAATGCAGATTGTGTCAAAGCTGCTTAACATAGAAGTTCTACTAAATTGAAATTGAAGTTTTCTTTAAAAATTAAGTGAAGTGAACATTTTGTAGATGTTATTTTTTAAGTAAATTAATATTGCACCTCAATTAAAAATAAACTATTTTTTAAAATTATTTAAGTAATGTGAAATATCATTAAAATGGCACTTATTGCTCATTACTATTATTATTATTTTTTACATGATAAAATCCCCCCGTTGAGGAAACCAAATCCGATGCTACCATCTGTAGAACTTAATGCAACCAGTGCCACCACTTTCATATGGCAAGTCTCAAGCTCCTCAATAAATAATTCAGAGATTTTACAGTATCAGCTTACACAAGTCCAAATCTCTCAACAACAAATCCCTCAAAAGCACACATTCAGATTAAACAACAGTGTTTAGATTAAACACTCAACAGATTGGTAGCAGTGAATTAGGGATTTAAACAGCAGATCTATTGTATCAGCCAATTACTGCCAGTAGAAATCAGATTACAGAAGCTTCTGGCTTTGTTATTCAAATGAAATATGCATAATAGCTAGCTTGAAGAAATGTGTCCTGAATCACATAAAAGGCTAATATACAAATTTTAGAAGCTTTTCCCCGTTTTTCATTAGTTGTATAATATCTAAAGAAAAGCGAGCGTAAAAAAAAGTTCTATTTATAAGATACTTATAAATAAAATGTGACTGGAAAATCATGGGTAGTAGACAAAAATTAATAGGTTTAATTTTTTTCTTTAAAATAGTAAAAAAAAAATGAAATAGTGGATAAAAATAAAAATAAAATTTTTAAACTTAAAATTTTTTATGCACATTTTCATTAATATTGATTGGCTGATATTAAAAGCATTTTATTTTAAAATAAGTTATAAAGTTAGAATGTTTTATTCTGGAAAATAAAGTAATTATAATGAGGCCACAAAACTGCATAGTAATTACATAAAAATAGTACAAGAACTATAGATTAATCACTTCAGTATGTTTTGCAGTTAATAACAGGGTTATGCAACAGTACACGGTCTCTCGTTGCCCATTTTAAAATGCTGTTTAAAAAGTTAAACACCTATTAATTCTTAAAATTTTAAATAACCTCCCCAAACATAGTAGAATATAAATACAATCTTTATAAAGCACTGCAGACACATTACATCACAGCCTCCCTCTATTTCTCTTTCTAGAATGTCTAGGCATTCAGTGTGGCCTCCTCCTGAGCAGTATAAACTGATCCTGTGATTATTCTCTGAGAGACTAATCCTCTGAGGCCCCTGCCGTCCCCCTTCCCTTCTTCAGACGCACTCCACTGGACACACAATTCTCAACTACTCACCCCCAAAACTGTGAAAACTTGTCTCAACAAAAGACACTGAGGAATCCTTCCAAAACTCCCACCCCCACAAAAAAGAGAGAAAAATCATCAGTCCTCGATCTCCCTTGCATCTCCCGTCACACCTCGGGAAGCAAAGGAGCGGAAAGCAGGCGCATCCCAGGAATCCCGCTCAATATCCGCGGATTAGGGGCCAGGCCCCTCTCTGTGCTGTTCTCCTAGTCCTAACAGTCTCCGAACCCCACAAGGAAAAGACAATCAAATAAACGAAAGTTTAATCCTTTATGAGCTCATCGTCTTTAACTCCCCTGCAAAGCCGAGCCAAAGTAGCCAAAATGAGAAAAGAAAGTGCAAAGATGTGCTTCAAGACACTACTAAATAGTGCAACAGTAGCAAAGGACAGACTTTTGACAACTCTGCTAAATCTAGTGCAACATTGGCTTTTATGACAAAAAATGTCTCCCAAAAGACACGTTTACCTTGCCGGAATTCATGCAGCATCCTTACAGCAGGGAGTGGCAGAGCAAAATGCGTTAAGTTCATTTGCACATTTAGAAGTGAGAAGTAATCACGTGCCATTCAAAGAGCTCAGGTTGTTTTTCCTATTGTTTGTTTCGCACTGCTTTTACAAAACAATAAAGCTAAATCATCTCACCTGGAAGTTATTCCTGGAGAAAACAAATATGCAAATGAAAAGTCAAAGCAACAAAGCACCAAACCAAAGGAATGCTGGAATTCTCAGTATGCCTGAATTTCAACAAGGACGGTGATTGAGGTTTCATGGAAGTTTTCAAAAAAATTGTAATCTTGATTGTGTAATTCCCGAACATCAAATGCTACACTGATAAGGACATTGTGTCTTGAGAATTGGCTCTGACAATGGCCGCCATTATTGTCAATCTTTTTGTGTGGTTCCTATTTTTACCTCTCTCCAGGGAGTTGTATTAAGACGGGCAGATCTCAGAGCGGCAGAAACACCAGCATGGATGGAGCTGTTTATCTAGCAGAGGGGCAGATGAACAGACTGTGAAGGGCTTGTTTGGTAGTCCCAGAGGACTGCTGGGTAACGGCGGGCTCTCCTGTGGGAGAGTGTATTTCTGTGTGCGTGGCCTGGTGAAGGTTACAAGCTCTCCCTTGTTAGGCCTGCTGGGTTCTGAAGGCCTCGTCTTCGGCTTCGGGTCTCCTCCATCGTATGGCTGATTCCTGCATCTACGACCAGCTGTGAAAATACAAGCGCCACCCATGTTGAGCAGAGAGAGCTGATTCTTCCACTAGTGACACCCTCCCGTGTGACTGAAATGTTTCAGAAGCCATCTGTGAGAGCTGTGCACATGGAAGTAAAAAAAAAAAAAAAACTCTGACTAATGCTGAATTTATGGTCATGACCTAGCACAACATATTTTTTGGTCATGCAGCGTGTGCCTTTAACAAAATTGTTTGTGAGAAAAAATAAATAAATCAAAAAGGCCTTGAGCTTGTATTTTAAAGAAAGCAAATTGATGTTCAAAACAGATTTTACTTCCATTATGTTATGCACTTTACACAGGACTTTCAAAAAGAGAAATTGGGTGGGTGCGGATGGACAGTTTTTGTGGGGTATTTTAATACCTGCAGATTGTTTGCTTTGTTCCAAAGGGGGATTTTAATTGTTACATTGTTACGATGTAGCAAATCCTATTGGTGTGGTGTGTTTTTACAAAGCAGTGTTTCTAAATGAACCAAAAAATGAATTAAAGTGGCAGGCTCTCAGCACACATTTATGTTATTAGATTCCACTTATATTAGTTATCTGTCAGCATGGATCAACAACAGATTTGTGGGCTTATTGTGGCTTTCTTTAGTGGTTAATTTATACTTTACCACTTTGACCATGAATCAAACATTTGTCTGTATTTTTGTTTGCACAGTCTGAAATACCTTAGTCTGACCAAATTTCAGTTAGGCTTTTAATGTGGTTGTTTTTGTTTTTTCTTTAGGTTAACTCATCATTCATTTTAGTGACATTAGTGAAACAAAAACTTCTGCTTTTCATACAACGTTCTTCATAACTCATCATACACTATGGTAAAGACATTGCATCGAGTAAGATTTTTTCAGTAGAACAGGCAAATGACTCCAGAGTTCATTCTAAAGCAGGCCAAAACCACATCGTACAAACTGCATTTAATTGATTAAAAATATAGTAAAAATAAATTGCATTAAATACTATTAATAATTTTTTATAAGTTTTGTATAATATTATATAATGCAATGTATTTTCATAAGTAATTTATTCTTATAATGGCAAAGCTGAATATTTCAGTTCATTATTAAGGTTAAAAACAGTTGTGCTACATAAACTGTGATCATTTTTGTATTTTTCTTTATATTAGTTTGGGGGAAATGTTTATTGGAAATAACAAATATTTTGTGATATTACAAAAGGAATTTTTTTTTAAGTTTGATTTGATATATGTCTTTGATGAAAACAAAATACATAATCTAAATGGTAGCTAAAAACTACTTGCGTCAGAATTGTTTGCAGACACTATTTCCTTTATTATTGTGTCTACTATATGTCAAACTAAATGAAAACATTTAAGTCTGATTTGAGTATAAAAAAAAAAAGCTATAAACATTCAGCTCAAATTTCTCAGGAAGTTTGTTCAATCTTCCATCATTTTGTCTGGAATGAGGCTTTGGCTATATTCGGATCGTTTGAGGATCCCATCGTACGGTTTAATTAAAGCTTTTGTCAGGCACTCTGTAATCTCCATTCAGCCACATCACCTGCACATATTGTTTAGACTTATAGGCCGGCATCCTGTTTATGTACTCTACCGTGGTTTACTTCTCTGCATCCTGGTGCTGAGGATTTGTGGGATACAACAAACAATAAGCTTGAGACACAATTTTGTGAAGAAAAATGTGAGTGGTGCTTGCCAGCGCAAAAGCCGCTGCCACAATGTTTGGGTTTTGTGGGTGGTTGCCCAGGCATTGCTATGAGGTTGCGAAGGTGTTCAAAGTGGATTTATCATGTTGCTATGCGGTTGCTATGAGGTTCTGAGTAATTTCTAAGTGCTTGCTTACGTGTCCAAATCCACCTACCGCTTCAAGTCAAGAAATGGCTCTGTTCTTTCTTTCGGTACAGAATTTACAGTATATACCAACGCAAAAAAAGCAACACAAATCCAGTCATCATTCTTGTTAGTAAAAATTTAGCATGGGATGAGATTGACAACATTGCTTCCTATTTTGGCTTAAAGAGATAGTTCACTCATAGCTGAAAATTCTGTCACCATTTTCATACAAATTTGATACAAACATTTCAGTTTGAATGAAAATGTTGAAAACTGTTAAATTTTGACTTGTATATTACTATGTTACTGTTTCCTACTATGGAAGATAACAGTTAACAGTTTCTAACATTAATCAAAATATCACTTGTGGAGGAAGTAAAAGTTAGTAAATGTAAATTTGAGTGAACTATCCCTGATTTTGAACAACCCCTTTATTCTTATGGTGGTTTAACAGCAAATGTGAATTTCTCGCAAATAGATTACATACAAAGTCAATACAAATATGCAAATAAAGCAGGCTGCACCACAAACAACATGGAATAAGTGACAATTGCCATGTATACTAATTGGATTCAAAATATTGTTTTTCCCAAAAAGCTTAAGTGGAAAGTTCGAGGCAAAAAACATCCAAAGAAGTCAATGCAATATTGCAAATAAAAGCAGGGGGGGGCACAAACAACATGGAATGCTTGACGCAAATGCCACAAACGCAACTTTAAAATATTGTTTTTCAAAATAACTTGAGCGGAACATTTTTATGAGGTAAAAAAAACATCCTGTGAGTAATCTAGAGCAAGTGCGCAACTCAAGTTCGCTTAGAGTTTGGTGTGAACCCAGCATTAGTAATAATAATACTTACCCAACTAAGCACAACTAATGAAATGAATTAGATAGAACTCTCTGTATGGCAAACTAAAACAGTAGAAGCTTAGCCTCATGAAGTCATTGTTCAGAAATCCACTCAAGCAAAATAATCATGTATGCAAGTCTGACCACAGGGAATAAGGCATCTCTACTCCCACTACCCAGAGTGATGATAAAACAGAAGAGGCAGCAGAGAGAGAAATTGAGGTTTTAACAGTGTGGTTCATAGCTGGCCCAAAGGAGATGGAGGACGAGCGAGTCCCCTGGGTGGACACACGGGTCTCGATGGAGAGATGGACCAGGAGCTCAGAGAGGGGAAAGGCATATAGTGGATCAGACGAGCATGAAATACAATTCAATAAAGAGTGCTCAGAAGGACGTCTACACAGGTATAATGTGATGTTTTTAAATTGAAGTGAAGAGGTTTATTGGCAGATAGATCAGTGAGACGGATGCGAGTTACGTTTTCTCATCTTCTTTGAGTTATCGAGGGTCTCTGAAACTATGAATTCTCATTCCCTGTGTGCATTTCTTTTTCTTTCTTCTTTCATTCAATTTTAACCAAATAAAACTGAAAAGTATCATTTACTCACATTATACATTTCTACACCACATAAAATTCAATATATGAATATTATTATGACCATTCTTTGATATTAGTTAAATCAGAAATCAACCTCTTTGTGAATACAGTGACCTTAAGCTTAGGAAAGGCGAGATTTAAAAAAAAAAAAAAAAAAAATTATTTATAATCGTCATCATAATCATTATCATCATCATCATCATTATTATAACAAAAAAAATAAAAAATAAAAATCAATCAATCAATAGAATAGAATAATAGTGAATTAATGCTACGGTATGCAAATATTTGTCAAATCAAAATTGATTTATTGAAAGAGTGCACCACGAATCCATCTTTAAAACAGCGTTTTTATCTTATCCTGATCACAGTGGTGAATATAATTGTCATAATTTCCATACACCTAAAAAAAGTAGCAACGACTACAATGTTCTTTAAAAAGCATGCAGCTTTATTTATTAACTAGAGTGCCAGAGGATACATACAGTAGCTTTTACGGAATTGATTTTTCAAAGCCTAAATTATTCATTCACTCATTCATCATTCATTCCTGATGCAACAATAGTTAAGTTATAACAGGTCATACCAGGGCTTAGGAGTGCTTGTGCTTGTATTAAAAAAAAAAAAAAAAAAAAAAAAAAAAAAAAAAAAAGGAGGAGCAGTCAAAAAATAAAGGATCATAGACAACTGTTTTTTTTTACATTAACAATTGTGTAGAGTATATACATAATAATGTAGTTGTTGGCTAAATGCTATCAGCAAGTCAGTCTGGCTACTAGGAATGTTCTACAAACCTTAGAAAGAAAAAGATTATACCTAAGAGAATTACAGTTACAGAAATGTTTACAATTACAAAAGTGTTTTATATACTATGTACTTATTACATAGTAGGATTATTACGGCATTCCTAAAATATCTGTGTACCTGTAAATAGAGTGTTTTAGAAAACCACATAACCAAAAATCTTTCAAACTGCATTGTTTATGCTTTTTGCACTAAAACATAGTAGTAACTAGCAGATTCTCCCTAAAACAGCATAGCTTACAGTATGTCCAGCAAATATATCACCTAGCTAACTTTACTTTTTTGTCAATTTACTTTTAGCTTTGTAAAGTAAACTGACAGTAAAGTAATTTAAGTAAATTGGCAAATTTTATCATAACACAAGTCAACAAAAACACTGCTACATTTAGGCACCTCTCAGCTGACTGGAATGAGCCATCACTCTTATCCATCATACTTTGCACTACAATCAATGTAAATGTAGAGCATTTGTGCATTTTTTATTTAAATAACGGTTTGTGAGTTCCGATTAAGTCAGTTGCACGAGTGTGGCTGAATACTTTTTCATGGCCACACAGAGTAATTTTCTGTCAAAAATGCAACATGAGTATAACTAAACGGAGATACAGTGTTGACTTTGAGTGAACTTTTCCTTTAAATCTCCCAAGAAGTTTTTCAACTTAACTTTACAGTATAAAGCCAGTCCACAGAAGTCTTTATCTGCAAAAGGTGGTTTTAATAGTTGCTAAAGGTAGGTTGCCAGTCTGTCTTGACCCAAATCCACTGACTCACTAAGCTACGAAGAACGAGAAAGAGAAGAACGAGAAAGAGAAGAGAGAGAGAGAGAGAGAGAGAGAGAGAGAGAGAGAGAGAGAGAGAAGATAAAAGCGTGCAAGCTGGAAAGAAGGAGCGGGTTAGAGAAAAAGAGACAGACGTGATCTTTCATGGCAGACGGTTGAACCTTCCCCCTCGGCAGAGTTTAGCAGAGGACCTGGCACTGTGCGATAGGCAGTATTCAGTCCTGGCTCTTTTCTCGTCCACCCATTTGATTCATTATTACGCCACCTTGACACATTGGCAAGAGCCCGGTGCTGACTGAAACAGAGCCACACTAATGGGAAGGACGGCCATCTCCATTACAGAAAACGTGGCCAAATCCTGACCGAAACATACTTGGGCATTCATTATTCATTGCACAATCTTTTCATTGCCTAAATAACAGCAAGAATTTCTTTAATCCAGCATATAAAGGCTATACCAAGAATGATTCAAACACAGCGCCTGTCACTTTCTGTATTATTTCAAAAAGCATCAGCTAAAGCCTACATTTCTCAAGACATGACATCAAAAACGTGTTCTTCTGAGAGCGAAGTGGCAGGGAGCAGGGCAGAGCGCCTATCAAAGCTGTTCTATCATGCATGGCAGACTCTGCTCTAATCCTATTCGCATCTCATTGGTTGGCCGGCCATAGAGAGGACAAGATGAGAGCTTTGTAGGACCCCAGGCTAAAATGCTGGCTGAAGATATTGCCTGCAAGGCTGATGGACTGGGGAGAACTTTGTAATGCCTGCCGTTCTCACCATATGTGGAAAAGTAATCACATCCTTTGATCTTAAAAGTTGGACTACATGTGAGGTGTTCGATGCCGTCAGTTCGCTCAGACTTGCACAGTAACCACAACTTGGTTGTTACTTTGCTAGAAATAATATTATAGATAAAAAAAAAAATTATGTTTACACATTTCCCTCAAATTTAAAATAGAATACATAATTCATGCATAAATAATAATTTTAATTTTCTTCATAACACAGCATATTGTGCTGAATATTCAAACATGATTATTTGATATATTTTAAATGTTAAACACGAAGAAAATAAAAAATAAAATAAAATAAAATAAAATAATAATAATAATAATAATAATAATAATAATAATAATACACACTATTGTTCAAAAGTTTAACATAACAGAGTTTTATATTACTATTCAGCAAGGATGTAATAAAAGATTTATTTAATCTGGATCCTATTTTATTTTTTTAGAACTTCACATTAATCAAAAAGTCCTGAAAAAAATTACTTAACCACAAATACGTGTATTAGCCTATATGCTCTTTAGCTGACAAAACATGGCTTGCACTTCTATTGGTTCCACCATCCACAAATCTCATAATCGCTAATCTTTCAGATAAAAAGATGAACACATGCTCTCATGATTACAGTTAACCCTCATCTTAAAACAAACAGCCACAAAGAGCCTCTTATACGTTTTGATATTGTGTCTGGTTACATCCCAGCAAAACTGCTTTGAAAAATGATTGTTAGTTCCTGCCATAAACCATCATGGAAGTAAAAGCATGAAAGATACCAGATCTTCCACTTTGAGACATGTTTAATCTTTTCAGATCTTGGATTCAGGTGGTGCGAAACAGTTGGCGTCATACATGTGGGTACTTTTACACGCCCATATCCATTAGCGGTTATTTACATTCCAGTAGGGCTGCTGTAGGTGTAACTCAAGTCAGAGAGTGGTAAATGCATTAAAAGCATCCCTTGGATAAGCCAATAGCGAAATCTCTTCTCCCAGAGCAAGGCAGCATCTTGAACATAGAGTGTTTTGTCTGTAAACAAACAAAGTTAGTCAGCTACAAAAGTTCTCTCATTCTCCCTATTCTCTTCTATGCTATTGTGGCCGCAGGTACACTTTGACAATGGGTGGAGAAGCATATAGCTAGCTAAATTAAGCACTTCCAGTACCATGGAGTATTATATGGCAGACTCGCACAGTACAATATCATTATTGATTCCTCTCTAGCCCTCCAACTCCCCGTTCCCGCTTGCTGGAAAAATAACTTAATTACCTTTCTGATGAAGCTCTGCCTGTATACAGACAGACACCTCATGCAAGGGAAAACCATTTCCATGACAACCTACCTGAAAAATGCTGTCTTTTACAACAGAGATTAAAACCTTTGTCAGAGTTAAGTATTCCATCTCTCAGATCCAATAGAATTAGTATGTGAAGTGTAATAAAAAGGGTGGGGAGGGAGAAAGAGGTATCGGATGAAGTAAATGGAGCTCCTCGCTTTCTCCAGCACCTTGGACATAAGAAAACATGCGGAAGACTGCCAAAAGCTGCTAAATCTATTAATAAACTGATATGATTACTTTGGAAAGGGGTGACCTAAACCCACACCATTTGAAACGCACATCTAAGTCGTGAAAAGCGAATAATAACTCTGCCATGAACCAGCCAAGAAAATGTCACATCCGAAACTTTGTAATATCAGACTATGAATATTATTTAAAAGCTAGACTGTGGGGGAGTGGGGTGGAATAAGATTCTCTTCCTGCCATTGTTCGGACTGACCGCGGATTAATCCTCCCATCAGAGCAAGTCAAATGTAATTACTGCCCACTCTTTCAGAATAGAGTTGGTGGCTGATCGCGCACTTAGATTTCCAGCGGGTCAATTTGTCTAAACCCTTCTTAAGTGCCTGTGCTCTGTAAGCTCTCTGTACAGGTGCTGAGGATATTGGACTTTCTTTAACCTCCAACCAAATTGCTAGACCAGAAATCTGTTTTCTTAAAAACGTCACTTCACAAAAGATCAGCAATTTAATGTTGCTTGCTGCAACAACAGAATTCAATTAACAATTTGATTATGGAAAAAGGGTACACTGTTCTGTAATACACCCTTTTAATCTAGTCAAGACATTTTCTTTTATTTATTTTTAATTGTAATTAAGGGCCTCACGTTGGCGGAGTGGGTAGCATGATTGCCTCACAGCAGAAGGTCGCTGGTTCGAGCCTCGGCTGGGTCAGTTGGCATTTCTGTGTGGAGATTGCATGTTCTCCCTGTGTTGGTGTGGGTTTCCTCCGGGTGCTCCGGTTTCCCCCACAGTCCAAAGACATGCAGTACAGGTGAATTGGGTAAGCTAAATTGTCCGTAGTGTATGAGTGTGAATGAGTGTGTATAGATGTTTCCCAGTGATGGGTTGCAGCTGGAAGGGCATCCGCTGCGTAAAACATATGCTGGATAAGTTGGCGGTTCATTCCGCTGTGGTGACCAAAGATTAATAAAGGGACTAAGCCAAAAAGAAAATGAATGAATGAATGAATAATTGTAATTATTAATTGTTTTGTGTACAAATTTATATTTAAGTTTCAGTTTTGTCCAATTTCTCGCAGCAAGAAAAAAAAATTATCAAAAGATTGTGGGTTTTTTTATTAAACTCCTATGTCACAACAAATATTTGAATGATTTAATAAAATGTATAAACTTTACAAAACAGTGTTCTCATAACAAGAAGTGTTTTTATTTTCTATTCCTCTTTTTTTTTAGAATGCAACACAGTTTAAGTTTAGTTTCGATATTTACAATTTTACTCCTTTTTAATTTCAATGAATGTATATATTCTCCAGTAGTTATTGTTTATAGTACCCTCAAAGTGCCAACAACAAAATCCTGAACAAATAGATTATCAAAGAAATACCAAAATTAACCATTCCAACCTGTCAAGAAACAGACAAGTTTCCTAACTATCAGCAATTTGAATAGCTTGCATAGGAATACCTTGAATTGTGATTTATCTGCCAATTATTTATTCATCAGCGGGCACTTCAAAAACACAACACGCATCGCATTTAATCAGTGTGCGCTTCAGTCCTATACAACATGCAATTATGGCAACCTTCTCAGGAAAAATTGCTCATTATATTCTGACACAGCATTTTGAGAATGCTCTTTAAGTAAATGGAGAGATAGAGGCAGTACACTTCACAGACAAAGAGAACTTCCTTCAAGTTGAGTGTGTCAACTCTATCCATGTGACAAAAAAATGACTTTTCTTTGGCAGACTATGAGCCAAAAGAAAGATGAAAGAAAAAGACAAAATGGAAAGGTGGAAGGCACCGTGTCTCACTAAATGTAGTGATTGAAGCAGGTTTTAGAGCACTGTCAGATAATAGGATCAGATTGCAGAGGCGTGTGAGGTGCTTGCAATTTCGCCCTTCTCCCTCCCTCAGGACCACATACAGAGGCTCCCTACAATTACTTTAAACAGCCTCTGATGAGAGGGGAAAAAAAGCAACATTTAGATTCATTAACATCGGTACCATACTACTTTCCTATAATTACTGAATGTCGCCACAGACCAAAGAAGGGGGGAAAGAGAACAAAAAAAAAATCATCACAATTACAGAAAATTACAAGTCTATGTCTGAATAATGGGATTAATTTTCTGAGTTGAATAGAGTCTCCTAAAAAAAATTAAGAAAAAGATTTTTTTTTTCTTTGAAAAAAACTTTTTTCTGTGATAAAGGTAATTTAGACCAGGTTTTTAGGGTATAATGAGGGAGGAGACTTTATGCACAAAATGGTGTCTTGCATTGATTTCAGTGGAAGAAAGCAGCGACTGCCTTTTATACGTAGCTAAAAATCATTCTCAGGTAAGATATTTATCTTTCAGAAAACACATCTAAGTGACCAAATTCCTTTATTTCTACTAGGATATCGAATACAATGACAGGTCATTCAGCAAAAGCTGAGCACTGGTCATTAACCTTGAAGTCTGAAGATGAGAGCCAAAATAAAACCGCCTCATTGCTTGTCACAGTGTATCCTGGCAAGCCATGTGACAAATGGAGTAATACAAATCTAACAAAAATGGCCATAGGCAGTATTCCATAGTTCCCCCATGCTGTCATATTCAGAGTTCTGGTCTTTGCAATTTATTTGTGCTTTTGTGCACATTTAGGTTAGACTTTACTCACAAGCTCAATGGCCCACTGTAATTTTCAGTCAATTGGGGTATTACTGACTGAACCGCCAATCGAAGTAGTCATACTTGATCCGAAAGATCCTAAAAAAAGCAGCAGAGACTGCAATGAGCATCAAACAGGCAGGTCAATACGTTCCGTCTGGGACCATTACCCAATCAGGACGGGATGTGCAGCTCTGCTTGAAAGAGGGAACACGGCAGACTTATCAGTGGCCTTGAGAATAAACCTCACTGGAAGGAGAATAAATGGGTGCCTTCATTTGCAGAGCCTGGAGAAATGGCACCTGCTGTAATCTCGCCCCTTTCTAATTTAGCCGAACAAGGTAACAGGACAGAGGAATGGGTGCAAATTGTGCTGTTATTGGGTAGGAGTGTGTTGGAAAGGGATTCAATTGGCGACATTCCATTGTTGATGAAAATGTGCCCATGTTGAGAATTAAAAACTGTTTACACCTTTCATACAGCATAACTGTTATTAACAACCTTCAGAATAAAGAGTTGGAGTGACCTAATTACACTGTGGTACTCAAAAATAAATGATTCAGATATTGATTCTTAAAATGTTACTGCAAAAATAAATGATCAGCCATTAAATTATACATTATTTTAAAATAAAATCAGCTGTCTATTACATATTTTTGTGTGTGATCAGACTCTATAAGATTTTATTTACTAGCCTAAAGTATAGGTTATCAGTATTGGCCAAAATTTCCATACTAGACCGGTCAATGGCAAGTCCTGTAAAATAGAACCCTCAACATGTACAAGGACCAATGAAAGGGACTCTGAATGGTGGTGTGGAGGCTGGATATCCTTATAATAAAAGATTTCTCTCATTGCATAAGGTGATGAATTCTCTTTTGTAGATCCACCGGCATTGATAGCTATACTTCAATGAACTATAATCAAAGAAGAGTTAGGACATAATTTAGAATAGACCGCACAAAGAAACTGTGTGGGTGAGGTTAGCGTACTTTCAGTGTGGCTATAAGCACTAGACCCTTTATATAGTTGCAGAAACTTTGAGTCTGCGAGGGTATTATTCATCCAGACAGATCATAAGCAAGCACAGTCCTGGAAGATGACTGTAAATTAACGCTCATTTGAAAATGCATGCAAATGTATGCAGATTTTTCCAGCACCTCGCTCCTTTTGTTTTTAAACCTTTGCTCTTCAAATACTGCAGGCAGACAACAGTACGCAACTTAAAATTCATGAAGCACAAGTGGTTCAGCACTGGCCTTTCCAGGAAACCTTTCACTTCGCTTCAGCAGATTCAGCTTCAGCTGCAGCCAGGATGACTTGACATTTGTCACCTAGGTGTGGATTTTACACTCTTTCAAGAGAGATTATTCCTCTGTCACTCACAGTGGCGTTCTGCCATAATCCGCTGCCACGAGTTGACTGACATCAACATTCTTCTACTGTTATTTGGTTGCATCATTGCACGCAGCTAATGCATGACGGATCGTGTAAGAAGTGGGATTGTGGAGGCTCTGGTGTCTCTTCAACAAAAGATGAAAGACTTCTTATACTGTGATCCCTCAGGGATGGTCTCAAAGGTCGTATCCTGGGCGGCCTCTGGGCTAAAGGGTCAAGAAAGCAATCATGATTATTGATGACAAATTACTAGTTTCGTTAAAGCCGATGCTTTCAAGCTCATCTCCTAACGTCCATCAATGGCTGTTCCAATCGCTCCATCGGTTTCTCTCCTGTTCCCACCACCAGACTTGCAGCTGTTCTACTATGTGATTGACAAGTGGCCAAAGAGAGAGGGAGGGAGTGACTGAGAAAAGAAAAGAAATGTGTGAGCACTAGCCCGTGCATATGAAACCCACTCACAAGCCTTTGGGTTTTTCATCGAGTGCAGGCAGCATGAAAGCTCATCCACGCCTACGGTCCAAACTCGCAGCTAATAAGCAGCCCTTCTGAGCTTGACTCGCACTGTCCCCGCTGAGGAAATCGATCAGAACCAGGCTTCTCTCCTACTATGCAAGTGATGGTAGCAAGTATTTACATAGAGCGAAAGAGAGCCCCTGTTCCTCCTCTTTTGTCCTAAGCTTAAAAAGAAAGACTGGCTCTTAAACATATGGCCCAAACCCCAAGAGTTGAGCCAAACTAAGTCAGGACAAAAAGCTGGGACACTCCCTCATATGCTGCTCCAAACACTCACAAAAGAGGGCAAAGAAAACAAAAGAATATACCTGTGAAAGTAAATAAGATACTTAAATCCTGAAGCTGAACAGGAGATTTGTACCATCTGCAGCACACATGCTTCCAAGGCCTGCAACAAAGGACAATTTGTGTAGGAGAGGATTCAGTCCAGGGATCAATATATCCAAGCTAAACCACAAGCGTTTTGGAGGTGAAATTAAAGTGTGGATGAGATAAGAGACCAGAGTTCTTCAAGCCAGTCAACTGTGCCTGTAGCAAAGCAACTGGACTCCATATTGAAGTCCTAGCCAAGAAGAGTGACTGCAATTTGCAAATGCAACAAAGAGAGCACAAAATGTAACTAAAAGGCATTTATTTACTAAGTTTACAGGTTCAAGATTTCAACAAAAAAAAAACCTTACCCTGTAATTTCAATTATTACAGATAAAATAATTTCATTAAACTTCAGTTATCAACTTCAATAAACTCAATTAGTAAAACTGTTTGCTAGCTTCATTTAAATTCAAGAATTGGTTCAGAATTAATAAAAGAAGTTTTATTTGTTTTGTTTTTTTATTTAGACAAATATCCTTATATTGCTCCATGTATGTTTATTTTAGTCAAACTAAAAATTCAAGAGAATATAAACATGCAAAAATGTTACCATCACTGCTCATGCTAACATAAATCCTCAACAAGACTGCAACTCAACTCCACCATTCTCATGTTTCGTGCAGATTGCAAACCAGCAGATTCAATGGCAATGGACGAGATTACATCATGCCACATCCTAAATGACTGGTAGTAGGTGGATAGTTTCCAGAGGAAGGAGATGGGACCTCAGAAGGAGGAAGAAAAATATACTTCAGGGGTGCTGGGGTGTAATCACTAGCTCCCAGACCCCAACTGAATGGATGACAGCTTTAGTTCCGCAAACTTCAGAACACGTCTGTCAAAAAAAAAAAAAAGAAGAAGAAAAAGTTATCCCTCCATGTCACGCTCGATCAGAGCCCTGAAATTTGCCCATTCTCCTCAGCTAATGAAACCAGCTCTCTTCCACACCCCTCCCCGCATCCGACTCTCTCAGTCTGAGTGGAGCAGGCATGCGGGCTGCAGTGTTCATTACCAGAACACAGGAGTCGCCACAAAGACCGCCATGCTGAGGACACAATGGGATGTGGAGGAAGCCAGGCTTGCCCAGAGTCAGGGCTGTGTGCAATTTTACTCTATTATCCCTACGCCCGTAGCCACAGGGGCGATGCAGTCCTCCCTTTGATTCCTCTCCATCCCCCCTCCAACTTTCCATCTCCTTCATTCCGCAAGAAAGACACAGCTGTCCCTTCTTTCTCTACTCTCAGATGTATTAACACCTACAGAGATAAGGCGGATGAGGGACGGGGGGGGGGGGCGACCGTTCGGTGATGATCCAGGCATGCAGCGCACTGCACGTGAACAACAAGCTGTTACCATAGAGAAATTTGCAAACGACGCTGGCTGTGCGAAGAACGAATTAACCTGAGCGTTCGGGATAGATGGGCTGAACTGAAGTGCAATGAGCAGTAGGACAGGGATTGACTTAATTGATTAGGTGATCTTGAGAACACCAGCCCAGACTGATCCTTCTACTGCAGAAGTGACTCGTTCTAAGCACTTTTGATAGATCTGGCATTGATCTGATTGATCAGAAATGACAGGTGAGAGGGTCAATTGAGTGTTCAATGAATATTTAATCATGCCTCTGTAGTGTTTTGGCCAGAAGGACAGAATTGCAGTTAAGAAGAGATCGATGTCCCTAAGATCGCTGAGGGCTAAGCTGAGTGTCAAACAAAAGCTGCAATCTTACAAATTTATATGACCTTCAATATTTCGCTGCTGAAATCTAAAGAGTTTTAGAGACTACTCATAAGCCCTTCATTTAATATTGTCACTTTCTTCTGTGACCTGCATTTTAAGGTCTTCATACACACCCTGCAACATACCAGAATCACTACTATTACTGCCATCAGACCTCATATAAAATTATTCCCTATGGCCTCCTGGGTGCAAAAGAAAAGATTTGCTCTGTCATTATCAGGGAAGAATAAGCCAAGCAGCTCCCCTGCTTTGAGCTGTGGTTTAACCCAAGACCTAACAATAGATTTAGGAGAAAGCAGAGACTTAAGTCACTAAAAGGGAGACGAAGAGGACAACAGAACCGCTCTAAATCCATCTTCAGCACAACACCGGTTGGCGTGTTTGTCTACTAAATGAATTTTGAGCTTTTCCCAGGGCTGGGGGTGGTACTAACCAGTTTGGAACAAAGAATAAAAAAAAGCTGATTTTAAAAAAATACTTCAAATAATAAAAATGTATAGAATACCTAAATAAACTAAAAATAACCAACCAAGTGATGCAACAAGTTTCCAGAAAGACATAATTTCTAACTTTATGATAAAGGTGTAAAATGAAATAAAAACAATAATATAAATTGTATTATTCTTTTTTTAATAACAATAAAAACAACAAGACTAATATTAATATTAAGTACAACAATATTATTATTGAAAATGGTCATGAATTTTATTCTTGTTTATTAAATTTTACAAAATGTAAATTATTTTGTTTATTTATTGCCACATCAGCAAATTCTCATGGCAAGATCAAAACAGATACCAACATATTACATAATATGTAATACTTCGTACATCAATAAAATAAAAATAAAAAACAGTTCATATTAAAAACATTACAATACTTCAACATACGATAAATAACTTAAAATTCTTGTTGTTGTTTACTTTAGCTGTTGTTATTATTCATAATGATTATTTGAATGCATAATAATAATAATAATAATAATAATAATAATAATAATAGTAGTTAACTTACAGATTAACTAAGACATATACTGTAATATAAATATATCGAAACTTTTTTTCAAAATGTAATAACTTTGATAAGGTAGGGTGTTTGTTCAAAATATTAAAAAAAACTGAATTAAAAAATAAATAAAATTAAAAAAAAATCTCTGCACATATACCTCAAAATATGACAAACTACACACACATAAACTAAGGCTGAATGTCTGAACAGGCTAGAGCTGCTCCACTCAAAGACTGTTTGAGACATCACCTAGATTATATCACTGATATCCATTTTCAGAAGGGGCCATTGCTCGGTCTACAGGGACAGTGAGATGGCGGTGAGGGGGGCCAGGACTGCACAGATAAGAATCGCTTTTGTCTCGGAGTGATGACCTTATTCTGTGGGTCAGCTTGAAGGGGAAAGACTAGTGTGAGAGATTTTGAGTGAGGAGCGTGTTGTGAAGAGAGCTGTGGTGTTCTGGGGAGCGGTTTCAGGTTGCCACCAGGAGTAGAAGGAGCTAGTGTTAATTGGAAACTTGAAGGTCCTTTGTAAATCATTTCTCTGAGCTACGCCTCTTCCCCAGGTTCATCCACCCTTGACGACAAGAGGGCGACACCTGCCCCCCCATAACAGCTGCTGGAGAGACTAATCGAGACTTGAGCACAGTAGGCTCAAGTATTGTGTCGTGAAAAGGTTTCACACACAAGAAAAGACCACCGAACAGGCTCTCTAGAACCAAAAAAAAATCTGAACTGAAGGAAATAAAGACAGGTAGAGTAGACTTGAGGTAGAACTTGTTGAATGTTCTTTTAATACAAAGTTGAAAGTAGAACTATTAGTCCTCTTGTGAAATCTTATCTTATGTATACATAGTCTAAAAAGACCTTTCTCCTTTAAACAGCACTTGTAGAAGATAGATAGACAGATAGACAGATAGACAGACAGATAGACAGACAGATAGACAGTCCACAAGTGCTGTTTAAAGGAGAAAGGTCTTTTTAGACTTAATAGCTAATTTCTAATAACAATTTATTTTTGTCTTTGCCACGATGTCTATTGACAAGTTATTTTTCAAGATACTAGAGATACTAGTATTCAGCTTAAAGTGCAATTTATAGGCTTAACTAGTCAAAGTTATTGGACAAGAGGTTTGTTCTTTAACCAATTAAAAATAAATAAATAAATATATATATATATTCACCTTAAAAATATTTTTATTCCAGCAAAACTAAAAGAAATAAGACTTTCTCCTGAAAAACAAAATCTAATAAAAAATACTACATTTTCTTGCTCTGGTAGACATCACTTGGGAAATATTTGAAAAATTATTAAGAAGGCTAATCATTTTGCCTTCAACCATATGCAGCTATTTTTAAGACACAACACATAATGATATGTACCCAAAAATACGCTCACACATGTGAAATAGACTAGTAAGGAATAGTGTATGCAGACTAATAAACACACAGTCCATTCGCGCCTCCACACCGGGGCTCATAGAGAGCCATAATTGAGGCTGGAGTGAAAGTGAAGGTCATGAAAGCAGCGTTGGCACAGAAATAGTTATTACTGCTTGGCAATCTCCTTTACTTCTGCCATTTATAAGCACAGGGGTGAAGGAAATGCTCATTTTTACTCTCCAGTTCTGCGGAATAAAAAATAAAAAAATAAAACACATAGGTGGCCTGTGAAATAAAAGTCATGACATTTAATCTCACATTGCTGTGTTTAAGACTACATTTAAGCTTCTTTCAGCTATTTTAATGGACGTTCTGAAAAAACACAAGCAAATACGGAGTAAAAAGCGAGAAATAAGTCGCTGTTAAAATCAACTAGGCAGGATTGGTGCTCCATTTTGAGGGAGAGGGGATATTCCACAGTGCCTGGGACTGCTCATTTATAAAATATGCAGGCTTGGCCGTGGCAATGCTGTAAACTGCCCGTTTGCTCGTTTAACAATGTCTGGGGAGAGAAGCTATCAGGTATTCATCTTCCGCCTCGCGCTCTTTTTCGCAGGGCCCAGGCTCCAAAGACAAGCCTAGCAGTCATAAATGCATATATGAATGAATAAAATCTCCAGTCAGTCAACACCTCTTCCTGCAAATGGCAATTTATCCGTGAGAAATGTCTTTTGAAGTCAGGGCTGCCTGTGTAACGCAGACGCACTCTGTGTCGGTGAGTGCTGGTATAAATCAGCTCAACTTCAGCCACAGTGGAGCGGGTGCTTTCTGGTTCACAAATGAAAACTTTGCCCGAGTTTGGATGGATGGCCAAATCTTATTTTGTTTGTCTACAGAGTAATAAAATGTAGAGGAAAAAGGTCAAACTCGAGAACAGTCTCACTATTTCAATTGTTGTGCCGATTGTACCATATACATAAATTAATAAGCTTGAACGTAAAAATGTAGGGGCACAAAACAGAATCCAGTCATAAAAACTGTATCAGAGCAGCCAAATTTTGAATGAATTAATGATTGAATAAAAACTGAAATACAAAACAAAAAAAAAAAAAAAAGTCACAAACTGTACTCGTGTTTGTAAATATTAACTGTAAAAAAAAGAGACTATTTAAATGCTTGTATGTGGGAATGAATGACATAGTTTTGCTGAGGATCTTATTATGAACCATCCCATTATGAACACATGAAGCTGATGGACAGGTTTGTTTTTAATTTCAATCTTCATATCATTTACACAAAGTCAGATTATTCACAACAATCCCTCAAAAAGAAAAAAAAGGTTTAGTTTAACTTTGGGGGGGGGGGGGGGATGGGGGAGTCAGAAATATTATACATTGTACAGTTCTTAACTGGACATTTGATTACTAAATCAAAGAAAAGAAAAGGGGGGGGAAGAAAAGAAAAAGGAAACACGTGACCAACATATTTGAATTACACCTCTGTTCACTAGTTAGCAAAGAGATAACAATCAAGAGAGCTGAATTAATTCCAGAACATTCTCCTTGACACTTCTTCATTTACATATTTTTTTTCATTATATGCTCAGTCACACAGTAAAATCCCTCAGCTACAGTATTTTCAACATTGTTTGCCCCTGAAAAACCCAGCCAACAGCCCAAATTAAAAAGGTAAAAAAAGCAAGGCACAAAAAAATGAAACGCTATCCATCATGCCATTTCTGGTTTTCATTATGGAAATGCTCTGAACCTAATCAGAGGGTAACATTCAGGGTAATCTGTTAACCACTAATTATAATCAGAGCATTTCCATAATGAAAACCAGACCTAACCGCTTATGCCGACAAAAGCAAAGTCTCCTGGACTGTGTTCAAATGGTCCATGAGCACGTATGTTAAGGAAAAGAGGTGATGGGAATGAAAAGAACCGTAAAAGAAAACCTGGATAGTCAAATTACAGATTTCCGCTGACGGTGAAACAACCACAACAATATCGCCTTCAATTAACCGTCCGTACGTGGTCAAGTGAGGAGAACGTGCGGTGCCATTAAGAAATAACCTTGTGGTTGTTTGGCAGTGAGTGGGCCCCTTGAAGGATGAGCATCAAATCTTGGACCACTCCATTAAAGCTCAAAACATTTCATTAACAGCCACTCCAGCTCCTGCTCAGATCCTCACTATAGGTGCACTTATCCTGAATCAAGGCCTCCAACTGCCTTTTTCAATTGGATTCAGACGTGTATCAGACATTTGGAAGAGTGCTTGAACTGCCGGAAAGTGTGCGACACTAGATGTGTTTGGTAAGGAGAATTGGAGGACACTGAAACATATCTAAACCGTTTTGATCATCTCACCCTTACATGTTCTTTATCTCCCATTTTTATCTCCATGCAGGACATGCTGCTGTTGGCATTTTATGAAGATTAATACCCTCACGTCTTTTGCTTTCTAATTTTTTTTGCCTGGTCCTATCTACTATTTCTTTGAAAACCCATTACCGAACAGCTAAAAGCGCATCCTTCACGCCCACTACCAACACCCCCCAAAACAGTCATGCAACCAGACAGACAACGTTTCTTGAGGAGAGAAAAAAAGGGAAGGAGAAAGGCTGCATTTATTAAGACCTGACAAGGAATACATGAATAGATAAGTGGAAATCGGGTCTTCATCTTTAGAAGCGGGAGCTCAAAGGGGGGCATGTTGATTTTCCTGCATTACCTGTCTTAGCTGTCACAGACTCTCATGATGCCCTTGTGTAAGGAGAGAAGTAAAGGCTGCTTGATGAATCACTTGGCTGATGTTAATCTGAGTAAGCTGAATGCATAAGCATACAGTGATGTGACCTGGTGTTAGCCTGTGGATAAGGGTGTTCACGTAGAGATGCTATCTAGTGGTAATGCAAAAACTGTCAAAGTAGGTAATTGGTATATAACACAAAAAAAGTCAGTGAAAAGGGAGTTCACCCAAAAAATTTTATTCTGTCATCCTTTACTCTCTTTTCACTTGTCTCAAACCTTTTTGAGTTTCTTTCTTCTGATGAACACAAAAGAAGATATATATATATATTGGTTTTCCCTACTATGGATATCAATTGGTAATGATTTCCAACATTTTCCCAAAAAATTTTTGGTTTTTGAACCATTTAAAAGTACATTTTCCTTTTTAGGCGAACTATGACATTTATATATAGATTACTTGCTTTTAAATGTAAAGAAATATAGATTTTACAAAATCTATTCAATTACTCTGGTATGACAATTCGCAAATCATTTTTAAACTTAAGCATACGACTAAAAATCCATAGTGCAAAATGAAAATGTTTTTTAAGTTTAAGATGAACCGTTTTCGTTATTGTACACCATTTAACAATGTTTTGAAAATTACAAATATACTGTATAAGAATTTAAACAATAGTTACATTGTCCATGTCTAAAAAATATTAATTTCAAAAACATCAATGAAAAAATAAATATTTTACAGAATGAATTAAACTTTAGCAAAACATATAAATCAATATAGGTTAAAAAATAATATTAATAATAATAATAAAATAATCTACCACAATCTGCCACAAATGTTGAATACATTTAGAAGATGCACACGTCCATTTTTTTCAATTTTCAGAATAAACGTTCACTGCAGTTCCTAATACATTTTAGCAAGCTGGCGAGAAACTTTGGCCAAAGCCCTTTTTCTAATCACATTTGGCACATGGCAAGTGTTCATTTTGGACCCTATGTGCATGCACAGGCGTGCATTTATTGGCAATTCTATAATAAAATTGAAGATCCATTCAATCTGATTTCAGACCTGAAATGGGGCAGTCCTACTTAGCTAAATAACACCGTCTAGCTATACAAAGAACAAAAAAAAAAAACGTAGTCCTCATTTCAATCTTAGCTAGACTTCCAACAGCAGCCGTCACACAGGCTGGAAAACCATAAGGGAAACAACAGCAAAGAGACTTCAAAATAAAAATCTAAACTTAAAAAGGAATTCACTTCCACGCTGTTTCCAAAATTCAGTTGGCAAACAGTAACAGCAGTCTGTTGGTCCATGTTAAAATTGCACAGCAGAACACTGTAATTGAAATAGCAGCTGGTGTTTATGAGCTTGTGAGGTTTGACTGTAGGAACTGAAAGACTGATAGTCAACGGGGAACAGTCCTGTCTGATTCTGACCTACAGCCATCCACCATTTTGTTTGGTTTGTGCTTTTTTTAACACCTCCGTAGGGCCAAGCGTCGTCCCAGGCCAAGTGCTCAATTTACAGAAAAATGACAGCTTCTATATCCGAGAAGACAGGCAGGTCTGCTGTTGTGCCTGACATTGATGAGACTCTGGAGACAAGGCAGTGTGATGGTGTCAGTCAATTCCATTCAGAAATCCTTGCTGCAATGCACTCGGCATTACAAACCCTTGGAGAAAGCTGACGCGCCTCTCTTTTCCAGAGAGATTGCTTCTCCTCAAAGTGTGATTGTGGCAGCTTTAGGAGAACATGTCATATTTCTGAAACTTTAGACTCTGTTTTGGGTTTAAATGTTTAAAATAGTTGTTTTTTGTTGTTTTGGAGAAGAAAAACTGTGCATGAAATGTGAAAATAATAGCCTATGTCAGAAAGAAGTTATTGTGGTTGTAAACAGGAACTGATGTGCTGGGATGCATTGGAGAGAAAAAAAAAATCTGATTTGGATTTAACTTAATTAACAGATGTACCAGGATGCTTTTTGCCAATTGAAAAAGTTCATTGTCAAAGCAAATGCATGATTGCAGAGAATATAAGCAGAGTAGTGTACTCTTTTAGCGAGGTTTCCTGGGAAATGTCTGCAATTGTATGCATTCGTCAAAGTTTGTGTGGTAGCTTCAGCAGTTGGCTACTATATTATAAAAGCACTATTCAAATATAAAATAAAGCGAAAATATAAAATATAAAAAAGACTTTCAAGCTTCCATATCTCCTGCAAAGAGTAAGTAAGAGTGGTAAATAAAATGGCCATGAAATGAAAACGCTAACATCTAGGTTGTTAAAACATCCATCAAAAACTCCAGCCTGCACAGTCTCTGATGAATCTGTAGTGCAATAGTAAAACAAAAAGTGCACAAACAATCACAGACCAAGTGTTGACATTTTTGACACAGATGTTCATGGAGGACTTTCTCTCAAAAATTTATTTTTAATACCACACAGAGTCACAGTTTATACACTTCAGGATATTAAGTGAATATGGCATTTTTATTAACTTATTTTTAGATTTATTCTTTTTAGTAATTAGGCTGAAATTAAGTGAATATGACATTTTTATTAACTTATTTTTAGATTTATTCTTTTTAGTAATTAGGCTGAAATAATTTAACAACAACGACAACGACAACAACAACAAATATTAACTAAAATGTGTTTTTATTTTATTAAGGGAATTGCATTACACTGAATTAGTAATAATCTTAACAAAAAAAAAAATAAATAATAATAATAATAATAATAATAATAATAATTATTATTAAAACTATTTAAATGGTTCAATATTGGCATTAATATAATATTAATACAATATATAAGATCACACTTTACAATAAGGTTTATGTTAATGTTAATGTATTTACTAACATGAACTATGAACAATACTTGTAACACTTATTAATCATAGTTTCAGCATTAACTAATGCATTATTAAAATCTAATAATTACTAATTATTATTAAAAAGCATTACCAATATTAATATAACATTACTACAATTGATATTATTATTATTATTATTATTATTATTATTAATTAAATTAACACCACCACATAATTTATCTATTATTTTAATAAAGATCAATAATACAATTTATGTATAAACACTATAAGTGGACATGAGCTGTGTCCATCTTACTTAATTCCATTACTGTGCCGTTACACATTTTCATGTGGCTCTGCTTCCTCAAAGCCCTTATAAGTGAAGGCACAGTGTGGCATTAAAGAGAAGAGAGGACCTTAAGCAATTATTCCATGTTTACCCCTCACTACTAACTGACGCTGCAAAAAAGCCAACGTGACAGAGGCTTCCCATGATAGGCCTGTTCTTAGCCGGTGTAAATTACTCACAGGGATCCCCCCCCCATGCTTCTTGATCTCACGTTGCTGTCTATTCGCTACCAATGCATCACAGCTTCGCTTTCAATTAAACAGTTCACTCGGCAGCCCTTCGGCCACTGTCATCACTTAGAGGCTCGCATTCAGGGCTCGTTCTGCCGCCGTACGGATGTGAAAAGCGAGTGCTCAGAGCAAGGTTTCTTGTAAAGAGCAATGTGGAGGCGTAGGCACAAATGGGGTGAGAGTGGAGAACAGAAATAAGACAAGACAAGTAATGCTTCATAGATGCGTCAAGACGACTGGCCGGCAAGTTAGTAGCCTTGTCACTTCCTGTTAAAATCATCCACCTGAGAAAACGTAAAACGGTGTTAATTAATCATTACAGTAAACCATTTTAGTTAGCATATGCACCTGTTAAGTTATGCATGATATTAGACTCTTGTCCGCTCCACAAAACATTCAATTAAGTTCTCCTGACTGGAAACGACGTCTTTGTTTTGCAGCGCTTGTTTCTGCTTTTTGCTGTGACTGCTGGTGCAATTCTGAGAATAGCACTATAAATACATTTTCCCTATGAGGCAAAGACACCTTGTCTGCTTGTTTGTCAGAGCAACAGAATCCATGATGAAGAAGAAAAAAAAAAGGCAGCAAACGACAAAGACATTTATTTCCACCCCTCCTTTTTTTCACTCTCACATTAAAACGGCGAATGACATTCTTTCAAATCAATCAACACCTGCTTGCCGGAAGGACTTTTGAGAAGCAAGAAAAGCAAGAAAGCAAGAGAGGCAGAGAATAGGCAGAGAACAGGAGAGAGAGAGAGAGAGAGAGAGAGAGAGAGAGAGAGAGAACGTGCGTTAAGGAATGTGTAAGTCTGCTTGCTGTTTCATTAGAGTTGAGACATTTGAGAGTATCTGTTGGGTTGTTAAGAATGAAGCCTCTGATGTTTCATGGCATGTTTAACTCAAGAGATGACTGGAGATAATTAGCGGCATGACATTCAGTCTTAGCTATGGAGATGAAAAGCTTTGAGCTAAACAAAGCCAGAAAGTTGTGATTAAAAATAGTGAGATAAGTTGGTCATTGTGTGATCGGTGAAGCTGGTGCCTTTAATTTACTGTTATGTCACTAAACAAACACTTCTGCTTTTTTTCCCTCACGTTCTGATCAGCTTATAAAAGGTTCATTTTGTAATAACAGACCGAATGTTGACATTTTGCTGCCTTTAAAATGCAAAATCAACAGTGAAGCGGCCCCTGACATGGCAAATGTGGCCCAATAATGTTTTATTTACACAGTATAAAGCTGCACAAAGGCTTCACAGATGCGTTTCCTCAGTATGTATAATTGTGGAAATTTGTGTAAATCTAAAAATAAAAAATTATTGTGCGCAACAAAAATATTTAACATTAAGACATCATATCAGGTATTATTCTACAATGCATAACAGCTTTAACACAAAAATAAACAGAATAAACAGAATCTTTTTAAACAGAATCTTATCATTTTAACTAAAAATAACAGCATTTAGAGCTAGTTTGATTCATGTTTATGTATCAGTTCAGTCCGTTTCAATGATCAAATTAATTTTAGCATCATCACTCAGATGTTTGCAAAGGACTGTTTTACTAGATATGTACTGTATTTCACGCAGTAAACATTTTCAGTTGTAGTGATATGTGCTTTCCTTTTGTTCCCCATCTTTGTTTCATACGTCATGTTAAAAAGATATAAAAGGTTTGTCTGGTCCACAAAAGAATATATATTATTATTTAGGGTTCAAACAAGACTGGAAACAATAATTTCTGTCTATGGGGAAAAAAATATGTTTCTTATGTTCCATAGAAGAAATTGTCTATATGGGACATCTGAAATGACACCTTCAAAAACAATAAAAATATCTAATTTATTTCCCTATTAAATAACTAGTTAATAATAAGAATAAAATGTCCAAAACATTTTAATATTTTTAAGATGAGGATGATTTAAAAAAATAATAATAATAACACAAAAATTTAGAGGATAATCTTCATCTGATCTGATTAAAGGCTCTTTGCCATCTAAGTCAAACTAATTGTTTGCCCTACTGCCAGACATTTTGTCAAAACAAACAGGGCTATTAGTTTTGGCCACTGCTTACAGTGAGCTGACAGAAAACAAGGCAGCATGTGATAATTTTTCATCTTTACACCAAATTTGCATCCTAATTTGCATTTATCTCAAATAATTATCTATCATGTAGAATTTATCCTTTACGTCAAGAGCTCCTCAACCTTTTTTCTTGTCCTGCATAACCTTACAGCCTCATCCGTACACCTCAAGCACCATCACCTACATGATATCATGCCGCTGTTGATCTGCATTAAAGCCACAGTACAAAAAAGTCATTTGATCTGCACTAATCTTGCCAGGTTTATAGTTTCTATCTCACCTGGTTTAAAAATAATCATCATAAGAAATCTGTCATTTTACCGTCTTTTGTGTCATGGGGCATGTCAAAACGTGAGCAGCAGACATTTTTATAATTCAGTGGTACATAAAAGACTTGTTCCTGTCACACTGGCAGCCTTAATCTGACGGGTGGACTTGCCAACCATGCCATCGAAGGGCAACAAAACAGCACGCTGACAAGCTTTGTCGCTTATGAGGCTACGCTTAAGTCACTTATTTGGCAATTTCATCATGGTAATGGCAGCAGCCCTCATCCCATTATGTGCTGAAAAGCCCGATGAGGTTAAGCAAATGCAGTTTGTGTAAGGTCGCAACTTCTGAATGATGTTTCTGAGAAACCCATCCAGCAAGTAATGCAAATCAACAGCGATTCTGCATCTCCTCTACAAGACCCTGTGCTGTGGAGACTTTACAAACATCTCGCTCTTAATGAATGGATGTCATGTACTTTAATCAGACAGTTCAGCTACTGGCCCCATCTTATTTAAATCCGAGCCAATTACTGAAAGCAATCCAGCCTGTTTACAAAGACCCTGCGATTAATATTAGTTTACAAAAACAGCCAATCAACCCAGGTGAAAAAATTAGACATGGAAACTAGTTAAGAGAATTCAATTATTGGATCTTGTAGCTTGCAAAAACCCACAATTACCACTTGGAGAAGATATTAAGGCATGTGTTATCAGGGGGTTCAGAAAAGGGCCAGTTGAGAAAAGCAATAAACAGCAGAATAGTGTTTCCAGAACGCAAAATAGGCTTTGGCCATTGTATCCAAGGCAACCAACGCTGTTGCTTTAGCTTACTCGGTCTTGTCTTCAACTTTCTCTGCTGCACAATGAATGTAAAATGAATGAGTGTGTATGTGTATGCATGCATGAGTAATGTATCAATACTACAATTGCCTTAAAAGGATTACATAGTTAATACTTTGTTTAACTCGAAAATCGATGGAGGTGGTTTGGTGCCTTTTAAACCATAAACAACAAATGTATTTTTCATGTTATTGTTTTTTTTCTTCTCTGTTATATATCTTACTGAAAACTTAAAGAAATAGAATACTGAAAACATACAGTCTCCGGCTTCTTAATATATAAATCAATTTCAATAAAACTTAGGGCACTATATAACCTTACTTTTTTGCATAATTTTCTTTTAAAAATAATTCTAACAAACAAAATAAGTACATTTAATTGTGTTATTAATGTATCTTAGGCGGTGCGGTGGCACAGTGGGTAGCGCTGTCGCCTCACAGCAAGAAGGTCGCTGGTTCGAGCCTCGGCTGGGTCAGTTGGCATTTCTGTGTGGAGTTTGCATGTTCTCCCTGTGTTCACGTGGGTTTCCTCCGGGTGCTCCGGTTTCCTCCACAGTCCAAAGACATGCGCTATAGGTGAATTGGGTAAGCTAAATTGTCCGTAGTGCATGTGTGTGAATGAGAGTGTATGGGTGTTTCCCAGTGATGGGTTGCAGCTGGAAGGGCATTCGCTGCGTGGAACGTGCTGGATAAGTTTAAGTTGGCGGTATAATAATTTATGGGGTCATATATTATAAGTACAGTTCAGAATACAAATATGTTTTTAATTTTCACATAAATTGTTATTACTTCACACAAGTTTTGCCATTTTATTTTCACTAATGCTATTTGAAACATTAAAGTAGGTGCTTGCATTTAATATGCTTTCCATGTATATAATAACTTTGTCAATTTAATTTAATGTGGTAAAACAACATAGGGCGTCTTGTCTTTGATCCATTTGCAGTTAAGCGGATAAAACAAAAACTTCAAGGTTTGCATTAAAGGTTAGCAATATTCAAACACCATAATTCCACCAACTACATCAAACAGCACCTCTGTAGTTGCCAAAACACCTACACTATAAAGAGCCTGTCATCATGTGCTTACATGCGCTTTCCGACCAGCTTTCATGCAATACTTCCTGGATATGATTACAAAGAATTATTAGTCAGAAATCACATGAAGGCTTTTGAAACCTTATCTGCCCATAACAGCATTAAACTTCAGTGTGCTAAGCCGAAAAGTGGGGTTGGCTTATGTGGCTGTGCAATGAGAACAATAATATAACTCCTGTCAAGTCAATTGAAACTCATTTCCTAACAAACGCCATTCGTCTGGCATTAGCATACAGATGAAGGAGAACGAGAGAACAGCCATAAAGCACAAATCCATTCAATTCCATCTGTTAAAGTGCAGGACAGCTACACCACCATCAAAATCAATTTCCTCATACCACCATTTGATCTGCAATCGCGCACAGAAGCGCAGATAAAGTTACGCGCTAACGGCAGGAAAGTGCAGCCGCATTTCAATTTAAACATCAAGTCTAAATTCCACCCATTAATGCTGTTCAGCGTTGAGTGCTTTATAATTATGGCCTGTTAATTAAGGCTCAATTCAACTGCGTTTATCCCAGAATTCATTGCAGGCCTTGAAGGGACTTCTGTGGAAAAACAGCTCACTTTGCAAAAAGACTCTGCATAACTATAGAAAAGACCAAGGCAAGAGAGATCAAATATTCTCAGGCTGATTTCAAAGAAGGGAACGACTGAATGTTATGAAATGAGCACCAAACGTTGCAGGAGAGGTCCTTTTTGGGGCAAGAAAAATCCAATTGTATCCCAGGCTTAGGGGTATTACTGGAAGGCGCAACTCTGATAAGCCCATTGGTGGTCTATATTAAACGACATGTCTTTCACAAAGAGAAAAAGAAAGCCCCTCCGCTCTGCAAACAACCTCCTTCAAAAACAGCGCATGCTTTCTGAAATCTGTATTTGTGGAGCGCTGAACGGTCCATTATGAAAATGTTCAGAGGGGCTATTACTGCAAATATTCCCACCGTGGGCTTGTAACCAAGCACCTAATAAGCATTTCTGCTAAGGCACACAGTTTCCAGAGGCTTCAGCTATAGCAGCTCAAAAGACAGACTTCAATGCACATCTCAAATAAGTAACGTTGAGTCTTAAAAAATAAAATAACAAAATGGCAGGACAAAAACAAGGAAGACGTGTATCTGGGAAAATTTGCACTAAAGCGGTGGCATAGACAAAACCAGCCAGCAGGTGGCATGGGTCGAACTAATTTCCAGGGAGAAAATGTGTTTCTACAAAGAAGACTGGGATGATTTTGGGAGGCAACGAGTACACCCTCAGAACATGGTGCATTTTTTTAGTATGTTCTTTTTCTCTTTGTTCACAAAACCACAAAATAATGACGGTACGCTTTGACTGATGCTCTAATTTGTACCTCGCCCCTTTTTTAACCTATTCAGTCTCTTCAAAATGGATTAAAATGTTATTTTATTCCACCCGATAACCAACTGCATGTCTGCAACTGCCCACATGTAAAAATATACAGAACCGACAAGCTACATCCCCTCATCTCAGTAACCTGAGACTTAAAGAAATACGAGAGCCATCCGTCACAACCGCGACATCCCTGGAATACAAGCAGCTATCCAAACAAGTGCTGTGGATTTGGTCAAAACAACAGAGATGAGCGCTGGCAGTTTGCATGAGAGGTCTGAGCCTTTTTCTCAGGTTGCAGTCCGGGTCAGGTTTCTCGTGGATGCACAGTGCCCCCTTTAGGCCAAAGTGTCAAACTGCCCCGCAGCTCCAGTGAAGACTCAAGAGAAAGGCTCTTTGATTTATTAGCATTTGACACACTCGGGCTAAGAATGTCATTCTGTAGAGAATAGAAACCTAAGACTTACACTTACAATTTTACAACTAGTGCTAAGAAACATAAATATGCCTTTCAGAAACGACTTGGTTTGCTGTACGTTTACATTTTAAGCTTATGTTTAGACCGCATTATGTCCAAAGAAACAATAATCAAAAAGACCGGAATATGAGTGTTGTTTTCAACATACACTAACTAGACTTCAGGAATATGCTAATTAAAATATGTCCTGTCAGTATCAGTACTGCAAATATTCTATTCTATTTTACTCTTCTTTCTAATTGGCCATACTGCATGGACGAATTGCCCTCTAGAACTTCACATCTTAAACTTGCAGAACAGACTCAAATTATGTAAAGACTTTACACAGACTTGCTCATTCAGAGAACACAGCAAGAGGAAGTCAGAATAAATGTTCATTTATGTGAGAACATCAAGTCAAGGTCTGACAATCCACATTCAGAGACCTTTCTCTGCTCAAAAAAAATTAATAAATAAGTTAAATCATCAGACTGCACTGCTTAAATTTCTTTACACATCTATTTAACAAACAATGCAGCAAAGTCTCCCAAAGGGTCTTGAAAATACCAGAGAAAATCCCTGCACTTTTGCTTTCAATGTCAAAGGTCAAGCCACAAATCTGCAAGAACACAAGACAGGTTTGGAACTGAGGTCAGTTTCATTTGCATTCAACAATGCAAATTTGGGGAGAAATGGAGGAAGAGGAGAATTTGTGCATGTAGTATAGCAGAAATCCTTGAGCCTGAATCCCATCATGCTGACAGTATTAACAGGGCTTTTAAAAGGGAATTCGGCTCTGCACTCACACACACACCAAAGTTATTTCACTGTTCATTAGAGCAGCAACTGCCATGGGCAGCGGTCATCGATTTTCAATCCTGATGCAACATTGCAACAATCACAAGTTTGCACATCAACTCACTTTCTACTGTCCACCCTGAACCGTGGAGTCGTATTTGAACTCTGTCAGTGTTTATGTGAGTGTTTTAAAGGGTCTATAATCAATACAAGACTGAGAGTGGAGGTCAGTAAGGCATTATATCAAAAACTGATTTTATTAAGTGCTAAAGCCTTGACCAGAAACACCAGACCAAAATGTCCATCTCACTTCCCTTCTTCATCCAGTCAAACACAAATGCTCTCCCGCTCAATGCAGCAAGAGCTCTCCAACACACACTCTTTCTCTTGCTCACATCACTGCAGAATCAATACTGCTGAAAATGACTTAGCCTTGAAGTCTTCAAATTGCCCAGGCTCTCTTGCCCTAAAACAATCACAGACATCAAAGAAAAACATCCTTGAAACAAGGACTGCTGTTACTGAACTTCTGCTAGACATCTTTTACTATGAGCGGATAAATTCAGTCTTGACCAACGTTTTTCCATCAAGCTTAAAGGACAACTTATTTTACCACAGTGCCTTTAGTAACAGCCAGAATGGCTGTTTGCACCGTTTTATACATTGCTGTAAACATCAATTTACTGATTAAAAAAAATAATAATAAAAAATAAAAAATAAAAAAACAAATTTTGGTATTATTGACAGTGACAAGTGACAAACCAACATGTTTCCTATGATTTAGTAGGTAATATAAAGTAAATAACATTTTGAACATAATAATGATCAATGCACATTTTACTGTACGTGTACGCATTTATTTCTAAACCGCATGTGCTAAAAAGTTATTTTGCAACCCCTCTTTGAACATGAAAAAACAAAACATTTTTAATAATAATAATTATTTTGACCAAAACAATATTCTTTTTATATACGAATTGTCTTTTTATTTCTGCAAATCAGATTGAGGCTAAACTTAAACCAAATTCTATTACATTTTACTTAAACTGAATAAGCACGTTAAAATTACACAAAACTGATGGTAAAGACATTTATAATAGCCCAAAAGAATACAAATAAATATAATATCAAGAATATAAATACATTTGGTTTTAAATGCACACAAACTTATGCAACAGGTATACATAAACACACACACACCCACACACATTACTTCTGTACCGTAAAATGTGCTGCTTAAAAGTAAAAAAAATAACTAAGCAAGTAAATAAACAAACCATACTTTCACACAACTGAGTATTGACAATTGAGCTCATTTAAATTGAACAGAATTAAAAAATAATAATTTGTGAGGGGAGGAAGGTGAATTCTGTTATGAAGTTTTAAAACAAAATTCAGGAAAATATCACTTTAAAGACCATCTATTATGCACAATTTATTTTTACAGGTTGTGTATACATAAATATGTCTAGGCAGTGTGTGTGTGTGTGTGTGTGTGTGTGTGTGTGTGTGAGTGTGTGTGTGTGTGTGTGTGTAAATCTCCATAAATCGAAAGCAGTCTTTCAGACAACTTGTTTGAAGAATCTGTAGATTGTGATGTCACACTCCATACCGCCTATGACTCATGAAATTCACTTCCAAATTAACATAGAATTGCCCATGGCCATTTGTTCACAGTCTGTCCTTGTTGCACTGACGAGTGTTCAGTAGTTGGATGAACAAATCAACATAGCTGTTTCCATGTACTACTGTGATCTGGGCTGCTGAAGACAGTGGATTATTTTGTTTACGAAGGGAATGCTCCTGTTACTCTACAGAGATTCATTTACAGTATGTCTGCACAATTTTACACTAGACTGCTTGTGAATGAAGGTCAATACAGGGCAGGTAAAAAGTGTCCCCTGAAGGGTTTAACAGAACCAATGGTTCATGATAAAGCTACACATCCAGAAGTTAGTGGCCTGTATATACAGTATAATCTTTGAAAACTGCCTCTCCCAACGAAGTGCTGGTGTGTTAGTCAGATTTGTGATGAATGCAGCAAAAAGCAAATAGTCTCACAAAATTTCAGTTTCTGTATGCTTCAGTCATTTCTATCTCGATCCTCTTCAGTTTAATTCCTAACTGCACGTTCATTATTAGCAATTCAGTAAGGTGATGTTATTATGAATGATGCATGTTTTTTTTCCCCACATTTACCACATGAATACACGTACTACATGTTAAACGTGCTCATTTACTATATAGTGCATAGTCCATATTGTCACAGCATATGTGTGTGTGGTTCATTTAACACTGAAAAACAAAAATAACTGAATAATAATAATAATAATAATAATAATAATAATAATTTACTATTAAGGGGTTGGAGAGGGGGACGACCTCTCCAACCCCTATCCTCTGTAGTAAAATATTAAAGTAGGGTCTGTCTGCGGACTGCAAGAGAGGGTATAAATTGAAGTTATCGAGACTCACATGTCAAAACTATGTTGTCTGCAAGATGACGCTGTACCATCACAGCTATTAACATCTACACCTACCCCAACCATCACAGTTATTAATATCTACACCTATTCCACACCTAAATCCGACCATTACAGTTATTAACGTCTACACCTACTCCAACCCTAAACCCAACCATCACAGTTATTAACGTCTTCAAAGTTATTACCTTCTCCACTGTGCACATACATCCACGAGTTGTGGAAGCTTTCATACTTGATGCGCTCACCATTGTACTGTTATTTGCAACAACAGGAGGCGACACCGATTAGGCTAACTGTCATGACAAAATGAGTAAAGTAGTCAGCGTGTTAAGTTGCTAAATCAATAAATTTAATAATATATCAAATTAATAGCTTGTGGATAAATTCAGAGGAAATGCATTAAGCATCACAAAACATTTGCTGAAAATGTTCTCCAGAAAGTATTATTTCTGCCATCATCTTGTTGTGACATCTCGCACGGTTTAATGGAGTCTCGATAACTTCATTACGCTTCTACTACAAGTTATGCCCCCTTCATGTTATATTATTATATTTTATACAAAATAAAAAATAAATAAAACTATTTTTACATTTTTTTTTTAAATGTTTTTTTTTTTTTACCATAAAATACATTTAAATGTTTGTTTTTGAATTTTAAAAAGAGAAAAAAAAAAGAAATACGGCTCATTTTTTGTTTTTCATATACACGAACCTTATCCTCCTCTTTTGCAGTCCGCAGACAAATACTATTGAAATATTGTGCAATGTAGCAAAAATGTTTCAAACTTGAACATGCCTCAGGATTTAGGAAGGTATTTTTTTAGGGATGGAGTTAAACTTTGTGGGATAGTGGCCCTCCGCGATCAACGTTGCACACGCCTGCTCTAAAGGATACATCATAGCAAATGAAAGCAAATATACTTTGTGATTTCAAAAGATACCTCTCTAGTGCTTTTAGCAACATAAGTTCCGATTTACATCTTAGGGCATCATCTTTTTTTTGATGATGACAGAGCACGCTGGCTCTTTTGTCCTCCCCTATGCAAGTCGTGTTGATAAGGAGTGCTCTTTTCCCACTTTCAAATGTCAATTACAAAAGAGCTGAGGCCCGTCTTCGGTTAAACATGCAAGCGCTCTCCATTAAGCTTTGTGACTCATAGAACATTTAATGTGCAGAGTGCATTAGACTCCATTACTGCATTCATCTGTGGCTGCGTCTCAACACGCTACAGGGCAAGAGACACAGCTTTTCCCGTTTCTTTCTGAAGAGCTCCCATAATTACAAAATGACACTCTCTCCCCTTCTGAGCACAAAGCCTGCACGAAATCTTCAAATGGTGGAGAGCTCAACCGTGTGCTCCACACAACTGAAGTTTTTTTGTTTTTTTTACATTTATTTTTAGTTAAAGTTTTGTCTGCACTGCTTGTTCTCTTTTTTTTTCTTTTTTGCCTGACAGATATTTTTGGTGTTAGTTTCGATGCTATTTTTAACAGCTTCACCATCTGACCGCTCTGTCAGACTTCAGCATTTTTTTTTTAATCTGTGTTTGTTTTGCTTGCTTCACGAACTGACACCTTGTGTGAAAACAAGAAAGGGAGAGCAATTAAAATTTCTGCACCTATCGCGACCCTGATGTCAGCTGCTATTTCAATTAGCAGCTCTGACAGGAAATTTTATTTCTATGAAAAAATAATTGGTCATCCAGAGAGTGATTTAAAAACCCATTTAACATGCTTACAGCCTCACCTCTCTCAGCATGCAGCATGAAGCCGCCCAGAATTAATTACTGTTGCCATTTAATTTCATGCTGCCTGACATTTCCAACGCAAACTCTACAGGCCCTGAGTGTAAAGCCAGCACACTTTATTAACTACTATTGCTGGATTAAAACTATTTATTTTGTGTTTTCTGTGACTTAATTGGATGTGAAGACAACAAAACAGTCTTAAAGAGTCTTCGACAAAACTAGATGCTAATTGGTAAACCTAATGGTGCACTAACAAATATTTGAAAAACGCTTTTGACCACAGTATTGGACTGAGTCCTAAAACACTTGCAGCCTATTAGCAGTAAGAGGTCAGTCTAGAAATTATTTTAAAAAGGGTGGATGTCTTCATTGGAAATGAGCATGTTTTTTTAGGTGCCTTCAAATATCAATATTGTTTGTCAAAAATCCCATTAGTGCCCTTTACGTTTTGCAGTTAAATTCGGAGTGGAATTGACCGAAAAAAATAATTGAGACATGGTTGCTTTATATGAGGAACAGAGTTTATTTTGGCTTTAACTCGCATCACAAATCAGTGAGCATGAATAAACTCAGTCATACCACGATGCTCACTGGTTCTTGCAGAAGCTCAAATGTGCCACATGACATGTCATAAACATCACTGAACAAACTCTTCTCTTGAGAACAAAGCAAAACTATAGGAGCATTTGTAACTAAATTTGATATAGTAAACACTGTTTAATGATCAATGCATATTTCGGAAGAAGTTAAATCTCTTCATTTATATAAAGCGAACATGTCTCTTCAAAAAAATAAATGAGTCAGCATGAGTCTTCTGATCTCTTTACCAACATATTGAAGCATCAGAATTGTATTGGACATTTTATTGGATGGACAGAAATCTCTTGGATTTAAAAAATAATAATACCAGTAACATCTTCAATCAATGAATACAATTTTCATCCAAATTACAGTGTTTGGAAAAACATTAGTGTAAATGACTTTTTATGCTGTAATCTTAACAGCTTATTGTTAAAAGTCCAACATTCTGAATATAAACAATAGATTCGACCAAATTAAATATTAGCCACTGCTTTAAATAGGTCTTTAGAACTTCAGAAGAGGATGAGTTTTATTTTAATTTATTTTTATTTGCCTTTTATATTCTTTCCTGATTGAAAAAAAGGGGACAATATAAAAGACATATTTATGCCACACCTAAAACGGAGAGAACATAAATGCTAAACAAACCAATCCTGCATGCTCCTCATCACCAATAAAATCCTCAAACTCAAGTTATGGGATTTAATATTATTACATGATCTGAAGTAGGCTGTTTGAGCAAGAGCCTCCAGAGCTTTCTTTATTACAGTAATACTGCTCAATACTAAATGCAATAAAAAGGCTCGAGAGGAGTAAAAACTATTACAATCTGAGGACAAAAAAAAAACGTTTATGATGATTGAACTTCTCTGCATAATTAGGAATAACCATAATAATCAGTAGACTACACTTTCTGAAGTTTTTATGATGTTGTTTTTCAATGTGAGTGCCATGAGATGGAGAAAAGACTCCTAGATGTAAGAAGACAACAAAAATCAGGCTCATCGAGGTGCTGGATGTCTAAGTGCAGGAAAATAACTGTGATTACCTATAAACCTACACACTGAGAAGAAGAAGAAAAAAAACAAGAGACACTAAAAGCAGGAGAAAGCCAAGTCAGAGTCGGCTGGGAGTTATTTTGGGGAGGTTGGTTGTCATCTTTCTTTTAACATCCAACTTGCTCAAAAAGAACCCAAATCCATTATATGATGCAATGCTTCTCCTTAAGGAAGAAATTGGCAATCAGTGCAACTCCAAAATAGATTTATCACATCTCAGGGGGACTGGAACTAGAAGAGACATTCCTTCATCCACCAGTTTCTTCTATGGCTGCACTGATATCGAAAGCTTTCCCACTGTACTATATAATAAGTGAAAGATAGCATGTAGGGGGGAAAAAATGTCCAAATTCACACAGAGTACCAGATTGCAAGATTCAAGCATTTGGTGAACACTTTACTCTCCTATGAAGCCACAGGACTGGAGTTGTAAGTGGCAAAGAAATAAACCTGGTAGGTTATGACATAGATTTCGAATGTATTGTATCCAGATCCCATTTATACTACACATTATACTACACATCATACTATTTAACATTCTTGGTCTGCAAGTAACTACTTTATCTAAGTACATATGTAGTTTATGTACAGTCGTGGCCAAAAGTTTAAAATTACATATATATTGGAAATTGGAAAAGTTGCTGCTTAAGTTTTTCTAATAGCAATTTGCATATACTCCAGAATGTTATGAAGAGTGATCAGATGAATTGCATAGTCCTTCTTTGCCATGAAAATTAACTTAATCCTGAAAGAAACTTTCACTGGATTTCATTGCTGTCATTAAAGGACCTGCTGAGATCATTTCAGTAATCGTCTTGTTAACTCAGGTGAGAATGTTGACGAGCACAAGGCTGGAGATCATTATGTCAGGCTGATTGGGTTAGAATGGCAGACTTGACATGTTAAAAGGAGGGTGATGCTTGAAATCATTGTTTTTCATTGTTAACCATAGTGACCTGCAAAGAAACGCATGCAGCCATCATTGCGTTGCATAAAAATGGCTTCACAGGCAAGGATATTGTGGCTACTAAGATTGCGCCTAAATCAACAATTTATAGGATCATCAAGAACTTCAAGAAAAGAGGTTCAATTCTTGTCAAGAAGGCTTCAGGGCGTCCAAGAAAGTCCAGCAAGTGCCAGGATCATCTCCTAAAGAGGATTCAGCTGCGGGATCGGAGTGCCACCAGAGCAGAGCTTGTTCAGGAATGGCAGCAGGCAGGTGCGAGCGCACAGTGAGGCGAAGACTTTTGGAAGATGGCCTGGTGTCAAGAAGGGCAGGAAAGAAGCCACTTCTCTCCAAAAAAAAACATCAGGGGCAGATTGATCTTCTGCAAAAAAAATGGCGAAGGACTGAGGCAAAGTCATATTCTCCGATGAAGCCCTTTACCGATTGTTTGGGCATCTGGAAAAAGCCTTGTCCGGAGAAGAAAAGGTGAGTGCTACCATAAGTCCTGTCATGCCAAAAGTAAAGAATCCTGAGACTATTCATGTGTGGGGTTTCTTCTCATCCAAGGAAGTGGGCTCACTCACAATTTTGCCCAAAAACACAGCCATGAATAAAGAATGGTACCAAAACACCCTCCAACAGCAACTTCTTCCAACAATCCAACAACAGTTTGGTGAAGAGCAAGGCATTTTTCAGCACAATGGAGCATCGTGCCATAAGGCAAAAGTGATAAATAAGTGGCTCGGGGACTAAAATATTTAAATTTTGGGTCCATGTCCTGGAAACTCCCCAGATTTTAATCCCATTGAAAACTTGTGGTCAATCCTCAAGAGGTGGGTGAACAAACAAAAACCCACTCATTTTGACAAACTCCAAGAAGTGATTATGAAAGAATAGGTTGCTATCAGTCAGGATTTGGCCCAAAAGTTGATTGAGAGCATGCCCAGTCGAATTGCAGAGGTCCTGAAAAAAAAGGGCCAACACTGCAAATACTGACTCTTTGCATAAATGTCATGTAATTGTCGATAAAAGCTTTTGAAACATATGAAATGCTTGTAATTATATTTCAGTACATCACAGAAACAACTGAAACAAAGATCTAAAAGCAGTTTAGCAGCAAACTTTGTGAAAACTATGTGTCATTCTCAAAACTTTTGGCCACGACTGTAGTATTCATAATGATATGTACAGTTTAAGTCTAAGTTATTAACCCTCCTGTACTTTTTTTTTTTCTTTTTCAAATATTTCCTAGTTAAGTTTTTAGTTAAGACAGCTCATAAATGTACAATTTAGTCAAGGACTAGCCTCGTCTCTAATAGCTTTGAGATGCAAAAATTTGAGTCTCCTCTAAGTTTTTCATTGTAACCTGACTATACACAGACTGAAGGGCAGTCGTCACCATGGGGACCTAAATTGAGGTCCCCACTGGTAAACAATAAACATGTTTATAAAGAATACAGAATTAAGTATTTTGTAAATGTAAAAATATCAAATGTGACCAGATGCATCATAACTCATGCCAGACATAAATTGTTCAGACAAATACAAAAAAAAAAAAAAAACAATTTGAAAATTTTATTTAAATTAAATGGTTTACAAGCATACTTTCCATGGCGAATTGATTGAAAAATGCCCTAAAAAAAAAAATTATTTTTAATTAAAAAAAAAAAAATAAATCAGACCAACATGTTTTTTTTTTTACCTTCGAGCACAATGCTATATCTTTTCCAGGAGACTAACGAAAGCAAAAAGACAGTTCCCTGCAATGGCAGAGATGTTTTCTGATTGCCCTTATCATCATATTATAGCTCAGAAATGGAAACATTGTTCCAGGAATCTAAACACACAAACACTGGAGCAAATGGAGCTTTAAGAACCAGTCCAAAGCACTGTTGCCATAATGCGATTATTTTTCTGGCCTGAGCCACTGGCCTTTGATGGATGAACAGTCACCCGTCTGCATGATAAGTCGTCTCCCTCATACTCCGAAGCCTTTAAACCAATTACTTTCCTAATTCAATGCCACAAACCCTGTGAAACGGTTTTGCATTATTTTATGCGACCACTGATGTGAAGAATGTGCCAACAGACTTGTTGAAATAAGAACTGGGAGAAGCTCGACCACAGTGCAATTGAGCGCATGATTAATTCTGATTCATTTTGCTTACTGTTGCAGTTTCGGATTGGTATGATTGCATCAGACCTCGAGATTAGACCAGCATCCCACTCAGCTTTCTTTCATTTCCTGTTTTCGTTGCTGACTGACCTTAATGCAACCTTGCAGAAAGTTGAGGTGAAAGTTGTCTCGCAAACAAAAGCTGTACAACACAAAGAGGGAACAAGCTTTTCTCTTTCATTGTTGATGTAACCTTGAAATGTCTTATGACTTCTTGAGGACTAATGATCTTTTAATAATTTGACATTAAGTTGCAGTGGCAAATCTGTTCTGTACTACAACAAGGCTATCAAGGAACAGTCCTTTGTTTCAAACACCTGCTTAATTATAAACATGGGTATGAATTTAAGATAATAGAAATTATGTTGTAAATAATTTTCTAAGATGGAAAAACGATTCATTTTGTTCTTTTAAGCAAAAATCTAAAAATCACACACTAAAAATGTCACAGTGTAACAACAGTTTATACTAAAGAATCTGTCAAAAATGGAAAATGTAATGGCAGAAAATAAGTAGATTTTCTGCATATAAACAAAACACAATTTTGCTTTATGTTCTGTCAATCAATCAAGCAATTAATCAACCAATCAATAAACACATCTGTTAATTAAAGTTTATTTATTCATTCATTTTCCTTCGGCTTAGTCCCTTTATTCATCAGGGGTTGCCACAGCGGAATGAATTGCCAACTTATCCAGCATACAGTACGTTTTATGCAGTGGATTCCACCATGTTGCCCATCAAAGTTTATTTTAAACAGAAAAAGATTCACTGTAAAAAATGCTGGGTCCCACACAAATCCCTGATGCTCCCCAACACAATTAGAGTCAAGTTAACCTAATAGTTTTATGTTCAGTCCACTTAAATTTGTAAAAACGGTTAAGTTATCCCCCCCCCCCCAAAAAAAAAAGAAAAAAAAAAAAAAGTTGCAATTTGTTTGGTTTTGTTTCAACTCATTTTAAATAAGGGTCCTGAACAAGCAATTTGAAAAGTAATTTGAGTGTTCTGATCATTTTCTGTCAGGATATTAACCCTTTTTTACAGCATTGTTAGACATTTAGAACAAAAATCTTTGGATGAAATTGAAAGATCACAGAGCAGCCATAAAACACTAATTCTTTATCCTTACACTTTGTTACTATCCTTTTCCTATATGTCAAGTTTTCAAACATTCAAAATATATTCAAAATTGTTCTCATTTTTTAAAGTATAGTTCAAATCATTTTTTACATAAAAATGTGTTACGCTGAAACAGAAGAATTATTTAATATATTAAACTACACACTTTATTTGCATTGAAAATGATTTTCAGGCATAATAAAAACACTTGTAAATTTAATTTAAAAAGATTGCCATGAGGTCGACTATATATCAAGGCATTTAACCACTAGGCTATTGGCCGCACTAAATAATAAATTATTTATCACCACTTTTAATTACACTGTAAATAAAAACAAACAAACCATAAGATGCTTGCTCCTTCCTTCACAGTGAAGTGAAGATTCACGTCTAATAATTAGAGCTATATGTGATGCTTTGAATTATAGTATCAAGTACCAACACGCATAAAGTACAGGGGGAAACTCCTAGTCGCGCTCCAGCGACAATGAATCTAATAGTGTACAAGGATCCTCGACACGCACAACAGAAGGTTTAGATTCATCTAAATATCCCAAAGCTCACAGGCATCGTTATTTCAATTAGTCTGCATAATGCCTGAACTACATCGATAAACAAAAAACCTCCATCATTCACAAACAGATCTTTGTGCATGTTGTAAGCAGAGCACAACGCAGCTGTTAATAGTTTCCATTTGTTGCTAGAGATTCAACGACCCAGCAAAAATCACATTTCACGGATGCTCTTGTCAAACAGACAGCGGTTTTGAATATGAACCTCCTAACATCCAGCTATTTTTAATCACTCTCTGTGGCAAGCATGTTAAACTGTTTCTATCAAGGACTGATGCTGAGATAAACACATCTAATCAATGACAATCTGCAACGCAATATTTTCAATGCAAGCACTTACATCAGAATTACCACACTTTTCTATCTTTTTTGCCAGGTTTCCATGACTTGATGTAAACCATCAGCATTATCTGTCTGCTCTCCCACCACAGTGGAACCGTTAACATGCATCAAGCTCATCATCACAGTGAAAACACTCGCTTGATGCACATCAATTTCATGTTTTTTAACATGAAAAACAAAATCTTTTAACATGAATTATTTAATGTATAAATTTACATAACACTTTTACTGTGTACTGCCATATACCCAAAACGCTTCACAAAAATATACACAAGCAGACATCTCGTACATAAAATACATAAGGAAAGTCATGTCCTTATCACTTATAGACACTAGAGGTCAGGCAAGTCCAACAAATGCAAAGTGAATGGCACACCATGCAGAATGTTCAGCTTGAGCAAAAAAAAAATAAAAATAAAACAAAATTCACAGGGCACCACTTGTGCAATGCATGCCATGAAAAGATTCTGAAACTGTCAGATTGCAATTGATTAAAGTCAGCAAACTCACCAGCATTCACTATGGCATCAATCTCCAGGATGGTGATGTCACCTTTATACAGAGACACTTTGTCAGCCAAGGAGAAAGACTGTTGTTCTTCTTCCTCGGTAGCTGTAGGTTAAGAAAATAAGGATTAACTTGTGTATGAGCTCTATTACAACTGCAAACTGACTTCTTGTTTTGTTAAGCAGAATAAACAGGTCTTACAACATGGGCCCACAACATATCTGTAATCACTCTATAAACAGGTAATAGTAAACTTCTGAAAGATGCCATTGAACTAATACCAGATGAGAAGTGTGGTAAAGTGATGCTACACTGAGGCCACTCATCAAAAACAAACATCTTGTCAAAACAGTGCCTGGTTAGTTACCAGACTCTGACAAGTTGTGCAGTAGTTGTAGCTAAATAGAAAACAAAAATACTTCTTTGTTTTCCAAAAAATATAGAAAAGGTACCTTATTTTAATTTTTCGAGTGTGTGTGAGTGCTTGTTTGTGTGCGTGAATGTTTGTCTTTGTCATTTTTCAACAAGAACACATTAAATAATCAAATATGTCAGTAAACTTGTATAAAAGAAATGTTTAATTTTTTTTGTTTTAAACATCATGATTTTCACAAAGAATCACAAGAATTAAACTATGATACTGTTCTGAGTTATGTCAACCATCTCTCAGTATTGGTCTTCTATAGTGGAACAGGTTTGTAAATACATGCAAATCTACAAAAATAGCTTTGTGCCAGATCCCAGAACAGAGCAAGAACCAACGAAATCGTATATGGTTGGTTAAAGTGCTGGCATGTAATACTGTGCATATGGGTTACCAGAACGGATACTAGCCCAATGAATAGAACGTCCAAACCACGAGGCCTCAAACTGCTGGCATTGGCCAGTCGGCAAGCTCTATTTGATGACACAGGCTCCAGAAGAATGATATACAAAAAACTAATGAACATTTTAAAGCTAAAATAAATGGTGTTAATTACGCTCCATTTGAATGATTGCCTATAGCATATAATACAGACTGTCCTGTTAGAATAGTAAAACTAGAGCAAATATATGGCTCTCATGTGAACAGACCAGTTCAGTGCCTGTCATTTCATCTCCAGGCCTGCTGGCACAGGACAAAGCCATTTGGTGGAGCACATACAGGATGCACAAGACACAAACCGCATCCAAGGCAGCGGAAATATTCCATTTAGCTTTTCCAAAAAAAATTATAATAAAAATAAAAATCTCACTAGAGAACTAAAGATGACAATTGCATAAGGATTTTTGTTTGGATTTTTAGGATTTCTTTTAAATATACTTTAAGTAAGAGAGAATGAGACTCCAGACTTCTGGTCTCATTCAATTTCATTCATTTTTTAGACATAAAAACAGCTGGTTATGCTGCTTGATGTTGCAAACTGATATTTTCTCATTATATTATTCTACGTTTTATGTATAGTCATGAACACACTTGTTTGAGAAGTGAGTAGTTTGACAGTTTTCTGCAATTTACTATTCCTAGTCATTTCTCCCATAGGCGACTGTATCGGAAGATCTAAAACAATCACAAAAACGAGCACACTTCCGCATTGCAGAATACGGTCAATAAGAATATAACTATTACTTCATGTTTTTAAGAAAATAAAGCTCATTTTATAGTGTTCTAGAAAATTTGAACTCTAAATTCTTAATATATTGATGTTAAACTTAGTACACTTTTTATAAACTCTACATAATTTTTATTATTACCATTAAAATATCACTTTCGCTGGTTCGAGCCTCAGCTGGGTCAGTTGGCATGTTCTCCCCGTGTTCGTGTGGGTTTCCTCCGGATGTTCCGGTTCCACAGTCCAAAGACATGTGCTATAGGTGAATTGGGTAAGCTAAATTGTCCGTAGTTTATGTGTGTGAATGAGAGTGTTTCCCAGTGATGGGTTGCAGCTGGAAGGGCATCCGCTGCGTAAAACATATGCTGGATAAGTTGGCAGTTTATTCCGCTGTAGCGACCCCTGATTGATAGAGGGACTAAGCCGAAAAGAAAATTAATGAATGAATTAAGATTGAATCCAAAAATAAAATAAAAAAAAACCATTTTAATAGTAGCATATTACTTGTATAAACAGGTTTCTTCTGTAAACTGCATCCACTGCGATCTAATCATAAATAGGGAATTAGTTGTACAGCCTAAGGTCAAGAAATTTGGCAAATTTTGAGAATACTAATTCTTCAGTGTCTGTGAGACAAAATGACAGTTTTGTTTACTGCACACATAAATAAAAGAATACGCAGAAAACCATGAAGCCCATTTCATAGCGTTCCAGAAAATTCTATATTCTTAATAAATTGATGTTAAACTGAGTAAGGTTTTTTTTAAGAATTAACATAAATAAAACAAGTTGGCTAAGACAAAACTCCACATAGCACTATCTAGACATTTTACATTTAATAATAGCATATTACTTGTATAAACATGTTTCTTCTGTATACTGCCTCCACTGCTATTTATACTGAGGGTAAAATAGTGTAAATAGCCACTGCCGACGTAAATGTGAAACAAAATTACTGTAATGTATTTACAAATGCAAATGTCATTGCTATGCAGGTCTTGGTAACCAACTTGTGAGACCTTGTTTCACTGGACCATTTTTAGGGACAGATGAAACCCAGAGTCTCAGAGCAGTCCCTTTACGTTGTTGGATTCAGGATCTGCTCTGGATCTTAGCCATAAAACCACTTCTGCCTAGATGTGTTCCTTTCTCATTAAATGAATTAGCAAGCACTTTCTGTGAAAAAGCTAGAAATGTACGTGAGAAAACTATTTATCTTTCAAGAAATCGAGTCCATTCAAGCGTTTTAGAAATCTGATTTGTTTTACAGTAATAAAAATACTTGCTTTTTTATGCCCTTGTTGTGCCAAAACAACAGAAAAAAAAAACTATATAAATTAATTAACTTCATTCATTCACAGCATGATGACTGACACAGAAAATGAAAATCCCAGGAAATTTCTTAAAAGATCTGTTCACCTAAAAATTAAATGCATTTAATTGCACTCAAATCTAGATGACTTTCATTCATGGAAGGCAGAAAAGAAAAACTGGTCTCCAAGATCCCTTTCATGAAACCTCCGGAGACCAAACAACCACACAGAACACTATAAAAGGGCAGTGCAGCACTTTCAAGTATTTTTGAAGCCAACTGACACAAATATATCACTATTCACTGAAAGGTGGCTGAGAGAGAAGTTGAAACTAATAATAATTTTAGAACAGATTATCTTTAGTCAAACTGCTTATACTAATTTGTTGATCTGCTGGTTCAAAAGTAGTTTAGGTTAGGCATGATGGTATCTAAATTATGTCATGGGTTTTTGGATGAAATATCCTTTTTAAAATCATTACATCTATATCACAGCCACAAATTAACTCATTTGTTCCCACAACTTAATGCATAAGCACATTTTACTAATTTGCTCCCTCATTTAATGTTCCCAAATTATGCAAATATTACCTTGCATGCCATGTGCAATGTATCTGTTTGTGACAGTTAAAGGTCTAAAAACAAAAGTGCACGATAAAGTTAGTGTCTCTTAAAAAAGTATTCTGCTGAAACAAGTTAGCACTTTCGCCTCACAGCAAGAAGGTCACTGGTTCGAGTCCCGGCTGGGCCAGTTGGCATTTCTGTGTGGAGTTTGCATGTTCTCCACGTGTTGGCGTGGGTTTCCTTCGGTGGGTTGCTCCGGTTCCCCCAAAGTCAAAAGACATGCGGTATAGGTGAATTGAATAAACTAAATTGGACATAGTGTGTGTGTGTGTGTGTGTGTGTGTGTGTGTGTGTGTGTTTCCCAAAAAAATATGCTAGATAAGTTGGTTCATTCCGCTGTGGCGACACCTGATGAATAAAGGGACTACGGGGCAAAAAAAAATGTAATTAATTAATTAATGAATGAAACAAGTCAGGAATTCACCTTTTGTTTCCATGACCAATCTTTGTAGATCATTTGCATAAACCTATGCTCTTCATAGGCTGCCCATGATAAGTCCCAAAATTGCTACAGCTGATTTACCTCAAGAAAAAGCATTTATTGTTGAGACAAAAAAATTATTCTAGCATGACTCTTACAAAAATGCCTGTTATAAATTAAATCACTGAAGAAGAGAAATGATTTGCATCATATCTGCACTTTGTTGTTTGTGATCAGAGAATTCAGAAGTATGAGGCACAATGTACTAGAGCCAAAAATTAATAAATAAACAAATAAATAAAATGTCCTCACCATTCACTTCTTTCTTCTGTTGAACACAAAACAAGACATTCTGAGGAATGTTGAGGGAGGGAAATACTATGGACGTTAATGGCTGCTTTTTGTCCAAAATTCTTCAGTACATCTTCCTTTGTGTTCAACAGAAGACAGAAACTCAAACAGGTTTGTAACAAGTGGAGGATGAGCAGAATTATGGCAAAATTTTCAGTTTTGATTGAACTACCCCTTTAAATCAACCATCACTGTATAAAACATGGCCAAGACTAAAATAAATAAATAACCTGTAGAAACAAATACTTAATATGTGGGCACAATTTAACTAAAATGATTAACACATTAGTAAATCATGAGTAAATTTCTGTACTAAAACAAGACAAGAATTTATTATGTTATTAAAATGTTATTCATTCATTCATTTATTCATTCTTTTCGGCTTAGTCCCTTTATTAATCTGAGGTCTCCACAGCAGAACGAACCGCCAACTTATCCAGCATTTTTTTTACGCAGCGAATGACTTTCCAGTTGCAACCCATTTCTGGGAAACACCCATACACTCTCATTCACACACAAACACTACAGACAATTCAGCTTACCCAATTCACCAATAGCGCATGTCTTTGGACTGGTGGGGGAAACCGGAGCACCTAGAGGAAACCCACACGAACATGCAAACTCCACACAGACATGCAAACTGACCCAGCCAAGGCTCGAACCAGTGACCTTCTTGCTGTGAGGAAACAGCGCTACCCACTGCACCACCCATTAAATGTTATTATTAAATGTTATTATTATTAAAATTTTATTTTTGAATTTGATTTCAACACGTTTGGATTGGCAATCGAATTAAAGTCTGATCTGAATGCCAGATTACTGTTACAATGCAATAAAGCTACATTCAAGAACTTTATCTTTAAGTCTAGCATTCTGTAAATCACATTTGTTTGCCTGGGAAATATTTGAATAAATCTTTGATATACGGTCAGCACACATAAGCTATCTTAGATCTAGCAATCCAGCACAAACAAACAAAAAGCTAAAAGAGGTGAGGGCTGACTCTTTTTCAAGATTTTGGCAGCATCATCCATAAATAAGCTATGATATCAGAGCTGTCAGGGTCAAACTGATCCATGTGTCCTTTCCTTTTAAAAGGGCAGCGAGTCACTTGCATGCAGAGTAACTATCAGGTCTGCTGGCAGTAGAGGACACAAAACAACCATTACCTTCTTCTAGAATGACTATGCAACTTTCAAATAATTGAATGAAAGCTCCAGATCTGATCACAGAGACACACACTACCATTAAAACATTTGTGATTAGTAAGATTTTTTTTATGTTTTAGAATATTTTTATAATAAATAATATTTATTTTTATGGTTTAGAAGATTAAGAAAATGTATTACAATTTAAAATATTTTCTATATTTTATTTTTATACATTTTATTTACACAGTTTGAATTAAAATTTACTAGAACGTCTATGTTAAGCTGCTTTGACAGTCTACGTTGTAAAAGCGCTATAGAAATAAAGATGAATTGAATTTTTTTTTTTTTTTTTATGATGACGACAAAACGTTAATCTTCAGTGTCATGTGATCTTTCAAAGATCATTTTAATATGCAGATTTATTGCTCCAAAATGTATATATTTTAGGATTATTTGGTGCAAAGAAAATCATTTGCAACATAAAAATGTAATGCATCCTTGCTTACACTGTAAAAAATGCTGGGTTCCCCACAATCGATTTGTGTTGAAACAACATGAAGGAATTAAGTTAACTTACTGATTTTTACAATTTAAATGGATTGACCATAAAACAATTAAGTTGTCCCCCCAAAAAACTCAATAATTGTGTTGTAGCAGCTCATTTTAAACAAGTAGTTTGAACAGCCAGCAAAGTATTAATTTCTCCTGAAAAATAAAATGTCTTACAAAACTCAATCTCCTGAAGTGTTTTTTATACAAAATCACTATTGTAACAGCATGTGGGCTGTTATAGGTGAAGTGTGTAATTTAGGCAGCACTAGAGTCACCAAAAAAAGAAGAAAAAAAAACTGCAAACCATTTCACACAGCTGTCTTGAGTTCTCACCTCATCTGCCACAGGTCAAAAAAAAAAAGTGTTGGGATTTACCTGTATTATTGTCATGATTTGCCCAGGTGAGGATCTTGTCCAATTCCAGATAGTTTCCTCGATAATCTTTGCGTCTATCCTCTAGGCTAAGGCTGAGAAGGCGCTCTGTGTAACAGAAGAAAGAATAGTCAAAGCGTACAGATAGACAAGAGCACATCTTGTGAAGCAAAGCTAATCAGTTTGAATCAGAGGGGTTCATAAAGGAACATCTGCGACTAGCTCTGTGCATCGTGTCAGAGTGGTACTCTTTGGTGTGGTAATTGTGGCAGCCATGCAAGTGTGCGCGAGAAAGAAGTGACAGGCTAATGAGGGTACACTGTTCAGCATACAGCTGCAGGCCTAACATAGTGGAACCAGACTAGGTGTGATCAGTTATATCAACATACATACATGCACAACATACTTCAATAACTTGCAAATATTTATGAAGCTTGTGTTCAGATAAGCTCATGTTGTAATGACTAGTTTAGACTGCAGTAGAGTGAAGTTTATATACTAGGTCTCCGATTACCATCCATGTACTACTTTCTGTTTTCATTCTCCAGCAACAAGTTAACATTGTTCCTAGGATTTCGGTTTCATTTTTGTTTCTCTAGTAAATTAAAACCTGGAACTAAAAAAAAAAGAATATTAAATATTTAAATATTAAATATTTAAATAAAGCCCAAGAGATTTAAATATATTAAAGAAAAAAAAAAAAATCACAATTTAAATAATATAATTAAGTTAAAATTTAACAGTTTTGTTTCTTTTTTCCATCAAATACAAACACATTCTAGAAATTCCCAGAAAACATCAAAAGCAAACTATAACTTTTTATATTACCATATAATTAACAGTAAAGCAATTACAATACATAAAATTGCTGTAAGACCCTCCCAAAAAGAGTTTTATCATTTTTTCCAAGACATTACTTTTGTCTCTCTTACAACTAAATAAAACTTTAGCTTGATATTCTTGCTATAAACCAGTTCCAAAGTGCCCATGCCGACAGTACAGATTTTTCATGCTGGCTGCCCCTTACATCTGCTTTTTCAAAAGTCTTTATTAATTTATTTTTTTTCCTGTTTTTTATCCTCCTGCACTCCTTATTGCTACACAAATGAACTACTTCACAAGGGCCCCTTTCTGAGCACAACATGTACTTGTGATTTTAAAATAGTACAAAAGCCAACGACAGTGATTCATTTCATCAAATCTCCATCGACAGATATTAGAACTGAAGTTTTTGTGCTGTTCTCTCTATCACATTAACCATTAATCAACAGGTATTATGGTTTACAATTTATCTTAATATTATGCATTTGATTTACAATACAGGACCATTAATGCGCTTGGAGTGGCATATTCGCCACAGTCCATATTTGTTTTTAACAAGCATTAAGCCGCAATGGTGAACTTCAGGTCACACTGTGAGTGAGTGATTTATTTCCGTGCTTTATACAGATCAAGCTGTATCAAAACAGCTTCACAGAGATCAACTAGAAAATATTTTCCTTCAATTATCAATAAAAGTGTAGATTAATTCATGCAAAGAATTTTAAAACGATCAACTTTTTTTTTTTTTATATATATAAAAATCTTTTGCAACATCATAAATGTCACTTGTGCTCAATGCAATGCGTCCTTGCTGGGAAAAAATGCTGGGTTCCAAACAATTGATTAGTGCTGGGTCAAAATGAATGAATTAAGTTAAACAAATTTAAGTGGACTGAACAGAAAACAATCAAGTTGTCCCAAAATAAACCTCAAGAATTGTGTTGTTGCAGCTCATATTATACAAGTAGCTTGAACAGACAGCAAACAAATGTTTGAGTGTAATAAAAGTATTACTTCTCTCTCTCAAAAAAATAACGTTTTTTTATACAAATCATTACTTTAACAGCAGTGTAAAGTTGAAACACGATTAATTCAGAATCAAGCAGTTCTACAACAGACAGCAATGCTATTAATCTGCTCAAATCAACTCGGAGTTGATACAACTCAGTTCAACACCACCGTCAACACTTAATTTCACTTTTGTTTTCATCTAATGGTTTCCGTTGATGCAGTCATATCAAACAGGTGGCAGTGCTTGAGCCCTTAAAATTGTTAATTTTATTAAAAATTTATTTAATTTTATAAATAATCAAAATGAGATCAAATATGATTATATCAAACAGCTATTATAAAATGCAAACCTTTAACTACACAAGTCTAAATTTCTCCTGTTCCTAAAAAAATGGTTCCAACTAATTGTTTGTTAGTGCACTAAAATCTTGGGATTTTATTTCTAAACTGACTTACTCATAAAAGTGAATATACAATAGCAGGATTGAGCATCCCTGCAAAGCATGTACCTGCTTGAAATCAGTCACTAACAGCCTTTCTAATTTGTAATTTAGTTCATGCATTTATAGAAGCTGGCTTAGAGTAGTACACCAGTCAGACCACAAGTCACATAACACATCTTTTAAGTATGACCATGATTATATGCTGGATCGTGCAGTGCTTGCTAGGGATTTTATGTCACCACTCAACATACGCATGTTTCAATTCAACAAAAAACACTGTACATCAACACGTGCATTCTTAAAACAGGTTTTAACGCCGGATACACAAGGGCCTTGATAACAGCAGCATGTATTGATGCTGCACCTGCATCTGAAGGTGTGCATCTGTACATGCTGTTGATTCAAGAGGAAGAGCGTCTATAAAAAGACGTTTCTCCCGCCACGTGCATGACATGACCTCGGGTTCAACCCTGAGTATGTCAAACCCCAAACTAACACTACCGTGGCGAATGCTGTCTTTAAACGGAAGAGAAACACGACCAGAGTCCAAAAGAGTCTTACCTTTCTCCGCTCTCCACTCCTTTTTCTTTTTGCTCATGGTGCCGTGGTGTGAGGGCTTCTGGTAACTGGGTTTTGAGTTAGGCAACCCCAGGCTCACAGTGATATGCGCGCTGAAACTCAAAAGAAAGTGAAAGAGCTCCTGTAGCGTGACGCCTCACCTGAGAAACTGTCAAATTGTAGCTGGTGGGGAGACTGTGCAGTGACGCAACCTATCTTAACGCGAAACCGTGGAGGCTGCGTTAAAAATGGCGCGCGGCGATTGGTCGGCTTGTACGCGGAAGTGTTGTTGTGATTGAACGATTTCATGCGGCAGTCAGATAAAACGAGCCGACGCTTGACGTGCGCGCTAGGTTGAGCGTCAAAAGCGTTGTAGGGTTGGTAGGGTAGCAACCGCAGGGAGCGAGTGGAGGATCTGGAGCTCCGTGCGTGGTAGTAATGCGAGGATGGACTGCAAATTTGATAGGTTTGTTTAGGGATATGCAAGTTTACCAACCCACCCTTTCCCCTAGTTCTATCTATCTATCTATCTATCTATCTATCTATCTATCTGTCTGTCTGTCTGTCTGTCTGTCCGTCCGTCTGTCCAATCATCATCCTAATAATCTATATAAATATACTGTAAATTGTATATTTCAAAGTAGATTTTTTTTGTATTTTGAAAAAATGTAATATATATATATATATACCATGTTTAAAAAAAATGCCTTATTCTTTTATAAGAAAATACATTAAAATTACTGTAGAAGAACTTTACTTGATGTCTATACATGTAAAGAAAAGAACATACTTTAGAAACATGCTAAAAAGTTCTGCTGGACCCATTAGAAAACCTTTTCTTGACTGCCTCTATCAGCTACATTTGTATGGCTGTATAGTTGTACATAAGATATATTTATGCTATAGTTCACCCAAAATTGAAAATTCTGTCACCATTAACCAGTGTGTGTGTGATTTAATTTTTTTTCCATTTCCAAAGTTTTTTGTATGCATATAAATGTGATAATCAATGTATGTTCATAAAAACATAAATGACACAAATTGGTCTTACATCTTCTATGCTTCAAAAACCTCAATAATATTTAATTTTCAGATATTTATTTTACAGAAAATGACTAAATAATGTAATTTATCAATTTACTTTTACAATGTAGTGTCAATGCAGCTTAACATAGATGAAGTTCTAGTAAATTGAAACTGCTTCAGTTCAGTTGTCACGGTTGAAGGTTGATTTAGTTCAGTTTAATGTAATGTTAATGTCACTGCTGAAAGTCAAAACAATGAAGAGCAACTGAATGAAATATATGTTCGCTTATATTATATGTTTTAAATATTAAATATTAATTTATTTTTAGCTTCACAGTTACCAAATTTATTTAGCATACTTAAAATATATTTTAGCAGAAAAATTAGAAATGGATGGCAACAGAATTTATGAATATGATTAATTATGTGTCGAATTTCTGTTTTGTTATAGTTATGTCTAAATTGTAAAATAACTTCTATAATATAACTAGCCTAGAACTTTTGAAAGCTATGTAACACTTGGTCAGAAGCGAAAAAAGTTCTTGCTAAATTTAAAGTGCAGCATAGTAAAGATGGATGATTTACTAAAGCAACCCTCATAGCAACATTCATTCTTTTTACTGCGGCTTAGTCTCTGATTTACTAGAGGTCGACACAGTGGAATGAACCAGCAACTATTCCAGCATATGTTTTACACAGTGGATGCCCTTTCAGCCACAACCCAGTACTGGGAAACACCCATACACTCACACACTACGGCCAATTTAGTTTATTCAATTCATCTACAGCGCATGTCTTTGGGGGAAACCGGAGCACCCGGAGGAAACCCACGCAAACACGGGGAGAACATGCAAACTCCACACAGAAATGGCAACTGGCCCAGTCGGGACTCGAACCAGCAAGCTTCTTGCTGTGAGGCGACAGTGCTAACCCCTTAGCCACCGAAATGCGGTATAGGTGAATAGGGTAAGCTAAATTGTCCGTAGTGTATGTGTGTGAATGAGTGTGTATGGATGTTTCCAGTGATGGGTTGCAGCTGGAAGGGCATCCGCTTTGTAAAACATATGCTGGATAAGTTGGCAGTTCATTCCGTTGTGGCGACCCCAGATTAATAAAGGGACTAAGCCAAAAATGAATGAATGAATGAAAATCTTATTTTGTTATTCTTAGCATTATCATAAAATACACAAATATTTGTATAATATATTTTTTCTAGAATAAAAAATGACATTATTTAAATATAAAAGTCTATAAAATGGCAAATAAAATACATATTTTTATAATAAAGTGCACAAATACCTCTTTTATTATCAGGTTATCATCAATCTATTTAGCAATAACACAATGGCATTTGGAAGAATGTGAGTCTTGACGGGATTACATGAAAAAGCCTTTAGAGGGCGATGGAAAGCCGCTTTGCTCGAACAATAAAGTGTAATATTTGTCTGGCTATTTCTTAACACACATGAATAAAATAAATATGAATACCTATGCTTTACCACGAACTTTAAACCGATTTTGTTTTATAAAATATAAAAAATTGAGAAAAGTGGAAATCAAATGGAAGAGAGGGACTCTTATAACATTTCTTCTTGTTTCCGGTTCTCGTGTTTCCCATGATGCTGTGCCCGGTGGGTAAATTCAAACAGAAGAAATGGAAGAGGGATCCAAGAAGGGACAGTTTGAGTGTGAAAACATGACTGTCATCAAACACAGCAACACCAACGAAACTTCTAACAGCAACTGCAATAACAAGCTTGTTTACATCAATCAATGCACATCTCACGAAGAAGAATCGAGAGTTTCATCTGATGGAAAAACGGAAAGGAACATTTTGTGCTATGTCGACGATCCTGAATCCTCCGCTGAGTCTGAAGTGGAAAATGTATGCCTGCGGGACAAAATTGGGGGTACTGAATTAGATAGTGTTTGTGTGGAGCATTTTAACCCATCAGAAGATCAAGAAAACAGAAATAGCTCCACACATACAAGAACAGACCATAGAGGTGACGATGTAGGTAAGTGGCAAATGGCTTGATTTCCTGTTTGTGCCTCTCTCATTTGTGCTAGTTAATCAAACCAATAATAATTATAAATAGAAGTCTCATGTACTAATACATAATAAAGATTATTTGAAGTTTTACCCGTGGAGATATATTTAGCATCAAAAAAATTCTCAAAATAAGTGAAAAAACTATGTCAAGATATAGATGAACAAACGTTTCGTCATCATTCAGTGTATGTATTTCTGTTACATTCAAAATATGTTCATAAAAAAGTAAATGACACAAATTGGTCTTAAATCTTCTATGCTTCAAAAATCTCAATAATATTAAATTTCTTAGATATTTATTTTACCGAAAGTTTTTAAATAATATAATTTATCAATTTACTTACTATATAATGCCATTGAAATATTTTATTTCAAGGTGGCCAGGAGACTTGTGCTTTGGCTAGTGCCTCTGGCAGTCTCAAGGATTGTGAATCAAATGGAGTGCCTCCGCACTCTGTAGATGATGAAGAAATATTCAGGAGAGCGAGAGAGGAAGGACGAGTGAATGTCATCTTCCCCGGACGCATCACCCAGGATGGTTGCTGTAGATTTGTTGGCGAGCTTCTGAAATGTGTCCTTTACCAGCGCCAGCAGATGCCCATGACATACGACCAAATGGTGTTCCTTCAGAAACAGCAGCATAATGCCTCTCAGGTATTACAGAAGGGTTTGTCTATGTTTTCATATGATTTAATTTGTATTTTGTTATTTGTTATTATCATTTAAAGAAATTACAGTAATTTTGAAAGGGGTAGATCACAGAAAAAAATGTAAATTGTGATCATGTAGTTTAAATCATTTACCCTTTACTTGTTCCAAATCTGTTTTACTTTCTTTATGTTGAACACAAAAGGAGATATTTTGAAGTAAGCTGGAAACCTGTAACCATAGACTTTTATAGTATTTGTTTTTCTTACTATGGAAGTTAATGGTTACTGATTTCTATAAAATATCTTTTAGTGTATTTTTAATAGCTTTTGTGTTCAACAGAAGAAAAAGTTATAAAGGTTTAGAACCACTTGAAGGTGAGTAAAATAAAATTTTTAGCTTAACAATCCCAACTTTTTTTTGTCCTTCTGAGCATTATTGCACTAATCAACAATTTACTGAATGACAGAAAATCCTGCTGCAGTCTCTGCAGGCCTTCTAGCTAGATCACAGAATCTAAATGCACAAAGACACCTTTTATTTCTCAAATTACCATCAATCTAGCAATAACATAATAGCATTTAGACAAGGATGGCCAAGTATCTAATAGTCCTACCATCCTAACAGGATTATATGGAGAGAAATAAAATCAGCCTTCAGAGGGCATCAGTAAACCACTTTTCATTAAAAAAATCTGTATCATTTTAACTGGTTTAACTTCAACTACATTTTCAATCAGATTAATGCAGCGTTGAGAATGATAGACATATTTCACTTTAACTGAGTTCCTTTCTCACATTCACAGGACATTATAAAGCAGCGGTCTGCAAAAACGTCAGGGGGTTTGGATTGGCGGCGATGCCAAAAGATGTTGCAGGAACTGGATGATGTGTTGGCCCACCTTGAGGCACTGTTCTCTCTTAGTCAAGTTCCCCGTGTGCTTTTCCTGCTGGGTGGATCCACTGTCCTTCCTACAGAGCTATATGAGGTCAACATGGAAGCAGTGGCCGTCGGGGCCGGGGAAAACAGCTTAAGAACCTCAAACTGTTTAAGACAGATTTTCCGCACACTGTTTGTGGCTGACCTGTTGTCGGATGCCAAGTCTGTGCGTCTTATGACCACCACGGTCTTGGCTCTGGGTCACCGGGATTGTGGTGTGACTGGGTTTAAACCAAGAGTGGATTTTAAAGTTCCCACAAAAGTGAAAAGGCAAGTCATCTCTATATCCAGTGATTTGTCTCTCACCGGGGAGCTACAAAAAAAAGACCTGGAGGATTATATATGGTTTCAGGCCCCCGTCACTGTTAAAGGCTTCTGTAAATGATGAGGGAATAAAGAATAACAGATTTCAGGGAATGTTGGAATACAGTTCACTCCATTCTCAGGGATCACCAGATGACTGGCCAAAAAATGTAAATGGGCTGTTGTATTTTATTTTTATGCTTCATTCAGGATTTCTGTGTGAATTTTAACATTTTAAAACCTCATTTTATTTATCCTATGTTTACACTGTCATCAGCTAATCCATCTATATATATTTTTTACATGATTAATTTTACAGAACACAGTGGTTTTCTAATGTTTAATAGTCTGGGCTGCTACTCACTCCAAAAGCAAT
>CAIGQW010000302.1:13768509-13780410 GCA_903798125.1 Danio choprae | reverse complement strand
ATATCTATATATCTATATATCTATATCTATATCGCTAAGAATTAAACCCATCTGCTAAATGGCAGTTTCTGCTAACTGATGAATGTACATGCTTGGAATTCACTTAAAATGAACAAATCATGTCTTAGGTTCTTTAATTCTGGCAGTATATGCAAAATAATGCAATTGAACACTTTTCATGTGGTGCTATATCATTGTAAATATGGTTTTATTGCCATTCACTTAAAAAAACATTGAGGTCAGGGTTCATTAAATCTTTGAAATGATACAAACTGGTGATTGTAGCATGTATATTGTAATGTTTGTTGAAACTAAACTTGTCTGGAGCAGGTAGATGTTAGCTTTTAAAGCTTCAGAAATGGTTACTCGGTGGAACAGAACAGAGTAAAATGTTTTACACACAAAGCATCATGCAAAAAGATTTTCTTTGAAATGAAAAGTTTCATTTGGTTCATTGAAAAACATTAGTTAAACTGTTTAATAACAACATTTGACAGATTTGATCAGAGCAGTGCATTCGTTTTCTTATGATGCTAAAATAAAGCTGTTACTTGTGGCATTTGCTCTCCACTTTCTCCGCAAACTGAATGATGTCTTGAGCCAGCAGTTGGGGTTCCTCAAAGGCAGCGAAGTGTCCTCCTCGGGGCATGTAGGTGAAGGAACGCACATCTGAAAAGCGTGAACTGGCCCAGGCTCGAGGACAGTGGAGTAGCTCATCAGGAAAGGCAGCCAGGCCAGTGGGCACATGTACACTTGTCCTTTATAGGAAAGATGAAAAACATTTATAGCCATTTCTGAAAAAGCAAAAAACGACTTATGTTTTTACCTTGAAAAATCGGATCAATATTAACCCTTGTGTACTGTTCAAATTGACTATCCTTTCATTATGTTCGTAGCTGTTTTTCCCCCATTGACTTACGTTACAATGACATTTTTTGATAGTGAAGCCATAACACCAAATAATTATGCATTCTCGATTCATTCATCATTAAAATACAAATTAAAGGTGCCATATACTGCATTGGTTCAATGTGTTAAATTGTTCTCTGATATGTACATAGTAGGTGTATGGCTTGGGTAAGTTCAAAAAATCTCCAGGGAACTTTTATATGCTAATTTATTATTTGACTTTATAGGATACTTTAAGATATTTTAGATGAAATCTGTGGGCTCGCTTAGCCTTCATAGAGAGCAATGGTCCTAATATGTTCAAAGTCTAGAAAATGAACCAAAAACATTTCATGACTTTACAAAACATATGAAGCTCCAAGAACAAAAACCCGTTTGTTCGCCTACATTTTGCTCATCAGATTAAGGTGTACATTTCTAAGGGCGATGCTTATGTGTTGCTCTGGTGACTCTAATGGCAATGTCACCTGTAAATGTAAACTGACCTGTCACAGAAGAGTAATCTTTGGACAGCCAATTTAAGGCGCCCTTCAGTGTAAAGATGCTATGCAGCATTAATCGTTATGAGGAAATACAGATTTTTGTAAATTTATGCCACTTCAGGTTTAGTTTCTGTGCTGCCTTTGATGTGTAAAGATGCTTTTAGTTCAATTTGTTTTTACTTTTTTTGGCATATCAATGTTTTCTTGAAACTTCACATGACTACATTTGAACCACTGAAGTTGCATGGAATGTATTGACAATGTTTTTCGTTCCTGTTCTGGATCATTGCTGTATATGGAGGGTCAGAGAGCTCTTGGATTTCATCTAAAATATCTTAATTTATGGTGTGAAAAAGTCTCAGGGGATTGGAACAACTTGAGGATGAATAATTTATAACATAATTTTCATTTAACCCTTTAAGAGCAAGCATTAATCAACAATCACTTCCAATCACTACAAAGATTTGTGGAACTTACACTCTGTCCACCCTTGTCTTGAAGTCTTTCTTCAGGTTCTCTTTGTAGAAACGCATTGAGGGAATGATGGAGCACGTGGTCCAGTAGATCATGACGTTTGTAAGGAGATCATCAAGGTTGAACTTTCTACAATAGAACAATATGTGAGAAAAAACACTTTTAATACCAAAATGTTGCTAGTTATCAATCAAACTCTGAAGTACAACTCTAACCATTAGGCCACAGCTGAAAAAACAGTAATCAGCTAAAAATAATTGCACTTTGTATGTAATTAATCTATGTTCACCTCTCTAAACCTCCATCCTCTAAGTCTCTATTTTCCAAGGTTGTCCAGGAGGAGAACTTCTCCAAGATATAGGCACCCAATCCAACTGGAGAGTCATTTAGTCCACATCCTGCAAGGATGACAAAATGCACCAAATATAATATTTTAAATAAACAGTGTTAATCTGCCACAACCCACACATAAGATGCCAAGTACTACCTGCTGTGTCTGGTTTAGTGGCTTGAATGTGTAAATAGCCGGTTTCTCTCAGAATGTCAAATATATTCTTTTCCATGTAAGGATAGAGTCGTCTGACATCCTCCTTTGAGAAGCCCACCAAGAATGGCAAGTAGCGACCGATGACCAAGGAGAGGAGCTGTGCAGTGCTTTCTGTCCTGGCAATGATCATGTTCAAGTGCAGGCCACGAACACACCTTATTTATTTTTTAGCACAGAAAAAAATGGTACATATACATAATCTATAGACAGAATGGTCCAAAATGATAGTTATCAGGATACTAAATATATTTGTATTTCTTACTCTGGTTTCATCTGGGCCATGTTGTAGGTAATCATGGCTCCCCAGTCTCCTCCCTGCACGTAAAACTCACTGAAACCCAGTCTTTCCATCAGCTTAAGGAAGATACGGGCAGCCTCCATGGTGTTAAATCCTTCATGTGAAAAAACACCACAATAGCTGATATTATATACTGTATGCCACCGTAAAAAGTTTTTCAGGTCATTTTATATTAATGTCAGCCTTAAGTTAGTGCGACGACAATGTAGATAGTTCTAGATATGTTGTTGCATCCTCCATCTTGATCAATTCAATGTGTCATCATTCACAATAAAATATTAATTTTTTCATATTCAGCTTTCCAAGATGCCACAACATTGCACAGCATGTGGTTGCAAAAATCAACAACATTTACAGAAAAGGAATAAAGAAATGGAATACAGGTGAGGATGTGTTGATTTGAGGTTTTTATATGTATTATATCAATATTACAATTTTTTATGTCATGTTGGCTAGCTCGATTGTCCTGTTGTATCGTGTTGGTTTAGGGAAGTCATCTGCTGATGTCTTGCTAATATAGATATTCATTCAAATCTATTATGCCAGTTGCAGATGCACAATCACAGTCCATTTCCCATTGGATGTTGACAAACTTACCTTTTTTATGTGGTGCTTCAGAGTAGCCATAGCCTGGAATGGAGGGACAGATGACCTCAAAGACCACATTGGAATTGGTCTTGGTGAGCAAGGGCATTATCCCGTAAAACTCATAGAAGGAACCAGGCCAGCCGTGAACCATCACGAGAGGAACAACCGTCTGGCCAGACTTCTGAAGAGGCCTCACATGAACGAAATGCACGTCTATCCCTGAAAAACACAACAGACACTAACATGTGAACAAACGGATTGTAATATGCCTAAACACATTTGGTGAATGCATATCGTGAAGCTTGAAAGATGAAAATTGCATGCTTTTTATGATATGCTTCATCTAGTAAGGTAAAGGATCTCCTCTAAAAGTATTAGGTGCTCACCTTCAATTTTGGTTTTAAAGTGAGGATACTGGTTAATCACCTTCACCTGCTTCTCCCAGTCGAACTGGTGCCTCCAATAAGAGACCACCCGCCTAAGGTAAGTCGAGTTAAATCCATAATTAAACTTGCTATCTTCCAGTGGATCCGTAAAACGTGTTAGATCAATGCGTTTGTGCAGATCCTGAAGAAAACAGACACGTTAATAATATATAGTGGTTCAGTGAGTGTATATTTAGCATTTGAACCTATTCCTTTGATGTTGAAGTTTTGATTCACATACCATTCTTTATATAATAAAATGCTCCCTTTTATTACGCACTTGAATAAAACTATATTTTCAGTCTTTTAGGTAATACACTCACCTCTATCTCTTCCATTGAGGTCTTCACGACAAATCTGTGAATGGTTTTGTCCTCAGTTAAAGGCTTCGCTCCAGCTCCCCACCAGCCATCTCCTATTGGTATTGTTTTGGGGCCTTTTCTCCATCTCAAATAGCACAAAAGTGCTCCAATTCCAGCAGAAGAGAGTGCCAGAAGCTGTAGTTTGGACCGATCAAGGTTGCCAAGTGTCCCTCTAAATGTGAAAAAAGTCATATGTACGTTTAAAAAAATAACGAAACTGGACTGCATTATGTGACTTACAATTCTGACACATTTTTAAACACTAAGCATCATCATATTGAGTAGTATTAGCCTTTTAAGTTATTCCCAAAACAGACTCCTACAAAAATGGATCCCTTGCTGCCAGGAGACTTGTGACAAATGAAACAGTATTTGTTCTAAAATTGTTTCAAAATCTCAAAAATGTTTGACATTCTCCAGCTAGATGGAATAATAATCTGAAGATAAAAATATAACAGTCTGTGTCTATCATACACTGCACTTTGTAGGTTTTATGACCAAAATCTAAGGACAGGCTATGACATTGATTTGTAAACTAGCAATGACGTGATTAGACACAAACTAGAGAAACAAATATGTAGTTTATTCCAGTCTTTAGTAGATAATTGTAGGGTTTTTTATTATTTACTTTGTGAGTAAGCAAATACACAAACCGGGTGAGTTAGATTTCTTTTATTTTTTAAACAGGTCTTCATTGAGCGGAAATTCAGATCCACTGTCCTACCATCATGCACTGGGACAAGCGATCCCTAATAAATAAACCCAAGGAACCCCATAAGCCTTAAGGAAACAATTACATCCTTGTTTAGTATATGATTTATGGCCCGTATGTGTGTTGGATATAATTTTGTATTTATGAATTATGTATTTTAAGTGTTGTATTTTACATGTGCATATCTGGAAAACTTGATCTGCCATTTTGGCCAGGTCTCAAAAGAAGATATATTTTCGTGGGACTAGTAAGAAACATGGGTTATTTGATAAACTAACTCAGGAACTATGACTTAACTCTTTCTTAAGTACATTTTTCAAAGAAATTACAAAACAACTCATTTCATATTGAATTATTTAAAATGTTTAAAAATTAAGAAAATAATCTGCAAAATAAGTCAAATGAATATGATTAGATATAGACGATTACATCACATAAATGAATGAATGAATGGCATGCAACCACATTTTTTACAAACAGCAATAACGAATATTCAGCTAAATGATTCTGCATTGCACAGAATTGTCATTAGACGAATTTGGAGGAGTTGCAGAAATCTGGTAGCGCAAGCAATGACCTCGAAATGACTTGGCATAGCGTTGCATACCGAAGGAAATGGTTTAATTGCGCTCTAAACAGTTCGATAGAGCGCTAGCACCACTAAATCCCTATATAGGCTATTCCTTGTCCAACAGATTTACTCACTTGACGCTTTCAATTGTCTGCAAAACAGTGTCCTGAAAACCCATCGTCAGTTATGCCGATGTGCGTTTTCCTGGAAAGGCGTCGTTGAACAAGACAAATAGTAGACTGTTATGCAATGTCCAAAGTACGAAACCTTCACTAAAACTTTCGATGTGCGCCGCGACAGCGAAGGAGGCGTTTCTCCCCACAGTTGGTTGCTGAAAAGCCCGCTCCTATGTAGATTTCAGTGGTCAACACAGTAACGTCACCTGTCAAATACAACAGCTCATCCAAAAAATAACTTTGTACACACAATATTTTTCCCGTTATTTTCCATTTGTATGTCTTGTTATAAGGGTATATGTGTCTGTTTTGTTGTAAAAAAAAAAAAAAAAAAAAAAAACTGTTAGTAACAACAAACAGTTTCTAATCTATCAGGATATGTGCAACCAACGCTGGTTAAGACGTAGTAGCGTAGCCTGTAGTATTTGCTTTAGTTGTAAAGGTGATTGGCATCTTTAAAATTGGCGGGATTGCGTTTTTTCAATGATTGTTCATATATTATGCATTCCCTAAAGTTGTGGGGTTTTTTACTTTTCAACATTGCCGACTGTAGGCTACACATGATCAAAACCAATGCGTGTCTCTCACATACCTACCAGCCAGTTGCTAACAGCCACCAACCAGCCAGTTGTCAACTGCCAGGTTAAATGCGGCTGCCACTGGCAAGTCATGCTACCCGGCAGTTGGTCACTGGCAGCTGCCACCAGCCACTGCCAGGTCACGTGACCACCCACTGGCGGCTCCTGCCAGCCAGTTGAAGATTGAACCCCTACTGGAGTCGATACTACAGCAATTTATAGCAACTACTACAGTAGTAAGCTTCTCAATCTGATGCTGTAGGCTAATTCTATGATTGCTGTGGTAATACAACAATAGTAATATAAACAAATTTCCCAGTACTGTAGGCTGCTAAGTTTTCTACAACCACATTACACCAGTTCACTGTAGTAGAAATTAAAGTAAAGGCTACTGTATTTTTTTGCAATTCATCATTTCAAGATATTACTAAAGTATTCTGTAGCATTTGTCGTGGAAATCTGTTTACAACTCGAGTCAGAAAAAAGTTAGAACAAAGCAAAAACTAGTTTATTTAAAAAATCCTGCAGGATGACACCTACATACATACAGAAAGTGAATAAGAGAATGAGTCTTCTCAATTGTCAGTTTTAGGTCCCTCAGTGCACGTACACTCAAATCTGTGCCAAACTCCAAGAAAGATACATCTCTGTTTTAGGGGGAAAAGAGACTTTTCTGGTTTTCTAACTCATGCAGTGTTACTATGTATGTGGCTTTGGCCTTGGCTGGTACATTCTGCTTCTCTCTGCATGCTACAAAATAAAACAGCTGATCATTAAAATTTTCCATCACAACTTTATTAACAAAGAGTTGCATATACTGTGCATATACATTCATTAACAAAGAGTTGCATATACTGTTAATATGTATTGTTACATATACAGTATAATTCATTTTAATAGGCTATAGTATCATTCAAAAACGCGGTGGCGCAGTGGGTAGCAATGTCGCCTCACAGCAAGAAGGTTGCTGGTTCGAGCCTCAGCTGGGTCAGTTGGCATTTCTGTGTGGAGTTTGCATGTTCTCCCCGTGTTCGTTTGGGTTTTCTCCGGGTGCTCCGGTTTCCCCCACAAGTCCAGAGACATGCAGTACAGGTAAATTGGGTATAGACTAAATTGGCCATAGTGTATGTGTGTGAATGGGAGTGTATGGGTGTTTCCCAGTAATGGGTTGTGGCTGGAAGGGCATCCGCTGCGTAAAACATATGCTGGATATGTTGACTTCACTGTGGCAACTCCTGATTAATAATAAAGGGACTAAGCTGAAAAGAAAATCAATCAATCAATCAATCAATCAAGAACACTATATATACTAGTATTTTTTCATGGGTTATTAAATAGGTCATGAGGTTGCAGCTCTCTTCTGGACAGTTTATCTGGACCAGGGTTGAATAATTACTTTAAAGGCTTAAACAATTATCTAAACTGAGTATAATTTACAATATGCTAAATTCCTGCAGCCATTAAGACAATGGCCTTTAACAATCCTTAGTGATTATATCTGGACAATTATAGTTACAGTATGTGAATCTTTAACTAAAGGGTGTTGTTGAAACTATATTGCTGTAGTTTTTAAACAATGATGTAACTTCTGCCTAATTTTCTTAAAGGGAAATTGCAGTCACACCTCTCTTTTTGCCAACTACTGTGATTAATTAGCCTGCTGTTGGTTCAGTTGTCTGTTTCACACTGATTTAATTAGTTTAGTTGTCTGTTACACACTGATTAAATTTAGCCTTTTGTGAGGAGCAGAGACATTTCACAAGGATTTCACAGATGTGATGTATTTAAGGAAAGTATAATATTTATGAGTCTGACTCTCTCAGTTTTGTCTTTTTACAATGGTAAGTTCATGTTTAGCAAACTTTTAGAGCTCAAAAGAATGGGTTACTTTTGATCAGGTTATCACCATGGTAATTTTGCGTTAATATGTGTAACGCTTTTAAAATTACTTAAAATGTCTTTAGAGCTGTTTGTGAACCTAGATTCTTAACATCAGTTGATTGATAAGCATTTAGGGGTGGCATGGTGGCTCAGTGGTTAGAACTGTTGCCTCACAGCAAGAAGGTTGCTGGTTTAAATCACGGCTGGGCCAGTTGGCATTTCTGTGTGGAGTTTGCATGTTCTCCCCTGGGTGCTCCGGTTTCCCCCACAGTCCAAATACATGCTGTATGGATGAACTATGGATGGATGAACTAAATTGGCCTTGGTGTATGAATGTGTGTGTGTGTGTGTGTGTGTGTGTGTGTGTGTGTGTGTGAGAGAGTGTATGGGTGTTTCACAGTACTGAGTTGCAGCTGGAAGGGCATCCGCTGTGTAAAACATACGCCGGAATAGTTGCCGGTTCATTCTGCTGTGGCAACCCCTGATAAATAAGGGACTAAGCTGAGGAAAAATAAATGAGTGAATGATATGCATTGATATAATATTTGCTTATATGACATTTGTCTTCTCAAACCTTCACTACATCAACAGTGTTTATTTTTTATGTGTTTATTAAACTGATGCTCTCATGTTTTGTAGCTGTTTGCTGCACATTTGTCTATGCCATTTAGGATACTAAACCACAAACTTTGGATATAAATGAGTACGATTTATCATTGTGAAACCACTTAACCTGACTTTTTTGGTTTTGTCAACCGATACTTACTTTGCAACCCATAAGAGTTTCTTCTCTTTTTTTGAGCAACAGACCTAGGCTATGTATGAATGAGAGTTGACTGTGAATAAAACAATTGTTTGACCTTTGAGAAATAGCAATGTTGAGAACACTGACGAAATGAAAGACTGTTATTTTGACTGTTAGACTGTTAGACTGTTATTAGACTGTTATTTTGGGTTAATTTGCTTTTATTTGGGTTGAAATTACAACAGCAGGAACAGATTTATAAAACCAGACTATAAGCCATAAAGACATGCAAATCATGCTTGCTTAAGCTGTTTACAAAATTGGGACAACCAAAGTTAAATTGCCAATAGACAAATAAAGAAACCATTCAGCGGACACTTGTTCAAACAGGCAGGTCATTTTGAATAGTGGAGATTGAACATATAATCAGGGTAAATATTTACTATTTTATATAGGATATTCCTTTTAAAAGTTAATAATGGTTTTCTTTTTACAATAAAATGTATGCATCCGACTACAACTTCTAACTCAGTCAGATACCTGAGTCAGATACCTAAATAGATTTGTGGGGTAGAAAGAGAAATAAGAAAGCTAAAAGAGGCATTCCTATAGTACAGTACTCAACTTGTGAAAAGACCACTAAGTAGGCGTAATGTTTTCGTTTTCATATCCACTGCCCCTCCCTACAGCTGCGATTGGCGGACACGCGATGCTCCGCCCAGAGTGACGTTTTGTTTATATAATCTCTGACTAGATTTATTTAAGCCTTCGATTTGCCGACATAGCAAGGACAGATCGAGTCAATCTCTACAATTCGACCATGTTTCTTAAGATGATTGTGGCGTTTCTGGCGGTGATTTTGACCGTGTCGAGCGCTGGGCTGGTCGGAGGACCTGTGGATGCGGATATGGACAAAGATTCTCAGAGTGCGCTACAGTTCGCAATGGCCCAGTACAACAGACGAAGCAATGATGCGTTTGTGAGCGATGTTTCCAAAGTCACAAAGCTCCAAAAACAAGTAAGTACTTAAATATTTAATTGTGTAATCCGTTTTCATAACACCCAGTGAACAAAAAATCCTTCCTCCTCCGCTGTCACGATTGAATGTGTCATCAATTCTGGTGTAACTGTCATAGCGGGGCCTTTATTTCTTTAAGTCACAAGGCTGTACTATAAATAATAAGTTGTTTAAATTTTTAACACTTTTGTTGCTTTTATTCCCATAGAGAACATTCGCGGTTTCATAGATAGATATATGTTTTTGTTTTAGTTAGCAATATCTTTGATGAAAATCACCCAACTTAAACATCAGAACATAAACTATTTATAAATTTATAAGGGAAATCTATATATTTTAATGTAAATAGGGAAAAGGGTTGTTCAAATGTTGTTCTAGAAATATGCAATAAATTTCTCCAGCTCAATAAATATATGTATAACTGAATTTAGTGTCCTACAATGTCTTCTTTGCTTTTATCTAATGATTTTATTATGTTTAGTATATCTAGTATGTTTAGTATGTCCTCATGGTTTACAATGTCTTATTTGCTTTTATTGTTATATTCCTAATGAATTTTGTACTTTTAGTGTATTAGTTGTTGTAGTTCTGCTTCATGACGCATTAAATCAGGGTTGTCCCAACTATGTCTGAACATGTTTCTTGTTGATATTCAGGTTGTTGCTGGGATTAAATACATCTTCACCGTGGATGTGGCCAGAACCACTTGCAGAAAGGGTGGAGTTGAGGAGCTGTGTGCCATTCAAGAGAACCCCGAAGTAGCACGGGTACACACCGCATCTTATTTACAGTTAGGACGTTATCTGTGTACATTTCTCTATTTTCATAACATATATCTTTATTTACTTTTAGGTCAAGGAATGCAAAATATCAGTCTGGACCAAGCCATGGGAGAATTTTATTCAAGTCACTGAAAACTCCTGCCTGTAGAGGATGCAACTGTTGAAGTTTGAAATGTCCAACAAGAGCAATATAACTCCTGTAATGTTGCTTACTATACTTTAATTCTTTACTATTGATAAAATAGGAATTGTGTTATATACCTTTGTGCATATATACAGTTGAAGTCAAAATGATTAGCCTTCCTGGGATTTTTTTTTTAAAACAATTTTTCTTTCGTTAACAAATATTTCCCAAGTGTTGCTTAATGGAGACAAGATCTTTTTCAACACATTTTTAAACATAATTGTTTTAATAACTAATTATTTTGTCTTTGCCATGATGAGAGTATATAATATTTTACTAGTTATTTTGCTGGATACTAATATTCAGCCTAACGTGCGATTTAAAGACTTAACTAAGTTAATTAGATTAACTAGGCAAGTTAGGTTATTTAGCCAAGCTATTGGATGAAAGTGAAAATAATATTATCCTTTAAAAAAAGTTTCTAAAAATTAAAAAGTGCTTTTATTCCAGACAAACTAAAGAAGGACTTTTCCCTAAAGAAAAAATATTACAGCAACTGCTGTGAAAAATTCCTTGGTCTGTTAAACATCACTTGGGAAATATTTGAAAAAGATTACAATTTTCAGAGGAAGGCTAATAATTTCAACTTCAACTGTATATATAAATGCTTCACTAACACATAAATGTGCAATCATATTAGACTCCATTGCTCTGAAAAAAGGTCTACAATTTGTAAGAATTTTTAAATAACAAGCTGCATGTTCTTATTTGTTCATCCTATGCTAATTAAAAGATGGCTGAACAAGTCTTGTCAGTGCTGCATGTGTTTATTTGGCTACAATTATTTTCAAAGTTAATTTGATTTAGTGGACAACATTAATCTAACGTCAAAAATATGTAATAATAATTCTAGATGTGGAGGCACCATAACTAAAATATGTGTATGTAATTTAAATCTAATGGGTTTTTTTATTAAGAGTACAAAAACATACAACATATGCTAAACACAGAACACATAAACAGCAATAGAACAGAAATGTAAAAAAATATATAACGTACAGCAATGACAATGATAATAATAATAATGGTGAAATTAAAATAGTACTTGGCAATCATATTTATCATAACAATATCAATAATAATACTAAGTTTGGTGATGATGAAAATGATATTCTGTGAAAGTAATATATATATATATATATATATATATATATATATATATATATATA
>CAIGQW010000302.1:13735451-13768409 GCA_903798125.1 Danio choprae | reverse complement strand
TTCGGCTTAGTCCCTTTATTAATCTGGGGTCGCCACAGCGGAATGAATCGCCAACTTATCCAGCATATGTTTTACGCAGCGGATGCCCTTCCAGCTGCAACCCATCTCTGGGAAACACCCATTCACATTCATACACTACGGACAATTTAGCTTACCCAATTCACCTATACCGCATGTCTTTGAGCTTGAGGGGGAAACCGGAGCACCCGGAGGAAACCCACGCCAACACGGGGAGAACATGCAAACTCCACACAGAAACGCCAACTGACCCAGCCGAGGCTCGAACCAGCGACCTTCTTGCTGTGAGGCGAACATATATATATACTGCTTAATGATAATAATAATAAATGTATTGATATTATTCATACAATTCATGTATATGCATTCATTCATTTTCCTTCTGCTTAGTCTATTTCAGAGGTCACAACAGTGGAATGAACCACTAGCATATGTTTTACACAGCGGATAAACTTCCAGCTACAACCAATTACTGGGAAACACACATACGGACAATTTAGTTTATTCAATTCACCTGTACTGCATGTCTTTGGACTGTGGGTGAACCGGGAGCACTGGGAGGAAACCCATGCAACACGAGGAGTACATGCAAACTCCACACAGAAATGCCAACTGGCCCAGCCGGGACTCAAACCAGCGATCTTCTTGCTATGAGGCGACAGTGCTAACCACTATGTCACCATGCCGCCCTATGTATTCATATTATTGAAATATATATATGATTAAATAATAAGAGTGGGCGGCACGTAGGTCAGTGGTTAGCACTGTCATCTCACAGCAAAAAAAGTTGCTGGTTCGAATCCCAGCTGGAGCAGTTGGCATTACTGTGTGGAGCTTGCATTTTCTCCCCATGTTCGCATGGGTTTCCTCCCAGTGCTCCGGTTTCCCCCACAGTCCAAAGACATGCGGTATAGGTGCATGAACTAAATTGCCTGTAGTGTATGAGTATGTGTTAATGAGAGCGTGTATGGGTGTTTCTCAGCACAGTCCTGGGTTGCGTCTGGTAGGGCATCCACTGTGTAAAACATATGTCAGAGTAATTGGCAGTTCATTTCGCTGTAGCGACACTAAGCCGAAGGAAAATGAATGAATAAATGAATGAAGTTGCTTTTGAGTAACACAGTTCATAACAAATGTTTGTTGTGTTTTTGCTTGCATTTAAATTTTTTAAATAGGTAATTGACTAGTAAATGTATAATTGGCCAGTCTCATCCAATAAGCATTAAGCTGTATTGTCAACCAGTCGTTTCTCACCGTGCTTTTGGTAAGCGCAGTCGGTAGAGCTACTGCTCAATTTGATGCAGCCGCCTCGCCATCGCGAGAGTTATCGCTCTATCCGCTTTTTATTTGAGTCACTTTTTAAAAGTAGCCAAATGAATGTTAAAAACAAATTAATACATGAATGAAAAGTTACTAAATCTAGCAACAAAATTGCTAAATTGGCAACACTTCAAACGAGCCTATTTTCATATCCACCGCCTCTTCCTACAGGTGCGATTGGTGGACACGTGGAGCTCGCCCACATTCGAAGCGCATAAGAGTGACGTTTGTTAATTTCAAACCTCAGATTTGTTTACGCTTTCGGCTTGCCGATATAACAAGGAAAGCTCAAGACAGATCGAGTCAAACTATACCGTTCAAGTATGTTTCTTAAATATATTGTGGCGCTTTTGGCGGTGAATATGGCCGTGTCGAGCGCTGGGCTGGTCGGAGGACCAGTGGATGCGAAAATGGATAAAGAATCTAAGAAAGCATTAAAGTTCGCAATGACCGACTACAACAAACGAAACAAAGATGTGTTTTTGTATGATGTGTCCAAAGTCATCAAGCTCCAAAAACAAGTAAGTACTTAAACGTTTAATTGTGTAATCAGGGAATGCATTTTAATTACCACCAGTGATTACCAGTACATCCTCCTTGAACGCTGTCAAGCATGAATGTGTCATTAAATCTGGTTTAACTGGACCTGCATTTCTTCAAGTCATAAGGCTGTACTGTATGAGTAATAGGTTGTTTAAATTTTTAACATTTTTGTTGCTTTTTCCATAGAAAACAGACGTTGTCAGCAGTGGCAAATAAATGAAAATGAAGTTTAGTATCTAATGAATAGTTATTAGAGGCACGAATACAAAGACAATGAATAGGTAAATAAAATGTATGTTAAGAAATACAATGCTATTTTAATTTAGAGTAACTACTATAATTTTTAATAGTTTCAGTTAGTTGCTTTTTTAATCTTCTCTTTCATTTTAAAATTTGTAGCCCTTGTCATTTTTCATAGATAGATAATAAGTATGTAATTTTGCAATAAATGCAATAAAATTACATACTGTAATAAAAAATAAGGCAATTTTTATTTTTTTATTTTTTTTTAGAATATAGTTCTAGGTTTCAGTTGACATAAAGGAATGAGACCTAACTACATTCTTGGCAACGTTACCAAGAAATACAATTTTGTTTTATTGTTTTTTGTTAGCTATAATATCGTTGATGAAAATCACTGTCCAACTAAAACATCAGAAGTGTTTGCCTTAACATAGAAACTATAAGTTTATAAGGAAAATGTATTTAAGGAAATAGAGAAGGTTTTTTTTGTTTTGTTTTTTTTCTAGAAATGTGCAATATCTTTCTCCAGCTCAATAAATGTATGTATGAACTGAATCCCCATGGTTTACAATGTCTTCTTTGCTTTTATTGTTATATTCCTAATGAATTTTGTACTTTAAGTGTATTAGTTGTTGTAGGTCTCCTTCATGACGCATTAAATCAGGGTTGTCCTAACTACGTCTGAACATGTTTCTTGATGGTATTCAGGTTGTTGCTGGGATTAAATACATCTTCACCGTGAACGTGGCCAGAACCATCTGCAGAAAGGGCAGAGTTGAGGAGCTGTGTCCAATTCAAAAGAACCCCGCTCTTGCACGGGTACACACCGCGTCTTATTTACAATTTATAGGTTATCTGTGTACATTTCTCTATTTTCATAACATATATCTTTATTTACTTGTAGGTAAAGCGATGCAAAATATCAGTCTGGATGAAGTCATGGGAGAATTTTATTAAAGTCACTGAAAACTCCTGCCTGTAGTGGATGCAACTGTTGAAGTTTGAAGCTTTTTTTTGACATTCGAAGAAAGTGCAATATAACTTTGCTTGATATTGCTTATTATACTGAAATTTAAATCTTAACTATTGATAAAATAGAAATTGTATTCGTTCTGGTAACCTATTGATCTCAGCAGCGATACTTCACTAACACAAACTTCTCAACCCATTGGACTCCGTTGCATCGAAATAAGTCGCATGTTCTTATATTTGTTCATTCTTGGCTTATTAAAAGGTCCTTCAAGACTTGTCAGTGTGCTTTATTTATTTGGCTAAAATAATTAGCAGAGGTAATTTGATTTGGGGGCAGCACGGTGGCGCAGTGGGTAGCACAATCGCATCACAGCAAGTTTGCATGTTCTCCCTGTGTTTGCATGGGTTTCCTCCGAGTGCTCCGGTTTCCCTCACAAGTCCAAAGACATGCGTTATAGGTGAATTGGGTAAGCTAAATTGACCATAGTGTATGTGTGTGTGTATGGATGTTTCCCAGTGATGGGTTGCAGCTGGAAGGGCATATGCTGTGTAAAACATATGCTGGATAAGTTGGCGGTTCATTCCGCTGTGGCGACCCCAGATTAATAAAGGGACTACGCCAAAAAGAAAATGAATGGATTTGATTTGGTGGATAATATTTTGATTTGTTTTATATACACAACCATAAAATAAGCAGTGATTCTGGTTTCAGACTTTCCTCAGGAGAGTAATGTAAATTGACTCATAGCTCCATCTGCTGTCTTGGTGTTTGAAATGGCCCAAGTGCGTTTGTGCAAGGAAATTTGCCTCCATCCATTTGTGAGAAAATCCGTCTAGATGCATTTGTGAGAAAATCTGTAAGTATGTAGCTGTATGCACTAGATGTTTGTTCAAGGGCTACAGGCAGTTACATACAGATGGACTGTGTTTATTTATGAACTATGATTTTATATTTGTAAAAACAATATTTTTATTTAACACAACTATTTTGTTTTTTTTTGTTTAAATTTGTTTTTGCAAAGTTGTTTTTAGTTGTTAGAAAGTTGAGTGATTCTTTGCAAAGCAGATTGTGTATGTTTGCAAAAGGCTGTGAAATATTGGCACAGATTTTGCTCCATATTAATCCCACGCATAAAGACTGCATGAAGAATCTGTAGAACTCATAGGAATGTAAATGTAAAAAAACCTTGGTTATTAGGTGTTTGTTCATTCCCTTATCCCCTTAAAATGTTTATTTTATATTACTATTCTTGCATTGTGTTTGGGAATTATTGCATATTACAAGGCTTGCAAACAAAAAAGTGATGCACTTTTGATTCACTTTGAAGGTGTGTATCATAGCATATATAAAATGTTCAGTAATGTAGGAGGATTTATTTTTTCTTTAAACTTTTACAATTTGCAGAACATATTCTGCAAAATATCAACACCACCTACTTCTTCAATGCACCGAAAGACATAGACTAAATTAGACAACAAAAGAGACTAAATTAACTCTCCATTTTTTTTTAGTGTTTGACTACGTACACTACATGACAGAATCTGTGTCACTTTTGTGGGGAGGCAGAAACATTTGATGAGCTCTTGGTAACTTATTTATTTGTGGTAACAATCCATCCACAGAGCAACGAATTTTATGTTCATACGTGTTAAATAGAGACTTTAGTGTAATAACAAATCTTCAAATAATTACGCTTAAATATGTTGTAAATTCGGGGGAAACTCTTTTCTCAAATCCATTATAATGTCTGGTCGTTTTTTGTTTGTTTGTTTTTTTTTTGTTTTTTTTTTAACCATTTTGACGTCCGCATATGCCGTTGCGCTTCATACTACGGAAGATGACTACGGAAGATATGTAGTTAACGTAGTATGCGTAAAGGAAACACACAATCCGAGGGAACGTAATCGGTTGCTTCACCGACAAAGAGCCAATCGTCACTTCCTTACAGGCACAGTTTACCTTTTACAGGCTGACCAACTACATGCAGTATCCGCTGGCATACAAAGTTATAAGCTACGAACAATTTGCTTCACAGAGGTTTCTTAAGCTTTACGAGCCAGTGATTAGAAATTACTAGACATCTTTTTTTATTTGAATACAAAATACATGTCTCTTTACTAATGTCACGGAAGGAATTTACGATGAGGATTTTAAATTCAGATGAGTTAAAAGAAGCCGAGACCACTTTATATGCGCACCTGCCTAAAGCCATAAAGGTGAGTTGCTTATTTTAGTTATGCCACATTGTGTATTGCTTATAGTTGTTTTACAGTCGCACTAAATTAAGTACCTTAATTACGTATTTTTTTTAATACCTTGTGTTCTTTAGGTGTATGGATTTGTTTTTGCCATGAACAGAGGAAAACCACACACTTTGGAGGTATTGGTGGATTCGTGGCCAGCCTTTACCACTATTATTGTTCGACCAGACCCACATGTGAGATTAACTTTTTTAAATAACTCTGAATGTTTGTTCAAATAAACCACTTTAATGTCAAAATTACTAATGTTCCTCTGAAACCATTAGAATAATCGAGCTAAAGACTTTATGAAGAAGGTGACTTTATACAGTACAGATGAAGTAGTACTGAGAAGAATGTTGACTGTGGAAAATGCAATTGACTGGAGTACATACTTCCTAATAGGAGGTATTTGTCCCAAAAATGTATATTATATTATGTTATATATTATATTATAATATATTATATTATGCAGATTCAGGTTAATTTAATAACATTAATTTCAGGATGTGATATACGTCATTCAACGATGCTGAAGGAAATTTCTGCATCTCGGGGTGTCAGTATGAAAGGGCTCTCCTTGGTTCACCTTATGACATTACCTGAACCCGGTCATTTACCTCACCTTATTACAAGGTAAGATGGCAAAATTCAACTGCTTTAAAGGAATCTAATATAAACTCACGAATAGCTATTTGTGTTTGTACAATGCATTTAAGTAAAGCATTCTATATTGTTTAAATCAGGGTTTCTCAACCACATTCCTGAAGGACCACCAACACTGCAGGTTTTAGATGTCTCCTTTGTCTGTCACACCCATTACAGGTCTTTCAGTCTGTGCTAATGAGCTCATGATCTGAATCAGGTGTGTTTGGTTAAAGACAATGCTATGCGCAGAGCTGGTGGTCCTCCTGGAACGTGGTTGAGAAACACTTGTTTAAATGATCCTTTATATCTTTGCTTCCTCAGTGATCTTGAACCCAGAGTAACAGTCCTGAATGAGTCACATGCCGATGTTGTTAACAAGACTTGGAAATTTGGTGGAGATGACAAAGGTTACAGGAACATTCTGAATCTTATCAGCCATTTCCCCACATGCTGCATTACAGATGAGAACAACAAGCCTGTGTCCTGGGTGCTGTTATATGAATACTGTGCCATAGGGATGCTGTACACTCTACCAGAGCATCGTGGGAAGGGCTATGCCAAAGCTCTGGTCACTACAATGGCAAAGAGGCTCCATTCTCAGGGCTATCCTGTGTACTGTTTCATTGAAGAATGCAATCAAGTTTCTTTCAAACTTTTTACAAGCCTTGGTTTTACAGAGGACCCATCTTTTAGGGCTGCCTGGTATGAATTATTTTGTTAAAGTGAATGCACACCAGTTGATAAGTGATTATCGACAGTTGTCATCATAACATCAAAGTTGCTGTTATTTTACCCTCAGGCCATTCAAGATGTAGATAACATTTGTTCTTAAGTTGAATATTAAAGAGGTTTTTTTTTTCTTCTAAAACTGCGGTCAAAGTCAAAGGCTGCCTGCACTTTGATTGTCAAACGTATACAGATAAAGCAAATTTAATTTCCGTGGCTCCTCCAACTGAACCAAAGCCAATTTTCCAGTGCTTAATATGGGATGCATCCATCCATATCAGATTTTCATGTTTTGATTTCCATTATTTATTGTAATCGATCTGGCATTAACTTGTGTCTGGTGACTGCATGTGTGTGTGTGTGTAAGAGAGTAGCCGACGAGTGGAAAAACAGCGTGTTGTGTGTAGGTTATGATTAGCTGTCGAGATCATTCAGAAACCTGATGCTTTTATGCTGGATTCACACTAAATGCAGAGCACCATGTCACTTTTTCTAGTTTGCTCATGGGATGTTTTTACTATTACTGGACAAAGATTAATTTGATCCAATATATATAATAAATATATATCAATATATATTATCAATATATATTTATAAAATATATCTGTATATGATACAAATTAGTGCTAACCACTGAGCCACCATGTCACCGTCACCTCACAGCAAGAAGGTCGCTGGTTCGAGTCCCGGCTGGGGCAGTTGGCATTTCTGTGTGGAGTTTGCTCCAGTTTCCCCCACAGTCCAAAGACATGCAGTATAGGTGAATTGAATAAACTAAAATTGGTCGTAGTGTATGTGTGTGGATGAGTGTGCATGGATGTTTCCCAGTGCTGGGTTGCTGCTGAAAGGGCATCCACTGTGTAAAACATATGTTAGATAAGTTGGCGGTTCATTCCGCTGTGGTGACCCCTGTTGAATAAAGGAACTAAGCCAAAGGAAAATAAATGAATGATACAAATTATATATACGCACAAATATACTGTCAAAACAAACTCATTCATTCATTTTCTTTTCGGCTTAGTCCCTTTATTAATCTGGGGTCGCCACAACGGAATGAACCTCCAACTTATCCAGCATATGTTTTACGCAGCGGATGCCCTTCCAGCCGCAACCCATCACTGGGAAACATCCACACACATACATACACTACGGACAATTTAGCTTACTCAATTCACCTATATCGCATGTCTTTGGACTTGTGGGGGAAACCGGAGCACCCGGAGGAAAGCCACACGATCACAGGGAGAACATGCAAACTCCACACAGAAATGCCAACTGACCCAGCCGAGGCTCGAACCAGCGACGTTCTTGTTGTGAGGCGATTGTGCTACCCACTGCACCACCGCGTCGCCCTCAAAACAAACTCATATTTTGGATATAATTTATCTGCCCCGCACTAGTTTTTACCCTTACGTCCATTATGACTTTGTGTGTAATTAATATAATATGAATAGTTAATATTTTGAAGAATTTCATTGAAAAATTACACCAAATTCTCCTAGAATTCACTTTGAATTTAGTTCAGATAAATGCAAATCATACTGTATGTTTGGCGTAGGCTTCACATTTCATTTTAGTAGCAAGTTTTGATGGGAAAATTATTCATTTACAAATTAAACACTGCTTTTTATCTTTAATTCACATATCCAAAATAGTTTTGATTGTGTTCACAACAGTGGCATGCAAGGATCCTATTGAATATCAAACACTATATCTGTGAAAAGTCAATCTTCTCAATTAAAATTGAAACATGCAAATGTTAATCTTACTTTTTTTATGCAGTTTGGAACATTCGGGATCAGCACAAATACAATTTTGAAAGTTGTCGGTGAATACTTGCTATAATAAAAATATTTTATACACAAAGAGTTTGTATTATGCATTGATGATGACATTGTTTTTAAGAGCTTTCACTGTTTTATGTTTTATAAATTAAAATAAAACCATCCAATGTTGTTTGAAAGCATTGTGGATTTTGCATGTGTAATAACACAATAGTTGGGGGAAATATGTATCATGCCAGGGGTTGAGTTACTGTAGAATTCCTAAAACAATTTTCATTTCAAATTAAAACATATAAAGTATATTAAAATATATAAAGTTCCTATTCAGAGTTTTAATTATTTAGTTTCTGTAAGAAGGTAATATTTTAATGCTGTGAAATAATTCAGAAAACTTTATAGAAAAACAAAATATATATTTAAAACATTATCTATTGCACTTAACATATTGATTCACTGCTTCACGTTGATGTGAAGTTTGTGATTCCAGCAACATACTGTATACAATTTTTTTTTTCAGTCTATGATAAAAAAAAATAAAGAAACTATTCCACTAGGGGCGCTACATATAATTGCTTCGCTTGAACACTTGTGAAATGTAAACTTTTTAACTTTTCTAAAACACAAACACAACCTCGCCTTCCTGCCTGCCTACGTACAGGGTAAGTATTGTGTGTGTGTGTTTGTGTGTGAGGGGTTTAATTCGGTGCAAGCAACACGGACAGCAGACACCGAGCGAAGCACATGAGCAGAGAAACCTCGTAATGCGTCAGCTGACAACAGAGGATCTGAAGAACCTGGAAATAGACCTTAAAAACTACTTTCCACAGTCGCTACAGGTTTGAAAGCGTTTATTAAAAGTATTTTAAAATAATTGTGTCTCCAGAAGAAACACCATTTACTGTCCGTGTTGAAGAAACAGTCATAGTCGTGTTCTGTCGTTTTGTTTTAATATATATATTTCCTCTGTCCTCTATACATAAAGGCGTATGGGTGCGTTTTGTTGCTGAATAGAACTGGGCAGAGTGCTGATCCTAGTATCGTGCTTGTTGACCAGTGGCCAGAGTTCAGAGTTGTACTCATTAAACCAGAATATCGTGAGGTATTAAGAACATTGTGAAAAATAATCTGCGGTATTTCAGTACAGTTTAGGATAGTTTGAACAATAAATTTCTCATTTATTTTCTACAGAAAGGAGATTCTTTCAAAGACGTGACTGTGTTTTCCAAAAATGATGATTACCTCAGAGACCTGCTGGCACAGAGAGATGTCATTGACTGGAAGAAGTTCATTTGCTTGGGTACTTGCATATGCCTTGTTTGATTTCAAATCAGTATTAGCCACTGAAAATCTTTGAGATCTGAAACACCTTTTTAACTTTGAATTTTGTCTCAAGCTGCTGAGCTTAAACATGAGAAAATGCTGGAAGTTGTGGCAGTAAACAGAGGTGTACCTGTGAAGAAAGAGGCAGTCTGCCACATGCTGGTTCTACGAGATCCATCAAAACTTCCAGCATTTGATAGGTGAGTTATTGTATGTCAACTGTAATCATTAACGGCACACTTTAGACAATTTTATGACAGGACATAGTTTAAGTCAGCCTATAATTCTGTAATATGTCACTTAGCACAAGCACCCTAAGTGAAACATATTACTGGCTTTTTAGGTCTTCGGTCATCAAATGTTTAGTTCCCTTTTAGCTCTGTGGTGTACTTGAGTCTAAAGTCTACGTTTTTTCAGTTCATCAAAATAAAACATTTGTGACACTTGCTACAAGAGGATAAAAAATCTCGAGGATAATAAAAAAAAAAGGATAAATTGTCTCAGTCATTAACATAAAACACATTACTAATTTTACATTCTCTGTAGATTAAGATTTCTTAACTTTAATCATATTGATGTACCTCTCAAACAATAATCTCTCTTATTAAAAACAATGTTATGTATATTGACTTAAGTCTGTTATGCTTGCCAAGAATGACAAGTATGAGAAATATGAGGGGGGTTAAACTTAATTTTTTTTCTCTTTTTTTTCCGGCAGTTTATCATTGAAGCTTTCCTCCCTCAATGAGTCTCATCTTGAACTAGTCAACAGTAGCTGGAAGTTTGGCTGTGAAGATAGCAAAGTAATGATTAAAAATATGATTGTGAACTTCCCATCTTGTTGTGTCCTGGACTCAGATGATCAACCAGTAGCATGGTTATTAACTTATGTCTCCTGTGCGCTGGGAATTCTCTACACGCTTCCAGAACACAGAGGAAAAGGCTATGCAAAAGCACTGGTCACTGTTATGTCGAAGAAACTTCACTCTCAGGGTTGTCCAGTGTACTGTTTCACAGAAGAAGAGAACCAGTTGTCCTACAGGCTCTTCACAAGCCTGGGTTTCACAGATGAACCAGAATTCAGAGCAGCCTGGTTTGTCTTCAGTGATTCATAATTAGATTACCATAAGAGCAACTCAATTCAATTGTTTAATTTCAATTAAGAGATGCGCTATATGGTTATGTGAACGTTTAAAAAGGCCACTGTCAACAACAAAAATAATCCATGAATAAAATGTGTAAAACACAAATGTTTATTCTTTGTATCAAATGTAAAACATTTACAGTTGAACTACACATTGTGTAGCACTAGCTAGAATTTTTATACTGGTCAAAGGGGTTTGATTTTTTCTGCATACTCTTCTAGTCGAAAAAGCCATTTCTCCCAGAATTGCGTAATCTGCTTGGAGTTCAGAAAGTGAGCATGTGCTGGTGAGCCGTCTTTGTAGGCCACCACAATTAAGCCATTTTCTACCTGTAGAGAAACAACATGATGGAGTTCAGTAAGAGAACTTGAACAGTACATTTGAAAGTATAAAACAAGCTGTTCGTATCTAGAATTAAGATGAATCACACATACAGTCAAACAAAAAGTTTACACTGGGTATTAACATGACCATTTTTCATATTTTATAGTATTGCAAAATGAAATGTACCCTTTAATTTCCAGACAATCTAAGATTATTTTTGACCAATTTCTTTAAATTGTGTTCCTGACACCACTATGCCAATGTGTTTTTTGGTTTTAATAATAACAACACCAGAGTAAAAGTAATGCTTACCTGGTAGCTGTAGTTGTTGTCACTGTTCAAGGCACCAGTGTATGCAGCTACTTGTAATGGATTGTCGTAAGTATGGTGAAGCAAAGGCTTCGGCTTCTCTGAGGTCTTCCAGTCAATGACACACAATGAACCTCTGTTTGAAAGCACATAAGCCTTGGTTTTAGGGTAATTTTAGACACGATCAATATAGGAAAGAAGAAATTAGTATTAAATATCAAATAATTGTGAGGATTTGGATCCACTGAAGTGGCCCTGATATGCTATTTGAAAGGTTCCTGATTTTTTTTTAAGGTCTCCTACAAAAAGTTTACTCATTTCAAAAAGATAGAAAACAGTTTTCTATTACCAAATCTGAACTCCAGAGGCTTTTAAACAAACATCTACACCATCTATAGACTGTGTAAAACACTTAGGACAAGTCATCATGCTTTAAAGATGTGGAAAATTAGCTTTCGCAGAAAACATTAACCAAATTCTTCCATATCTCTGCTTCAACTAGTGTTTGAGTATCAAAGTAGAAGTTGCTTGTGTTGGGAAACAATAAATCAATTTAATATAGGGGCGTAGATTTAGCATGGATGAAGGGGACGTGTCCCCACCAATATCCACCAACTACTAAAATGTCCCCACCAATAAAAAAAAATAAAATAAAATAAAAAAAAAGAATTGCGCACGTACCACCTTTTCCTGCTGTCATGTGAGAAGCTGTAGCTGTGTTCAGATGTAACAGCGTCAAAACTGCACAGGGGAATTTTCTTGTGCAAGAATAAGATGTGTGAGGTGGGTGACATGCAAGTGAGTATGGTGGCGGCAAAAAAAAAAGGTGCAAGTCACATTAACTCAAGTTCGCTATACTGAATAATACTGTCCATCATAATAATGGAAACATTAATGTTAGTGTTTTTCCCCCTGCTTTGACGCATAATCTAACAGTTTAACAGGCTGATATAGTCTGTGAATAATATAGTCTGAAAACTGCACAATAAACTGCTAAATGTAAAAGTATAAATAATATGATCCTTGTCAGTTCTTCTAATCTCTCAGAGCTGGCTAGCATGTCAAATCTTGGTTGAACCTATATGTCAGAAAAACTACAATCTGTGCACTTTCTACTTTTATTAATACTGATGTATGAGACATAGAAACATAAGTCTTCATTAAACTCTTTGTAAGCTATTAAACATTCCTTTAACATTACACTATTCCTTAATTTAACTTAATGAATTGTTTTAAGAGTGGATTCATATTTTCATAGGTCCCCACCAATGTCAAGAACAAACAACGCCCTTGATTTAATAATACACTATATGAAAAGGTCATTTTTAAAAAGCATAACAGAGGAATCTTATAATTAAATCTCACCTGTATTGGGCAACACAATCTACAATACCCAGATACTGTAATGTTGAGTGATGGACAGCACTTTCAATAGCTCTCACTCCCGTTATATCACTCAGGACATGAGAAATACTCTCCATATATCCGGACACCTCTGTTGAACACTCAATGTCCTCCTTAGAGACAGTTTCCTGAGTGAAAGTGTTCTCAATAGCAGCATGAAACAGCTTTCCTTGTCTGAAAATGTCTAAAAGAAAATACAGTTCAATGTGGAGGTGTGGTTTGTTTAATATATAGCCTAATGAAAGTAAATAGTAGTTCTTACTCAGGGTGTATTCTTTAAACCCTTCCTCTCCAAGTTCAGCAATCATCCTTCTTCTCCACCTCTCCAGGTAAAAGGCCTGTTCAGGTGGCATCGTCTTCTGGAGGATGCGGGTGACACTGGGTATAGATGTCTTATTAGAGTCCCTCTCTAATGGTATATGAGCCAAAGGTCCCGGGACATCCTCCGACAGACCTTTGGCCTCATTTAACAGTGGATGCAGGATTTTAGGTTCTCTGGGCTGCTGTGAAGGCGGTCTGGATCTTATTACTGGTCCGAACAGCTTAGAGTCTTCATCCTCGATGCTTTCAGGAGTCTGTGAGCTGGTTTTTGTCAACACCGCACGAACCAGAGATGAGTAGCGCTCTGTGTCCACTGTGCTGTACTGACTGGCCTTTTTGCGTGCTCGCCATTGACAGCTGGTTGAAAAGTTATCCACGCGCGAGAACCGACTAGAGGGAAAGCCTATTGATCTCACACACTTGTATTGTACCAACTGTCTCAATAACATTACTTGCATCTTATTAGCAGTTTTGTTTTCCTGTGCTGTGTCTGTGGAGATGTTTAAATATGTTTTCGCATGCTTTGAAAAATAAAACAATGGATAGATAATTAAAATAAACAAACCCAAAAGTTATAGTGCGGATTAGCAGTCATGATGTTATTACACTCCACATTCAAACGGAGCGCAGTTTGAACTGGATATACTGGGGAATTATGGGAATTGTAGTTCGAGCTTAATCGAAAGCAAGTTGAATTCTTTTCCAAAAAACTACATTTGCCAGAATGCAATATTTGACGTAAGCTTGGAAAGTGTCTTTCGCTACACTGTTTTATTCTTTTACACAAAGCACACTTTTACCACATATCTTTTGTATTTTGTTTACTGACTATCTGAAGCAACAAAGCCGTAAAACAATTGTATTGACATTTCTCGAGTACTTTCAATGGGTTACTACCATCTGGTGGTGAAAACAATAAGCACCTGTGACCCATTTACATCTGAACTTTTTACAAGCAACAACATTTTACTAAATGTCTTACAGTTTTGTAAACTGGGTGTGCGGTATGTTTTCACATATGTTTTAGCGTGTCGAAAAAAAAACAACAAGTTTTTAAGACTTTTATTTTGACATGCTGGAAGGAAAAAAAATTCGAGCCGGATGTCCACAGTGACAGGCGAGAGTGGAGAGTGAGGAGCGAGCTTGCAGTTAGAAAGTTAAAAGTGCAGTTTAATGTACAACCCAGAGACGATAAAATAAGCGAAATATCTCCTGAACATGACGTCTATTTCAGATGACAGCGATAAGGATAAGGTGAGAGTTGTCATATCTTTCTATTACAGGGACAAAACGAAGAATTTTGAAACACTTGCTAGTCTGCTTAATAACCGCCCAGCTCCGCTTTGCACCCAGTGAGTAACGTTATCTCATAATCATGTGCTTGTTGCTTTCCCTGGCTTTAACTCTATCTAGCTATCAGTGTAAACATGCTGGAGTTATATTGGTAACTACGACGTTAGTATTTGTATTTAATTGATCAATAATTCAAGTTTATTTGGTAGAACGATGTATATGGTATAGACTCATTTTTTGTTGTTAAATTGTTTTGGGTAAGTTTCTCCAACTGACACCAATGTTTAGTAAATTTCTGTATGTTTTGTGAGATTATGAGGTAACCGTTTAGGGTCCATGTACTGAATTTACATAGCATAGACAGCAGAGTAATGTAAATATGCAGCGCAATGAGCAAAAAAAAAAAAGAAAACCTTGCAATTTTACCAGGAAATAAAGAAGACACCCAGTAAAATGGCCTTCAGTGTAACAATAGTTTATATTCCCAAAGTACTTTTCAGGCTTATTTAAAATATTAAGAGTCGTTTTGAGCATTACAGTGCAACTTCAAAATGCTAATTAATTGTCATTTAAATCTTTATAATTTGTCGCAATCCTTGAAAATGTTTAGCTATTCAGAGTTTTCTAGTTATTTAAAATATAATGAAATGTAGTGTGTGATCACCTTTTTATTTAATAAGTGCAGGTCATGATAAGTATGTTTAACTTTAACATAAATATATCTGTTACATTAGATGGCAGTGTAACATTCTTCTTTTTGTCATTCTTTCTTTTCACAAATGTAATTTCAAACATTAAAGTAGACCAAAATGCTTTCTTATGTATATAAAATCATTTTTGTCAATTTAATTGATCTATGCACTCAAGGAAAGGCTTGTTTTGACACCATTTGTTTTTAATCTGTTTTCAATATTATTTTTTTTAAAAGCCAACCTTGCAGAGTCTACATGGTGACATGACTTAGTTTTTTTTTTTTCTTTTCATGATTTGTCAACAAAACAATGTTTCTTTTTTTATATATAGGTACGTTCTGTATCAGTTGACTTGAACAATGATGCATCTCTCCTCATTGATATCCCTGATGCCCTCTGTGAAAGGGACAAAGTCAAATTCACCGTTCACACCAAGGTGAGCCAACAGATCAGATTTAAAGACATTCAGATAACTCATTTCTTGTATATCTAATGCAGTGTTTTAGTGTGAGCTATAGTTGTTCTTGACAGTAAATTTCTCCAGCATTTAAATCAGTTTTTGACTGGCAGTATGTCCTTGAGTCATATTCTCGATTTGCTCTTCACTTCCTCTCAGACCACACTTAGTTCCTTTCAGAAGCCGGACTTTTCTGTGCCACGACAACATGAAGATTTCATCTGGCTCCATGATGCAATTGTGGAGACTGAGGAATATGCTGGCCTCATTGTAAGTTAAAAAACCATATTCCTATTGTCTATATTTATAAAAGCTCATCATCAGGAACAAAATGCAACTTTCTGCCAATATTTAAACCACCAAGTGTCTCTGCTGACCATCGGCCTGCATTGTAGAGAGTTGGAATAGCCAAGTAGTCTTATATTGAATTGAATTGAATTGTCTTGCTTTTACGGTACTTTCCTACCTCCTCCCTTCCAATATTTCTCAGATCCCCCCTGCCCCACCAAAACCTGACTTTGAGGGTCCCCGGGAGAAGATGCATAAGTTGGGAGAGGGGGAATCAAGCATGACAAAGGAGGAATATGGCAAAATGAAGCAGGAACTTGAGGCGTGAGTCTAACTCATAAACAAATTAATGAACATTTTCCTATTTATTTATTTTTGCACTTTAATAGCATTTAAATGTGTTTATTAAAGCCCATTTATTATTGTAGGGAATATCTTGCCGTTTTTAAGAAGACCGTGCAGGTTCATGAAGTGTTTCTTCAGAGACTTTCCTCCCACCCCAGCTTCAGCAAGGACAGAAACTTCCAGATATTCCTGGAATATGAACAGGATGTGAGTATTCTGCTTTGTCTAGGCCAGGCCTATTCTTCCCAGACCAGGAAACAGAGAGACAGTGAGAGGGACTGTTGGCATTGCTTATTTCCTGTGAAGCTGCAATGTTGGCAGTTTAAACACAAATGGAGAGAGGTTGGAGGATGAGTGCAGAAGATAAAGGGGGAGGGCATATTTTACTCAGAGAGCCACTTCCTGCTTAGTTCAGCTTAAAAGAAATGATTCATGACTGGTCTATTGCTTTAAAAAAAAACAACAACAACTTTAAACTAAGCCATAATCTGTAAGTCTTGTATTACTCTGATAAGTGGAAGTTATGCTGATAACAAAGACAAGTGACATTTTTGGATCTGAGCCAGTGGTGATAAAGTGCACACACTAGGGTTCTGCTTTCTGATTGGTTCATATTGTGCGTGACTGTAATCCTCTTCTCATTTGGTGTTTAGCTCAGCGTGAGGCGGAAAAATGCCAAGGAAATGTTTGGTGGTTTCTTTAAGAACATGGTAAAGACCGCTGATGAGGTCCTCATCTCAGGGGTCAAGGTTAGTCATCAAGCAATTCTCTGTGGGGGTGGTCTTTAAAATCATCTAATGTCATAAAACACCATTTTAAACTTTATTTTGCAGGAGGTTGATGAGTTCTTCGAACAGGAGAAGACGTTTCTGTTGGATTATTCCAATAAAATCAAAGATTCTACGGCTAAAGCTGAGAAAATGACCCGTTCACACAAAAGTGAGACCAAATGAATCAATTGACTGGATGCTTATCATCTATTGGTTAATGCTGACATTTATTTTCATAAAATATTGTCATTCTTTTCTAAGATGTTGCTGATGATTATAACCACATTTCCGGGGCTCTGAATAGTGTTGCAGCTGACAACAACTCTGCCTTTAAAAAGTGAGAAATATATTATATTTCATATTGCTTGCAGTGGAAACAGTATTTAGCAAAACAAAAATGTTTAACACATAAAGCAGCAAAGCTTTCTGTGTAATGCATGTTCTGTTTTAAATATATTCTATGGTAATTTTTTTTTACTTTCTCCACTAAATTGTGTTATTTTCAGTTACAAATGACAGTATTTTGGGGTATTTTAACAGAGTATTTTGGGAAATATTTTGAAATTCCTTCCAATGTTGTGCTGTATAAGTGTTTAAATTTGAAGATATAAGATTTTACATTTTTGCGGTCTATTTTTTTTACTTTTGTTCTCATTCCAGGCACTTGGAAAAATGTGTTGAGGTATTTGAAAAGCTTAGAGTAAGTATTAATGTAGGAGTTATATATAAACCAACTGTCATCTTTACAAGGTCTTAAGAAATGTGATGAGTTTGTATGTGTGTGTTTTGCAGAAAGTTGAGGACAGGGTGGCATCAGATCAGGAGCTCAAGCTGACAGAATTGTTGAGATACTACACAAGAGACATCCAAGCTGCTAAGGTAAATGTTTCTCTCTCTGTTTTTGTACAGAAGCCATGTAATGCTATAATGTAACATTAATTGGATTGTATAATTCAACCAAGTGTATTAGATATTATGTTTAATAAGTTTTATGGTGGTTTTTTTTTCCAGAAAGAGGTCATTGTGGGATAGAATGTTTTTTGCCTACCAGACATGTGCAGAGAATGCCCCAGTTTTACAAGCCATCTATATTTAGTCAGTCAATCAGACATGCATGCTAATAAAAATAGATTTCACCCAAAAACAAATCATTTACTTATTTCCAACTCTTTTTTTTTTTTTTCTAAAGCGCAGGGCACAAAAGCAATAAGTGTGTATCTGAATCCACTTTTGCTATTTTAAGGACAGTAAAAGACGCTCTGTGCTGCGGCGCATGGTCTAACAGGGTTGCGCTTATTCTTTTAATGAGTTATGGGTCTGTTTTGAGAATAAACCAATCAAGAGTCTCATCTCCCATTCCCTTTAAGAGTCAGTTGCGTCGCGCCATGGCGTATTTGCTATTTACATGGCGGGCTTTGTAAGTGGAAAAACTGAACGCTTCACTAGCAAGAAAACAGTTAAACAGACCATCTGCAGCGCAAGGATAAAGAATGAACCTCCTTCATTCTGCCTTTTTTTTTAACTTTCTCTCTTTCGTAGATAAGCAAACGGTGTTGTACCCTCCACTGAAGACATCCATTAGCCTACATAATTAATTTTGTTTGTTAAGCGCAAAGATTTGTTTCAAAACTATTTCTAAATTCAGTTCTAATTAGTTATATCCAAACACACTTGCAAATCTAAGCTTGTTTTTAATAAAACAAAAATAAAATATGCATATAATAAATAATACTACTAATAATAATAACATTATACAAAAGCAATTTGTCGGGAATAAACTGACAAAAGCCCCCGAGATGAAGGCATGGAGGCAGTGGTTTTTACATTCATAGAGAAAGTAATAAGTTTTGTAATATTTCATTTCTTTAATTCTTTTTCATTTGTAAAGATATTTGCGTATTGCTGTACATCCTGTGTGTTTTAAGCAATGTGTAAGCGAGGCGCACAACTAACGTGCTCTGCGCTGGACTTTAGACCTGCTTTCAGCTGGTCTATTGCAGTCTATTTTATTTCCTCAAAATAGCAATGCACCTTAACACGCCTCTTTTCTAGACTGGAACACCCTTGAGTCCACAAAGTGGCGCAAATGGATTTGCTATTTAAACAACGTGGCGGAAAACTGGAAAATTAAGGTTGCGCTGGTCTGAAAATAGCAACATGTCAGGGCAAACACGTCTTGCGCCTTATTGCACCGGATGTATGATAGGGCCCTAGATATTTTGAAGAATGTTGGATACCAGTATCATTGACATCATTGGTAGGGGAAAATACAATAAAAAAGTCCAGTTTCCAACTGGTTCAAAATATCTATTTTGTGTTCAACAGAAGAAAGAAATGTTTGAATTAAAATGCGTAATTGATGATTTTTGGGTAAACTGTGCCTTTTAAGTTCTTAAAGTGCACATTATTGGTTCTAACAGCAACAGAATTTATTTAGAAATTATCTTTTGAATCCAATAATTTTTATACAGTAGTTTGTCTGCCACTGTAAAGAGTAACTGTCTTTGGCTGACCACCTTGGGTCATTGTTCACCAACAACACTCCAATAAGTTGATTTATCCTAATTATATGTTGAGCAATTATGCATTCCATTCCCCAGGACCTGTTGTACAGACGTGCACGGGCACTTGCCGATTACGAGAATTCCAATAAAGCTCTCGACAAGGCTCGTCTAAAAGGCAAAGATGTCCCACAGGCTGAGGAGAACCAGAAGCAGTGTCTGCAAAAGTTTGATAGGCTTTCAGAGTCTGGCAAGAAAGGTGTGTTGTGCAATCAAAATCTTTTTTTTTTTTTTTTTTTGACTGTCAAATAACCTTGATGAATTACTGTGATGGTTGAAGTTAATAGTATATATAGATTTAATGTAGTCAGGGCTGGAAGCCAAAAGATTGTAGGTATGAATTCACCAAGGGGTAGTTTATAAACCATTACTGTTGTGCCTAGCAAAGTGATTCATTGCAGAGAAATATTGAATGAGACTGTGGAGAAATAACGCAATAATAGGGGATAATAAGAACTAATACCAATTTTGTGGGCTTTTCATAGTTAACTGTATGCCATTCTAAACTAAAGGGAACTCCGTTATCTTGCTTCATGGTTCGCATTGCTTATAATTTACCTGTGGTTATCATTTAATATTCCATTTCACACATTACATTCCAAAACCATCCATCCATATGTCATGCTAGTATCATGGATAGGACAAAGACAAGAATGGATAAATAAATACTTTAGCATTGTGCATCATAATATTTTACATTTATCATCTTTGCGAGTTATAAAGATAAATACCACTTCAAATACCACTCAATTTTTCCCTCTCAAAAGTTTATAAGACCTATAGTGTTTCCGTTTATTGTATGAACCGTGTGAATATGAGCACAATTATGCTGTAACATTTTAGCGCTGCATCGTTTCACACATCTCCAAATACAGTGTGGCTTTAAAATTGCAAAGATGGTGTAATCATAACCTCCAGGTAAAAAAGCAGGTCTAGCCTTTCTCCTAAATTCCAGTTGAGAAACGTTTATCAACCCGGGCATTTATAATTTTGTTAACTCAGGGTTAAAAACAATGTCCAAAATCCTAACTTTTTTCATTATTAAGTAAATTGTTCTCATTCATTACTTGTGTAGAGCTCACCAGCTTCAAGGCAAGACGTGTAGTAGCCTTTCGTAAGAACCTGATCGAGATGACTGAGCTGGAAATAAAACATGCCAAGGTGAGGATGAGGATTTGTTACATGTATCATGTCTCCATGGAAAAATCTGGTAATATCAGAGAATTGAAAATTTGTGATTTCCTTAGTTTGATTCTCAATATTTGTGTATATGTGTTGAACATTCCAAACTTTGTGGTCAATAAGATTTTAAAGATTTTTTTCAGCAATGATGTTTTAAACTCATCAGTAGTGATTAAAAACAAAACATTCTATTTGTCAAAGAAAAAAAAATCTTTTATAGTTTTAAAGTATTAATCAGCACAGTTATTTTCAAGAGTGATCATAAGAAGTCATTCTTCAGCACAAAATCAACCCTCAGGAATGATTCCCAAAGGACCATCTGACAAAAAAACTGCAGTAATGATACTAAATTTCTACTTCTGCACAAGAATGAATGATGTATTTGAAAAAATATGCTAATAGAAACATCTCTTTAAATATTAATATACACAAAATATACTAAATATTTGATCAAATAAATGCAGCCTTGCTTTGTGTAAGAGACTTTATTCAAAATAACTTAAAAATTTTACTGATCATAAAATATTTCAACAACAGTTTTTAAAATGCTTTTTATTGTTTCAAAACATTAAGAAACAATGCGTCACATATATACTGTATTAGTAACCAAACACCAACCAAAGAACACCCTCGAAAGCCATAAAATGTATACACGTATGCAAAAATAAATAATGATAAAAAAAATAAAATAAAAAGGCCAATTTTGTAAAATACATTAAGACAATGACAGTGCAACACATTTACATTCCAACGAAAGTGAAAAATATATTAAAATAAGTCATAACAAACATGACTTAGACATTTTTTAAATAATCAAGTAATCGTGGTCAACTTAGAAAATCAAGATTTTGTGTCTCTTCTGTTCTCTCACTACAGAACAGCATATCCACTCTGCAGGGCAGCATTGAGATGCTGAAAAGCAACTGACCCACACGATGATATCGCTGGACCATCTTGAGCTCCTTGCATTGTTACCAGCCCATTAGAGTGGAACCTAAATGCACCTACTTCAGTTATCCCTAATGTGGTTCACTAACCACTCTAAAACATGAAAAAGAGCATCCACGGTGTTTACACTTTGCCCAGTTTTTTTCTGCTTGTGTTCTTTTTCACTGCCAGTATCTTCTCATGAAATTAAGGCAGCGAACACAACCTAACAGCTCTCTAATATGTTCACTTATGAGTTGTTAAATCCCTGCATTAGCCTACATTTCTACATATTCCAAGTTATGCAAACATTAGCTAATGTAGCTTACCCGAGATTATGCAGACACATATGAACTACCACAATGACAAGTGGATAATTTCATTGATATTTCTGATGTTTTGACTGCAGTTTTGTACCTTTAAATGTGATTAATCTGCCTTTTGCTGGCACACTGGAAAGCATAAACTATTACACAAAACTTGACCTGTGATGAGAAACAGAGCAGTATATAAGTGTTATGTGAGATAAAATGCTTCAGATATCTTTCTTCATAATATTTTTCTGTTGAATTGAGATTCGTCCGAATGCAATACTCAGTGTCACAGATTACTGCACAAAAATGTACGTTCCAAGGGAATGTTGACATTAATTTTACGATCAAATCCTTTGCCAAATTACACTTTGTTTAACTTGAAATGAAAAGGACTGACTATGATGTCCCCAGTTGTTGTGTGTGGGTAAATAAGTAAGTAGCAATAGTAATAGTACATCAGATTGTTTATGGTTTACACAGCAATGAATAAGATGGTGCTTCCATATATACGTGTATGCAAGAAACTGTTTTCCTCAATTGAGCTTCGTTTCTACAGAACTCAGAACTACAGAAGACTTAAGTTCAATTTAATACCTTTGACACATTTTCTATTAGATATAAATCAGCATTCCTCATTCAAATGTATTTTTTTTACTCTTCTAAATGTTTTCTCTTAACGTTGTTACTAAAACTCTAAGACTTGCTACATTTAAGTTCAGTGGACCAAAATATGTGTAAAGTTTGGTTTTGTGGAGTGCCACAAAGAATATGTAACTGCTGTTCTGATTTTGGAGATTATATTTTGTAAAGCACTATTGCAATCACGTGCATCTCAGAGAAGACAAATTTTATAAATGACTGAAAATATGGGAAGTCATTTTCGTATGGATTACCCTTATTTTTATGAAAGCTTGCAATAATGAAAATAAATATTCCCTGTTTTCCCAATTTGTGGCTTATTTCATGTCTGCTTTTTGTAAGATTTTTATAAATCGTTACAGACCTATATACTCATATAATCTCATTCATTAAATTGAAATTTAAGCATATTTTCCACCAGAAGGTGGCAGTGCTCATGAATTTTTATGACACGCCAGTTCAGTTGCTACTTGCCAGAAATTGTAAATATTAAATATCGTTTCTGAGATGGATTCAGAGACTCTTGCAGCTAAAAAGACGCAATAGTTCCTTCCTTTGGAGGATGGTTTATGATATTTTATAGATTCCCTCACATAGATTGAAATCAGTTAATGGGATGAAGACACATCAACTGCACCGACTTTCTCGTTCCCTTTAGCTAAAAGCATATTGATTGACGATTTTCCCCAGTGTCTTCCTTCTTTCTTGTATTTAAACTGGACTTGCTTTCCACATTTAGACTTGTAGGGCTCATTGCGTTTCATAAGTTTTTTTGTCGATGAGAAGAGGAAGAAGTTACTTCTCTATTGTGTAAGTAAATCTCTATTATTGGCTTCGAACTTAGTCCTCACGGCCCTGTTTGTTGCTGATCAAATTTTCCCACAAACATAAGAATAATTAAATGTTTGTCCTTAAATGAAAGTAGCCTATTTGTCTCACGAGGAACCATTTTTTTTCTGCCACATGCTTGCTGTGACTGCTAAATGATGATAGCTGTAAATATTAATGAGTTCGATAAGAAGAGATTGTCCTCAATAATTTTCACATTTTGACTTCAGTTTTGTAACAGCAGCTCTGTTGTTTCTATTAAGCTCATCATAGTGTTATAGTGATGCATTGTATGTCCTGTGACTCATCATGACTGTCTCTGCTATCCATGATTTTGATAGCATGTATTATGTTCTGACCAAAAAAAAATTAAATAATAATAATAAACATTATTTGTTAAATCTAAGACAAGCGAAGCTAGATTCTCAGACAGGTTGGTAAAATGTTGTCATTGCAGCCAGGATGTAGGTCAGCTCTTCCAAGCCACACATGTTAGCAGTTGAGGTGGAAATTTTGTGGTTTTGCATTTGAATTGTACATAACTATAAAGTTCCTCATCTACTGTATATCTGCAGGCAATCCAGTGACCACATTTTACAATCCACCATTTCAACTGTGCATAATGTATTTCACCATTTCAACTTATAGCATAAATGTGCTGGCTTGACAAAGCCATTATACTAAATTCCTGTTTAAGCTTGGTCATCTTTTTCTGTGGCAAAACAGTAGGCGATATCCCCCTAGAATTTTCTAGAGCTTCAAGTTGTTCTGACTAGACAATGACTTTTAAAGCAAAGCAGAGTTGTGATTTTTGTAAACCAGACTATCAAAATTACTAAAGAAACCCAAAGCAAAATGCTAAACAGAAACATATGAAATATGAGCAAGCATTAGGCATGAGTTAAAACATATAAACATGCTAATTTAGCACAGTGTTTAACATGCTAGAATAGAAACTATTAGCCATATGTTAGACAATGTGTGCTAGCAATTGTGCTAATTCATACTAGAAAATGTTAAAACATGGCAAGTATAAACTTAGCATGCTAACAACACTAGTCATAGGCTACAACATTCCTACCTTAAGCTTTTTTTTAGATATTAAAATGTCAGACTGGCTTTGCCAACCAAACAGGGTTTTCTTCCATACCTGAATGCACAATGTATATGTGTACAATGTATTTTATAACTCTCTTGAAACAATGTATTGGGTCAAAAGCTAAAAGCCAGTTTGTACTTGATTACTTAAGTACTTGATTAAGATCAATTATCACATTTCGTGTTAAAATATTTTAGTATGATGACCCTGAACTGGTAACTAATGTGCCAGTTTCACTTTTTTGTGTATCACTCAGCTGTCAACATGTAATATTATAATTTCAATAGAAAATCCATTTTGTATATATTCATTTATCTTGTTAGTAGTCATATAAACAGTGAGTCTATTTTCAAAATAGCTCTCAACATGATGATCGGGTCCCTGAAGGGAGGTGCATACTGTATATAGGCTGGATACATATTCTCCTTTACATACACAATACAATGTTGAGCAGCTGAGGCAGAAATATAAGACGTTAAATGGGTCATCCAATACAATTCCACCCTCTTTGCAGTCATACAAGACTTTCATTATGGTCTTACAATGCCATTAAATCTTTATATACTTCTGTCCTAGTTTCCTTTCAACCACAATCTAAAAATCATTTTACGGACCTACTTTCCAACAGAGTTTCAATATTGTCTCTGGATTGCCCAATCACATGTCAGAATTGTGGGTCAGAGTGTCTTGTCCTGTGTCAAATGACTGCACCTGCAAAACAGGAGACACAAGGGCAAAACGGGTCCCCAACGCCCCCACCCACTCCCCCCCGACCTCACTGACGTTTGGTAAAGCCTTGAAAAAAAAGACTAAATATTCAAGAGTATTTTAGCCTCAGGTAAAATTCATATACATGGATATAGCTACAGGGTTATATTTGGCAGTTGACTTATAAGTTAAAAATCATTTGTGTTGATCGACAGCTTAACATTTATGCTCATTTTAAAATGGTGTGGAAGGAATTTAGATCTTGAAATGAACAAAGAAACAGAGGACAGTGAAGTTGACAGTGACACAATGTGAAACTGTTTTAGGATAATATTAAAGGGATAGTTCACCCAGTTATACCTCGGCCATTTTAATATACTCAACAAGAAAGCTGAAACTGTGGATTCATACAATGTGACATTTTGATGGCGGGCACCTTGAGCGGGCACCTTGATGTCAAAATGATGTCAGAAAACATGTCAAAAAACAAAAAAATGAAAATCAATTTGATGTTAGTTGACTACCTTGATGCCCAAATGTCATCAAACCGACATCTAACATAAGCATAAAAAAACTAAAAACACGACTGTCCTGCACTATAAAAAATAAATTGTTGAGAAAATATAAAAAAGAACAAGGCAACTTGATGCAGTAAGAGCTTTGAGTTGTCTCAACAACTGTTTTTTAGTTCTTCTCAGTAACAATATTTTGTTCAGCTAACATATTTTTTTTTTGTTCATGCAATGTTGATTATTGTATTTTACTAATAAAGATATTCTTGTCACATCAACTGAAGCAACAGTTACTGCTATTGAGTCAATTAATTATTTTCATATTTGCAAAATATGTAATTAGTAGTTAGCATATCACCCTGTTTTTAATCATTTGACTTACAAATGACAAACACAAACTTACTACTTCATTCATTCATTCTTCTTCAGCTTAGTCCCTTTATTCATCAGGGGTTGCCACAGCGGAATGAACCACCAACTTATCAAGCGTATGTTTTACACAGCGGATCCCCTTCCAGCTGCAACCCAGTACTGGGAAACACTCATTCACACTCAGACACCTATACCACATGTCTTTGGACTGTAGGGGAAACCGGAGCACTCGGAGGAAACCCATGCGAAAAAAGGGATGCCAACTGACCCAGCCAGGGTTCGAACCAGTGACCTTCTTGCTGTGAGGCGACTGTGCTACCCACTGCGCCACCTTGTCACCCATTTATTTCTATTGAAAGCAAAAGATAAACAAGCTTAGTTTTCGATCGTCGCATCATGCATGCGCAAATTATTTAAATATCAACATTCCTGTTCAACACAAAAATGTTTGTCCAGAAAACTCTGTTAAACATGAAGATCTAACACTTTAGCGAATATTGTTGACATAACATATATTTTCATGTAGATCAATATTCATTCATTCATTCATTCATTTTCTTTTCAGCTTAGTCCCTTTATTAATCTGGGGTCGCCACAGCGGAATGAACCGCCAACTTATCCAGCATATGTTTTACGCAGAGGATGCCCTTCCAGCTGCAACCCATCTCTGGGAAACATCCATACACACTCATTCACACACATACACTATGGACAATTTAGCTTACCCAATTCACCTATACCGCATGTCTTTGGACTGTGGGGGAAACCGGAGCACCCAGAGAAAACCCACGCGAACACGGGGAGAACATGCAAACTCCACACAGAAATGCCAACTGACCCAGTCGGGGCTCAAACCAGCGACCTTCTTGCTGTGAGGCAATTGTGCTACCCACTGCACCACCGTGTCGCCCTGTAGATCAATAGTTATACACAATTCTTAGTATATGACAGAAAAAGTACAATGTGCTGAAAAAATTTTGATTTTATTTTTTACAGTGTGTAATAAATTTTTTTTAACTTGTTTTTTTGTTAAATGTTAAAATGTTAGATGTCAATCTGATGTTGTTTTGTCATCAAGTTAGTTTACATGCATTCTAGGGATCCAAAATCATTTGGAATGGAAGATGCTTTTAGATTAATAAAAAATATCTTATATTATAATTATTTTTTGTCTCATTATTTTGGTGGTCAAAGGGGTATCATGTGTAGATGTCAAATTGATGTGCATTTTTGACATGTTTTTTTGACATCAAGCTTGATGTCAATTTGATGTCGTTTTAATATCAAGGTGCCCGATGGAATAGAGTCAAAACAAACTTTACTTTTTGATGAACAATGCAACGTGTCTTCCTCTTTTTCTGTGACTACACTCTAAGAAACTGTTTGTTTAGGCTGTGCATTAAAAGTAATAATGTTCTTGCACAGACTGGTTGTTTTGCATCAGTGTATCATATACAACAACGAGTATTCATTTTGTTTATTTGACCCTCAAAAGATTCATGGTTTCAACTAAGCATCTTTTTAATGTTCTGCTGGAAAAAAACGTCACCTACACCTACCCATGGGTGAGAAAATTAACAGCAAATTTTCATTTTTGGATAAAATATCAATTAAATCAATTGATAAATTTAATTACACTATGAGCTTTGCTTTTCGAACCAATGAGATTTAAATATGGGCAGGATAATGAATATACAAAAAGGGCTATATTTATTATGAGTGTTTACATTGGCAGAAGATTTATCTGTAGAATCACAGTTGAACTCATTTATATGAAGCATTGCACAGTGTTTTCTAAAGTCAGTGGAGGGCATCTGCTCTGGTCCCCTATGCTCAGTCTATTGAGGAGGTTAAGCATGAGTGTGCTCTCAGTATCGCTTCAATAAACCCCATAAGCAGTGGTCTTAAAGAGACAGTTCACCTAAAACGAATCATTTTGTGATCAATCAAACCTCTTAGAGTTTCTTTCTTCCGTCGAACACAAAATAAGCTATTTTGAAAAATGCTGAAAACTGGTAACCATTGACCTCCGTGTTTGTTTTTCCTACTGTAGACGTCAACGGTTACTGGTTTCTAACATTCTTCAAAATATCTTTTTTCTGTGTGTTCAACAGAAAAGGAAAATCATAAATGTTTGGCAACACTTGAAGGTGTGAAAACAGTTGGTAAACTTTTTTTGGGTGATTTATTTCTTTAAAATTACAAAAAAATATATATAAACAATTAATAAAATAAATAATACATTTAAAAACAAAGTTAATACAATAACAAATATAGCATAGAGTTCTTTTATATAACTTCAATAAGCAGATTAGTTTATCCTCTTCTCTTGATAAAGTTAGCGTAGCAGTTCTGTTTACTCTGAACAGACATCAAACACTGCAGTAGCAGCTGAGACTCTACCATACTGTCATTTATAGCTCATATAATGTTCTGGGTTCCATCTGTGTTCTATACAACAATGCAAAGGAGCTTCAAATTGTGAGCTATTTTCTCTGTGTTTTAAGAATAATGCTTTTACTATATTTAAAAAACATTACTAAATATGAAACAATGGTAACATTTATTAATTCTTTTGTTTTTCATATGCATGAATTCAACCATTAAGGCTAGGCAATATTCAGTAAGATTTAAATAAAAAAAGGAAAAATACTCCTTTGACAATTACATTTCTAGACCATAGGCTACCGCAGCTTTGACTTTCTCACTCACTACGCAAATGGACCACGTTGACTTGACCTCGAATGGCTGACCAATAAATGTGAGTCAGCAGTAAACTACAGTTTCATGCCAGTTATATCCATGCATATGGGATCAGTTGTAAATCTCAAGCCATGAAGCAATTATATTTTGTGGGCAGTGTGTTCTTGTTATTCCTGCAGATAAACAAACATTTGAATATATTAAAAAGGCTGTTTGTGGACATTTATATTTTATTTTTTAACTATCATACATTTATCTTGTAGCTTGTGCAACGTGATTATGCAATTTTAAAGAAGGAAATGAAGCATGAATAACGCAATGCATATTACTGCCACCTATCTGAGAATACATTAGGCTTATGCAGAAGTGTGCACTGCAATGAAACAAAAAGAATTACAAGACATTTCACCTGGTTATAAAATTTAAAGCACGTGTTAAAAGGTGTGGACTGACATAACAAATTCAGGTAAATCTGCTTGACTCTTTAACGCCCATTTATTCAAGCTGATGATGTATGATTCTTTACACAATAAAGTAATTAATGTGGAATGCATATGACATGTATTAGACTTTTAAAAAGCATATGTTTTGAAGCCTCATTTATAGTATAAAAATCATTATAAAATAATTGTATATTAATAATATATACATATTTTAAAACCTTCTACTAAATGTTGTATGCCACATATGCAGATGGAAACCACACCCACTGCTAAGCAAATGAATGTAACACCACACACACACCTAACATAACACAACCACACCAAAGAATAACCTTGCAAAAGTAAATTAAGGTGTTTTTGGTAGTCTATGTTCTGTAAACAGCATCCTAACTGAGGGTAATAGTATAAGCTTAAGGCAAATAAAGATAAAGAATATAAATATTGACTTGTGAGATGTTTATAACGAGTGTCCACTTTAGCAATAAATAATTCACACCTTGATTAACACATAATTGTAAAACAGCCTTAAGTCAGAGTATCTTACATAGCTTAGGATTTACAAACCTTAAAGCTTTAAAACCCTTAAAAAGTACAGTTAAACCATGCACAACCACAAACCAAAACGGTTCTCGCTAGACTACAGTTTAAACATGGTATTTATGGTAAATCTGTGTTATAATATAATCAGTTTGCTGAAAGACATGGTTACTTACTACACCTTTACTATAATAAAACCACTGTTATATTTGTCAGGAAAGGGTCACATTACAGCTGAAATCATATTAATAAGTAAAACAATTAAATTACTTAAGCTTCCTAGCTTTCTCCCTGTATATGTTCAATTATTCAAATGTTATTTTCACAGAATACAAATTGTAGCCTAAACAAGTATTCAGAATGTTCGTTTAAAGAATAGCGTACTATATAAATCATATAAACAAATAATATTTACAGATAAACAACCTGTGTGGTGATAAACGAGAAGTCAAATGTAATCGTTTGGTAGTCAAATCTCTCAATCTGTGACGATAACTTTTCTAAGAATTGTTTCAAACACGAGCAAAAGACTACAACTCCCAGAGAAGTCATAAAGACCAGCCTTCTTTTAGGATTGCAAAATCCTATTGGCTGTCAGTAGTTTGACTGACTCTGTTCTAGCCAATCAGCTGTCTTGTAAATGGCCGGAATGCGGGCCACTGACCGGCGTAATGCCAGCGCGAGAAAGTGCCACGACTCCACACAGACATCGACTGACTCCTCAAGCTGGGGATAAGGTTTTTTTTTTGTTTTTTTTGCTGGCGTGGTAAGGCAGTTGGATTTGAGATATTCTCCTCTGTATCAACTCTTCCTGAAGTGATTCATAAAACGGAAATTTGCCGCGAGAAAAGGTGAGATTTAAAGCTTTTGTTTCGGCGTTATGCTTTAAAGATTTTCAGTAGCAGTTGGCCCTAAACTTTGATCTCTCTCATTTATTTTCTCCTATCGTTAACGTACTCGTAACACAAGTGGGATGAAGACATTTTATTGTAGTTACGAATCGAATGGCATGATTATAATACGTGGTTTCACATTTTGGTTCGGGTGATGCTCAGTTGTAGGCAGACAGTTAATATCAGCCTTTCCTTTGTGAGCTAGAGAAGAAAACTCTTCAATAAATAACACATTTCAGATCCTGTAACAGCCCTAAAGTCTGTCGATATTAGTCCAAAGCTGTTTGGACTACCATTTTAGATATCGTTTCAGGGAGATAATACATCTATAGTTGTTAAAACCCCTTACATTAATTTCTTACTGTATATTAATTAAACATTATAAATACGAGTCATGGGGCAGAATAAACAAGTTATTGTTTCATTTAATTATAATAAGTTTTGATTCACTTTAAATACAAAAAGGTTGAGTCAATCCCTCAGTGTTTTTTTTCTCTCTTTAAATGTAGTCATTGCAGATTAACCGTGCTGTATCGTTCAACTTTTAAAAAATACTTTAAGTCTTTTATAACAACTGTAAATATGCAAGAGAAAACAGAAATCAACTTATAAGAGGCCCCCATAATCTCCTGTTGGCCCATTTTGCTTCAAATGAATAGGGCTGTTATACTGTAAATGAATGTGAAAGGAAAGCACATAATGCAAATAATCGAGCCTTATTTATAATAGCATTTTATTTCTATTAATATTAGAGTTTTTCATTAATTAATACCCAATCAATGCATTACACACAGATGCTGGCGAATGAATGAATGAATGAATAGTATTAATACATTTTATAAATTCACAGATTTTGTGATGTGCAAAGGTTTCAACTTTTTCTAGAAATAAAAACCATATGATGCTGCTGACCAGCTTCGTGCCTTTCTCAGAATGTGAGTCTAGAGCTGTGAAATTACGTGTCAGGTTATTACAACAAAAGTAAACATAGTCAAGGCCTATGCAAAATAGAGCAGTTTATGTGCAAATCTGTTTCCCCAGAAACTTAGCATACCTAGTACACACAGGTTACAGATGAATACTAAAAATTTGTAATTTTGTATATTGTGACTTGAAGGCTGCCTCTTGATTTTGGGATGCTGAGAATTCACATATTTTATTGTCATTTGTTTGTGCTTTGGTGCACATTTAAAGTGTGAGATTGGTATGGCAAAAATCCCATAGAAGCGGCAGAGTACAGAACTTTACTTTGGCAGACAGCAGCACATGCTGGAATGGAAATCTCTGTTGCGTAACTCACCCTTCTTTTCCCAAATGCAGTGTTTGCTAATTGAATGGAAGAATTTTTGTTTTTTTATTTAAAATATATAGTCAAATTTGAGGGTATCATTCTTGGTTGTCTTTTTCTGGTTACGTCTGGAACAGGAAGTCATCGTTCAGTTTAAAGTCTGAGATTTCTTTCTTGCCTCCAAGTCAACATTCATAAGCCAACATTAATCTCCTTCGTATTAAATTTTAAATATGTGTTTAAAATGTATGATAAATATGTTTAATAAAGGGAATCAATGAAATCCTAGTGCAAGTTATCTCTCTCTCTCCCTCCCTCCCTCCCTCCCTATGTATATCTCTCCTTCCCTCTAAATGTATAATGCCATAAATTGTGCCCTTTTTTTCTTTTTAATCAGAAAGGACACTAGCAGTCATGGACATCTATGATCCTCAGACCCTTGGAATTGTGGTTTTTGGTGGCTTCATGGTGTTCTCAGCCATTGGGATTGCTCTGGTCTCAACATTTTCAATGAAAGAGACGTCATATGAAGAAGCTCTAGCCAAGCAGCGCAAGGAGCAAGGGAAGACCCTGTCCAGCCAAAGATCAGACAAGAAGAAAAAGGAGAAGGTAGCTGAGAAGAAAAATCGTAGTAAGAAAAAGGAAGATAAGCCTAACGGGAAACTCCTGGAGCCAGAGTCCACTACTGAGGTTTTAGAAGTACCAAACGAGCCCAGTCCTCCCGTTCTTTCAGCTCCAGAACAAGTTGCTGCAACAGCACCTAAACAAGAGGCTTTAATTCAGAAGTCC